>JAABKJ010007545.1:30512614-30915347 GCA_011634705.1 Andricus grossulariae | reverse complement strand
TATTATTTATATTTATATTCATTATTATTTATTATTATTTGTTGAAAGAATGTTTTCTACGATTTCCCATAATTTTACGATTTTTAAAGTTATATTGCAAGAAATTTTGATAAAAACGATATGATGAAATTTCTTCTTGAAATTATCATTGTTAATATTATTCTTCAGATATGCATCAGGTCTAACATTTTTTGTGCTACTTTTTAAGTAATTCAATTCTACATAAGGGCATGTTTAGAATTAGGTCAAATATATTTTTTCTGCGTAACTTTTGAAGGAATTCTTTGCTAATGTTGCCCTGTATTATGAATCTGTAAATTACCGGAAAGAATATACCTACAATTTTGCAATCTTATATAATCAATTAATTAAATTTGAGGGTATTGTTTAATTAGGTCAAATATATGTTTTCTGCGTAACTTTCAAAGTATTTTTCTGATAATGATGCCCCTTGGGATGCTCAATGTGAGCACATTTTTTTAATTAGGTCAAATATATTTTTTCAGCATAACTTTTAAATAAATTCTTTGATCATGTTGCCCTTTAGTATGCATCTGTAAATAGCCAAAACAATGGTATATATAATTAGGCAACCTTCTACAATGAACATATTTAATTTGACGGCATTTTTGAAATGAGGTCAAATACGTTTTTACTGTGTAACTTTTTAAGGGATTCTTGAATTGAATTGAAATTTCAATTATAATTTCTAGTGATAAGTAGTTATTATCCTAAAAATAGACAATCTTTAAAAAAGCATGAATTGGATTTTAGGATCGTTTTAAAAAATAGGTCAATATTGTATTTCGGTATAACTTTCGAAGAAATTATCCGATCCAACTGATATTTTGGGAACATATTTTCCTATTGAGAAAGTACCTTTCTACGATAGGACAGCTCGCCAAAATCTACCTGAAAGAAACAAATCCAATTTTCATATTTAGGTCAAACGATTTCTTGTTATAACTTTGGAACTAATCGCCCGATCTCGTTGAAATTTTAAAGGCACGTCTGGGCCGTCAAACCCGAAATGCCCACTAATTTTCAATCCTAAACCACCAACCAATAGAAATCTAGCCTCTTTTTTTAAAAAGCTGTTAATCTTCCAGCATTCTTCAACCGCTAATTTGACCTGAAAAATATAAAATAGACCTCTTTTTTATAATAGCCTCGAATCGGCAAGGCCAAAGCGTTCTATTGAGCCCAAAGAGCCTTTTCAAAACAGTAAACGGTGCAGTTGTCTCATATTCCCTTACCGGAAGTAGGAATGCCTAAACGTTGGTGAAGCACGTGCCAGGCCGTTAAGAATTAGTCTGCCCGTTTCCAAAAACCGTTCTGTGTCGCGTTTCTCGTAACACGGTCAGCAGCCAATGCGCTGCCCAGGGTAGAAAGGGTGGATCGGGGGTGGCGCGCATGCGTCGTTGGCGTATCGACGCCCGGGCACCTTCGCTGTCAACCCTTGCGGCGAAACAGAGAAAGGAGCAAGGAAAAAAGAGTGGGAGGGAGACGGAGAGAGACAGCGTGAAAGAGAGAGGGCCAAGGCAGAATCCACAGTAGTAAAGCCCAGCCTAGTCAGCCGGGCGGACCTCAGTGGCGCTCCCTAAAAAAATTCGGACTTGTCAAAATTTTTCCTCGCTCGTGCGAAGTGAACTTTTTCGATAAAATCGTGAAATCAGTGAAACTGAAGAGAGGATTCGAACTCACTTGGATGAGATCGAAAAGGTATGCGTGATTATTTAAGCTCGTAAATATTATCTTCAAAGATGGCAGTGTTTTGTAACATGGAGGCTCGCGAGCGGGATGCTGCATGGAGCCGAAATCACTCTTTTCTCTTTGGCTCCTAAAAAATACATCATTTTTCTCTCTATTTAGGGGGAAAATAGAGATATAGTGAAAATTGAGTTAGGGCATTTCCCCTTGAAAGGGCGAAATTGAATGTCGTGTGTTCTTTTCAATATGTGACAGGTTCAATTAGAGACGATTTTTGTTTGTATATGATTTAGGGCCTTCATTTTATTGACACGGAAGGAAAAGGGAGGTTTTATTGGCAATTTATTTAGGAAGTTATTAGGAAAAGCAGTATGTAGGATACAAATTTATTTTTAGAGAAATATGTAAATATGGAGGTGATTGATTGGTTCGTTTTTTTCACTAAATCTTCAAAGAGCTTTCTATTTTCTTGATTAATTATTCTATTTTTTTGAATGATATTTACATAAATTCTGGAAAATAAAAAAGAGTTTGACTGGTTTTGTGTCACAGTTTTAAAATATATATACTACATTTTTAAAATAAACTTACTATTGTTGAATCTGTTAAAAATTATATTTACAATTTTCGCTTCAATTCGACTTTTTTTTGTAAGCGTTTCAAATTTTGTTAGAAAATTGAAAATATATTTTTTTTAATAAACAAAAGTTTAAGAGAAAGAAAAAATAAGAGACGAGAGATAATTTAGTGAGCTCATTTTTTTTATATTGTTTTCTCACGCCTAAATGCCTTTGAACTGTCAGTGAATATATAGCAAAATTGATATCATAAGGGACACAAAGGAGAATATACGTGTGCATCGTCAAACAAATATTCGGTTAATTAAACAAACCGTATGGACACAAACAGTGAAATGCAATTTCAAATTCAAATACAGAATAAATGTTATTAGTTTGAAAAATAATTACAAATTCAGGAGAAAAAGCTGCATCTATTTCTAGGGATTCCTATTTTATTTTATTTTTTCTTATTCTTGTATATTATTATTACTATTTTATAATTTTCATAGACAGCATAGCGTTGTTTAAATATTTAAATCAAGCTAAATTAACCACACACAGAGGACTCGAGTTCCCTCTTCAATTATTGAAAGTCCTCGAGGGTTGGATAATTACATGGGAACATTTTCAAGGGAGCCACTAATTTGATGAGTCGAATATAAACAAACTTTCCTTAAAAAGGGTGAAATTAACAAAAATAAATTTGAATTTAATTCAGGGTGCTCAAAGGACCAGAAAATACGGAAATGCGGAAAAAACGGAAACTGAATTTAAGTAAAATCTAATATAACAAACATTTTACAAAGTTGATGACTTATTTGATATATATTTTACAAAAATATTTCTTTCAGCAGAAAAAATATTTAAATTTAGCTAAAATTTTTGCTTCCACTTTAAATATGTTGCACCATGTGTGAAATTTTTTGAAAATAATGGTCATAAGTTGGTGTTATTTTATATAAATTTACGTCTTAAATTATCGAGGAAGGAAAATGTGGTCGGGAAAAATCCAGAAATTAAAAATTACCTAATCACGAGGCACCCTGATAAATTGGATATAAAATTTACCTATTTTTATATATTTTTTAATGTATTTGAAAAATTCATTTGACGAAGTATTGTGCAATAAACAATATTCGATTTTTAATTTTTGTTATTTGATTAAATTGGAAGAGAAATTATTTTTTCCAAATCCTCAGGAGTGATATTATGGGGAGAAATTAGTTCAATATCAAGTTTACGAGGGAGCTATTCTGGAAAGAAAAACCAAATGCCTATTTAATATTTAATTATGTTGACTTATTTCTTAAGCATTTTATGAATTATCAGGTTATAAGTTTTTCATTTATAATTCACATCCAAATTGTAAATCGATAAGAGACCAGTACTTACACATAGTTGTCCTCAAATAGAAACCTATAATATGGTAATTGATCATTTATTATGCAAAAATAAAATTAGGCTAAAATAATTATCATGATTAAGAAAAATTCTACTAAAACGAAGACTAAATCTATTATTATTATTTGAATGTTGAAACATATTTTTTCTTGAAATTACTATAACTTTTAACCTGATTGTGATATTTAAATTGTAATAATATCATTATTATTTTTCCTCATTTTTGGTTAAAATTGATACAAATCTATTTTATTTCCGGGTTTTTCATTTGCTTTTAATTTTTGTTTCATAAGATTTTCTTATCAACTAGTATCATCAATACCGCACTACGCGCGCGTTTAGTTCTTTGATTTGAAGAAAAAAAAATTTTATTAAAAAAAAAAATTTGGAATGAATATGTATTTTTTAAATTTATTTATTTTAGGGGTTATGCAAATTTAATTAAATTTAACATCAAATCAAAATTTCAACCAAAAAGTTCATCTTGAACAAAAAAGTTGAATTTTCAACCAAAAACGAATTTTTTTAAATAAAAAATTGTTGAACTTATTCAAAAAAGAGGATTTCCTAACAAAATAGTTGAATCCTCAACCATATTAGATTAATTTTCAACCAAACAGTTACATTTTTAGCCAAAAAAGATTAAATTTCTGCCAAAAAAACAAACGAATTTTCTACAAAACAGTTTCTACCGAGAAAAATAATTTTCTAAAAAAAAAGACGAATTTTTGAAGGAAATAGTTACACCTTCAACCAAGGAGATGAAATTTCAACGAAAAATGTAATATTTTTTATCTCAATCAAAAAAATATTTTAATTTTAAATCAGAAGCATTTGAATTCATAAAAAAAAGGAATTAAAAAAAAATGGGTAAATCATCAACCAAACAAAAATTAATGTTCCCCAAAAAATATTAATTTTCTGCCCAAAAAGATGAATTTTCAACAAAACACATAAATTATCAAAAAAGATTCACATTTTCAACCAAGAAAGATAAAAATTACAAAGATTGCCTTGAAATTTTCTAGATTTTTTCCGACATTTGTTTAACCCTTTTTAAATTTTCTTTAAAAATGAATTGCAAAAAATGGAAAATCATTGTTTCATTTTCCCAGGAATTGCAATAACAATTGTTTATTTTTTTCACACCTTTCAAAATTCTTAAAAGCTTCGAATTTTTCGAAAATGTAACTTTTGTTTAAAATGTTTTGAAATTTTTACAAGTTTTTAATTATTTTTGCATCTTCTTAAAACTTCTAAATAGATCTTCAAATTACTTGAATTTTTTCTACTATTTTTTAAGATTACAATATTGAAAAATTTTACTTTAAAATCTCCTACATTTTTAAATAAATTTTAGCAAATCATTTGAAAACTTATGGATTTTACTTTTAAAATTAATTTTTCAGCGAAAAAAATCATTTGAAATTTTCCCATGAATCTTTAAAATTTTGTTATTTTCTTGAAATTTTTCAAAACTCTTAAAAAGCTTCGAATTTTTGTTCAAAATTTCCGAAAATTTAACTTTTGTTTTCAATTTTTTGAAATTTTTCAAGTCTCAAATTATTTTTGTATTTTTTTTTAAACTTCTAAATTGCTCCTAAACATACTTGAATATTGTCTACAATTTTATCATCTTGAAAAATTGAAAAATTGTGATTTTAAATCATCAAAAAAAATCATTTGAAATTTTCCCAAGAGTCTTAAAAAAATTGTTATTCTCTTGAGACTTTTCAAAACTCTTAAAAAGCTTCTTTTTTCGAAATCTTTAAAAATCTACATTTTGTTTAAAATTTTTTGAAATCTTCTCAAGATTAAAAATATTTTTGAATTGAATATTGTTACTCGAGAATATGAATTTTCAACAACAAATAAATTTTAGCCAATTATTTGAATTTGTAACACCAAAACATTAATTCTCAGCGATAAATATAATAGCTGATATTTAAATGTGAAAATATTTTAATTTTATATTAAAAACAGTTGAATTTATAAAAAAAAACAATAAATTATCAACAAAAATCATCCCCCACCAAAAAAAATCAATTTTCGACCAAGAAGATTAATTTTCTGCCAAAAAAGAAGAATTTTAAAACCAAAAAGATGAATTTTTGTACTAAAATGATTATTCTTCAACCAAAAAAGTGAATTCATGATACAGTATGTATTTTAACCTTTTTTCAACAAAAAATTTGATAGTTGATATTAAAACTAAAAAATATTTTAATTTTAAATAGTAAAGAGTTTCAATTATCCAAAACGACGATTTTTTAACAAAAGAGTTGAATCCTCTACAAAGAAATATTTTAACTTTAAACTAAACAGTTTTAATTTTAATTAAAAAAATGAAATTTCTACCAAAGTTGACGAATTTTTAAACCAAAAGATGTTTTCTAAATAATTCTTGAATTTTCAAACAAAAAAGATTTCTTAGTTATGAAAGAAAAAAAAATCTTAGGCAAATTCTAGTTCGAAGGGAAAAATAATTTTCAATACAAAATAAAAATTTGAAATAATTTGGAAGTTTTTTTTTGATTATTTTCTTAAAGATTGTATCAATATAATTCTTCAAGTTTTTTCAAAGAAATTCAAAACGATTGTTGAAGAATTTACATAGGTTGAAAAAATATCTAGACAATTTTTAAGAATTTTGTGTTTTTTACAGGATTTTACAAAAGCTCAGGAAAAATAAAAGTCAGTTTAAAAAATCTTAAGGACTTCAATAAACTTAAAAATTTTATTTCGAAATCTTCAAGAATCTACTATTTTAAAAGTTTTTTGAAATGATTTAATGTTTTAATTTCCCATGCAGTCTTAAGAAAAAAATGGTATTGTCTCAAAACCTTTCAAAATCCTTAAAAAGCTTCAAAACTGAATATTGTTTTTGAATCTTTTGAAAATATCTAAAACTTCAAAATATCTTTCGTAATAATTCAAAATTTTCCTTAATTTTTTTTAAATCCTGTAATAATTACAAAAATTGTCTTAAAATTTTTCAGATTCTTTTTTGACGTATTTTAAAATCTTTAAATGGTAAAATTGATCTCTTAAAATAAAACCTCGAATAAGCTCGAATTTCCAGAAGAAAATAAAAACAGAAAAACGAAAATCAATAATATTTAGAAACATTCAGATATATATTGTGTCACTATATAAAATTATTTATTTGGAAATTTTCATTTACAAAATTGATGGTGCGGAAAATTCCTTATCTTTATTGATAGATATTATTCTGTTATCCAAAATTGTTGCCTTCGATATTAGAGAATGATTCACAATTTAAATTTTCTCTTTTAGAAATAAATGTTTATAATTAAAATTCCTCATTTGGAAATTTTGATTAAAAAAATTCCAGAAAATTCAAAAGAATAAACTGAAAAGAGATGGATAGGATTTTATTTGAACTTTCTATTTATAAATAATTTTTTTTTAATATTCAAATTTCCTTAAGTGGGTGATTTAAGTAGAAAAGGGGTGGATAAAATTTTCTTGAGAGTTCATTGATTTATCAGCAGTATATTAAAGTAAAAAGAGAGTGCATAAAGTAAACACGGGAGGATTTCTTGAAGAGAAAGTACACTGCTTAAATCACTTTCGATGACTTCAGCCCTGACACAGAGCCACTGGCGAGTCATATTTCTCTGTAAATAAAGAAAAGGGTCGATATTTTGCCACGAACTTTCAAGGTAGTTGTCACGTGCCGTCGAAGTTGGTTTATGAGGCAAAAAGTGAAACGTAATTTCCTAACTCCCTCTGAGGGGCTTCCTAAGCTGATCTTTATGTAATAGACTCTTCACTTTTCGATATTTACTTTATTTAGTCGATTTTCATTTATAAACAATTTTTTAATAATCTATTTTATTATTCAATCTTCGCGAAGGGCAAGAAAATAATTCGATTTGGAAGTGGCAGTGGGGCCACACGGCAAAAGTGAAACTTTGATGGATCAACTTTGAAATTTTTCGTGAGGAATCATCATGAGTTTTGAGGAGATCGCATAGTAAGAGAGTGCAGAGAAAGAGAGCATACACATACTTTGGTTAGCGTGGCAGTAGTGGGGATATCGAAGAGGAGCCTTTATAACAATTGCGAATCGCCGCACAAAAGAGAGACGCGATTACAGAGAGAAAGTATAGTCGTTTTTTTCAATTCATTCTTGTCCCAAAAGAAGTTACACTTCAAAAATAAAATTTGATATAGCATAGTGACGCTTTTTTATTATAAAAAATTAAAAAATGAGAAAATTTAATTTTTCAGACTACTATGTTAGAATCTTTTCTTTTAGATGGATTCTCATCAAAGATTAAATGTAAACGTTTGGTATGTCGACGCAGATCAAAAAAATCAAATTTGCTACTTTGAAGTGTTATCATTGGTTAAGAAATATTAAAAATGAGAAAATTTCTTTTTGTAGGCCACTATGCTGGAAACTTTACTTTCAGTCCACTCAGAAGAAACCTTTTTAGAAAAAAATTTCTTTCTTTGACTCAGGGTCAGAAAAGATAGATTTCCTACCATTAAAGAATTAATTTTCCACCAAAAAAATGAATTTTCAACTAAATACATGAAATTTCAACCAAATAGTTGAATATTAAACTGAAAAATATGAGTTTTTACCCAAGAATGGAATAATTAACAATTTTTAATTTCTGAAAAAAGATCGTGCTCCTTTGCTCCGATGGGAATCGAACCTCACGTCTTCCGATTGCCGGTCGGGTGTTTTAGCCACTCAGCTACTTAGGAATATTTAAATTTTCAGGTAAGAAAATTTATTCTCAACCAAAAAAAAAACAATTTTTAACCAAATCGATCAATTTTCAACCAAAGAGATTAATTTTCAATTAAAATGATGAATCTTGAAAAGAAAAATGTATTTTAAGAAAAGAGTTCAAAATTCAACCAAATTTTTGACTCTTCAACCAAAAAGTTGAATTTTAAACTAAGAAGATCAATTTTATATAAAAAATACAAATTTTTGACCAAAAAGGCGAATTTTCAACAAAATAAATAAATTTTCAATTTGAATTTAAAAGAATACTTGAATTTCCAATGAAATAGTTGAATTTTCAACTAAAAATATGCATTTTTATTTAAAAATATGCATTTTCATTTAAAAATTTAATACTTAAACTTTAAATTTAAAAAATTAATTTTTAACAAAACATGAAAAGAATTTTAGACAAAATGTTTAAATTGTCAATCAACTCAACCCAAGAGATGGATCTTCAACCAAAAAAATTAATTTTTTAACAAAGCACATAGCTCAATTTTCAATTAAGTAATTAGATTTTTAATTACAAAAAATAACTTTTTAACAAAGTACTTGCATTACCAAAAAAAAAAATGAAATTTTCAACTAAATAGTATAATTTGTGACCAAACGAGATGAATTCCGAAAAAGAAAATTTCATATGATTTCCTGAAATCGGAAAAGAGCGTAGAAGATTTTAAAGCAAAATTTGTCAATTCAAAAAAATTACTAAAGAAAAAAAATCGAGTAAGTTTAAGACATATTTAGAAGTTTTTAAAAGAATAAAAAAAATCATTTGAAATCAAAAAAGATTTAAATATATTGAAACAAAATATAGATTTTTGAAGATTTCAAACAAAATATTTAGAAGCTTTTTTAGAATTTTGAAAGATTACAAGACAAAAAAATGTTTTTTTTTTTTTAATTACGAGGAAATTTAAAAATTATATTGTATTTTGAAAAGTAAATTTCAAGAGAATTTTTAAAAAGATTTCGAAGGATTTCAACAGATTTTCAAAATTATCGAACAAACGAGAAAAACAGACCAAAAATAAGATTTCCTCAAAAAAAGGGGAAACATATTAAGCCCCCCTCCCCCTGAAATTTGAATTACACAAATGTTCTGAAATGAAAAAATGTCTAAAGAATTTAATTAAATGTATTCTCATACTAGTATCGAATAGTTTCAACTAATCATTCATTTTTCAATTGACTTTTTAAATAATTTTAAATTGTGTAAACAAATGTAACTCATTTAAACAATTATTTATTCCGAAAAACTGTAAAAAATAATCGTATTTTCTGATTAAAATGTATCAGTTTGTCATTGTTTGGAGTAGCAAATTTTTTTATAAACATGTAATTATTTAAACAATTACTTATTGTTTATTCACAAAATTTCTAAAAATTGACCCAGAGATGTCCAGTTTTTTTCTCAAATTAGTATCCTATGCTACTTTTTGTTGCATAATTATATAATTTTGATACATATGTTTTAATGTTTAATAAATTTCTATTTGTTTAAATAACTTTGATTTGCTTGAGCAGCTTTCTTTTCGATAACTTTAAAAAAATAAAATAAAATACATATAATTATTTTCCTGACTGTATAGTGTATGGGAAGAATATATTAACCATTTTTTAATTGTTTAAACAAATATAATTTGTTTACACAATTATTTTTCCAAAAATATTTTTTAAATTATATTTTCTGAATTAAACATAATATTGAATGATTTCGAGGAGTAGTAAATTCTGTTAAAAACGTTATGTCATTGCTTAAACAATTTTCATTCGTTCAAGCAGTTTCCTATTAAAAAATGTGGATCAATGATATAAAATATTGCACATAGAATTATTTTCATAAATTTTTTTGTAATATATATTTATTGCGTCTTCCAGTATGTCAGATTGATGAATTACAGAAAAAGCTTGAAAACAGTCTAATAAATAATCGTATAAAGCTAAAACAAAAATCAGCGACACGTTTTATTATTAAAATGCTAAAAATATGAAGAAAGCAATAACAAATACACTTTTATAATTTAAATATTATTATGAATTTTATGATTTATTTAATAATTCGCCAAAAAAGATGTGAACCATCCATACTCAATTTGAAGGAAATTTGAAGAAAAAAAAACAATAATTAATTTTATAAACAATAACATAAAGTTTTTAGCAGAATTTGTTACTCCTCGAAATCATTCAATATTATGTTCAATTCAGAAAGTACGATTTTAAAAGTATTTTTGGAAAATTAATTGTTTAAATAAATTATATTTATTTAAACAATTAAAAAATGGTTAATATATTCTTTCTATATATAATATACAATCAGAAAATAATTATATGTATTTTATTTCATTTAATTGTTTAAAAGTTATCGAAAAAAACTGCTTAAGCAAATCAAATTGTTTAAACAAACAGAAATTTATTAAAAATCAAAAGAAATGTATCAAAGTTATATAATTATTCAAAAAAAGGTAGCATAGGACACCTATTTGAGAAAAAACTGGAAATTTTGAGAATAAACAATAAGTAATTGTTTAAATAATTACATAATGTTTTTAAAAAAATCTACTTCTTCAAACAACGACAAATTGTTATATTTTAATCGGAAAATACGATTATTTTTCACATTTTTTAGGAAGAAATAATTGTTTAAATAAGTTACATTTGTTTGAACAATTAAAAATTGTTTAAAAAGTCATGAGAAATATTCAAATTATACATTAGTAATTATTTTTATAAAAAAGACGAGGGAAATTGCTAAAAAGTGACAATAACACGTAAAAATGTAGTTTTTTGATTTCTCGAAAATCGAAAATTTCCCCATGTTAATTAAATTCGATTTTGCAGTGCCCGGTTTATAATATAAATTTATTTTATAAAATCTATTATTTATAATTAATAATAAATAAATTATCATTAATTTTAATTAATTTATTTCATTAATTGAAATAAATAATTATTAATTTATTATAATTTAGTTAATTATTTTATTTAAATAAATTTTTTTAATTTTTAATTTTAAACTTAAAATTAAGCTTCAAATTTTAATTTTTAAAATTATAATTAATTAATTTTTAAAAAACTCGCGCGTAGTACGGTATTGATGATACTAGTTGATAAGAAAATCTTATAAAACAAAAATTAAAAGAAAATCAAATTAAATTAATTAATTTTTAATTTTTAAATAGTTAATGATTTTAAATTAAAATTTTAATTATTACTTTTAAAAAATTTAATTAAGAAAAATTTAAATAAATTAAATAGTTTAATTATAATTTTTAATTAATTAATTTATTAATTATTATTTATAATATAATCAATTCGATTAATTAATTATAATAAAAATGATATTCGAATTTCGAAAAAAAAAATTAGGGATTTTTTTTCTCCGAAAATGGAAAAATGTTGCAATGCATTTTTGGACCACCCTAATTTAGACGCTCCCCAATATTTACAATAAAAATAAAAATGTATTGTCAAAATAATTAATAATCTTTCGTCTTATAAAATAGGTATTATCTAAACTCAAATGAAGATTTTTAAAATGAGGAAAATTTTTGTTATCAGTTTAAAAAACGGTTTCTATCAAGAGAGAAAGTGCAAGTGTTTCCAAAGTTTGAAAGTTAGTTTCAACTTACAATGAAAACTGTTTATTCGAATCAAGAATCCAAGTCCAAGAGATCTCGAAAGTTTAATAATGTCAGAATTTCTCGAATTGCATATTCATCGGACAACTGTCTGAAGGAGATCTTGTATAACTTTGGACTCTTGTAGTTCTAGAGTTTCAGTGGCAAACTGAGCAAGAGGCAAACTCTGTATCGTGGAAATCGATTGAAACCACTTTTACCAAGAAATTATGCAATCGCTTGATAAATTCACATCGGAATCAATTAATATTTCATTTTGCAGAAAAAAATTATAAAAACTCAGTAACTATAAGTTTAAAAATGATGAGAAAAAATCGAGCCTTAGCGTGGCAGTAGTGGGGATATCGAAGAGGAGTCTTTAGAATAATTGCGAATCGCCGCACAAAAGGGAGACGCGATTACTTATGATGATTTTTTAATCCACTTTCAAGAAAGCCAAAAAAAAAACATTTTTCAACTGTGTAAATATCAGGTTTCAGAGGATCAATTGCCCCATAAATATGGGAATTAAGGATAATTTTTACGAAAAGAGTTGAATTTTCATCCAAAAATATGAATTTTCTACCAAATACTGTAATTTTCAGTTTTCAAAATTAATTTCCAACAAAATAGTTAAATTTTAAAATATAAATTATGATTTCTGAATAAAAAATGTTATAGTTGATATTTCATCAGAAAAATATATTAATTCTAACTCAAAAACAGTCGAATTAATCCAAAAAATACGAATTTTAACCGAAATAATTGAATCCTAAGCCAAAGCAGATTAGTTTTCAAATAAACATTTTAAAGCGTATTTAACTAAAAAAAAATTATTTTAAAAGAGATAAATTTTGAACGAAAGAAATTAATTTCCTACCAAAAAAGATGAATTTTTAACCAAATAGTTAGATTTCCAACAAAAAATTGAATTGTTAACAAACTATTTCCACTTTCAACAAATTATTTGAATTTTTAACCAAAAAAGATTAAATTTTTACAAAAACAAATGAGTTTTCAAAGCAAAACGATAAATTTTCAACAAAATAGTTACATCCCCAACTAAAACAGAATTATTTTTAACCAAACATTTTAAAGAATTTTCAACTGAAAAAGATAAAAAAATAAATTTTCAACAATATAGTTTAATTTTTTATCAAGAAAAATTATTGAGTCGCGAAAGAAAAAAAAAAATCAACTAAATTGTTGAACTTTCAAACCAAAAAGACGAATTTTTTACAAAGAAAGATTTTTCAGTTAATAAAGTTAGAACATTTCATAAAAAATGTTGAATCTTCAAGAAAAGATGAATTTTGTACGAAATAGTTGAGTTTTGATCCCAAAGATGTACATTTTCAACAAAAAATTAATTTTCAACCAAACAGTTGACTTTCCTACCCAAAAAGACAGATTTTCAACAAAACAGTCGAATTTTCAATCAAGGAGGACTTTTTAACAAAATGGTTGAAATTTCAATAAAATAATTACATTTTTAACCAAATAATAATATTTTCACCCAAAGAAGATGAATTATCAACCAAAAATATGATAGTAGACTTTCAAACCAAAAGAAATTAACATTCAAGCAAAAATATTTGAATTTTTAATTGGCTTTTATTATTTAAGTTCGTATTTAGGTGAAAACATAAAAAAAGAGGTGTATACTGGAAAGGCGAAAAAAAATTTATATTTTTCGGTTGAAAATTCCACTACTTGGTCGAAATTTGATTTCTTTTTGTTTGAAAATTCACAATTTTAGTTGAAAATTTATCTATTGGATTGAAAGTTACACTATTTGTTGAAAATTTGTCTTTTAGAGTTGAATTTTGATTTTTAACTGAAAAGTCAAATTTTTGGTTGTAAATTCGTATTTTTGATCAAAAATTAATCTTCTTAATCAAAAATTGAAATTCATCCTTTTGGCTAAAAATGCCAACTGAAAGTTTGAAAAT
The DNA here is from genome assembly GCA_011634705.1 of Andricus grossulariae. Classification (NCBI taxonomy): domain Eukaryota; kingdom Metazoa; phylum Arthropoda; class Insecta; order Hymenoptera; family Cynipidae; genus Andricus; species Andricus grossulariae. Next base: position 30,901,333 of record JAABKJ010007545.1, on the reverse strand, counting down.
TTAGTTGTAAGTTAACTCTTTTGTTTAAAATTCAACTATTTTCTTGAAAATTAACTTTTTTGTTGAAAATTAACTTTTTTGTTGAAAATTAACTTTTTTGTTGAAAATTCATATTTTTAGTTGACAATTCAGCTATTTTGGTTGAAAATTCAAGTATTTGCTCAAAAAAAAACTATTTATATGAAAATTTAAATATTTGGAAAAAATTAAACAGTTTGTTGAAAATTTTAGTTTCGGGTCGATAATTTAGCTGTTTTGTAGATAATTAACCTTTTTGGTTTCAAAATTCAACAATTTTTCGAAAAATCTTTTTTGTTTGGTAGAAAATTATCCCTCTTGTTGAAAAATTCATCTTTCTTGTTGAAAATTCATCTTTTTCCAAAAGTGAACAGCTTTAAGAAAAATTCTACTCTAATCTTGAAAACTTGAGTCTTTTGTTAAAAATACATCTTTGTGGGTATAAAATCAATCTTCTTGATTTAAAATTCATCTCTTTGGTTAAGGATATAACTATTTTCTTAAATATTCATTTTTTTCGTTGAAATTAACTGGTTAAAATATCCTCTTTATTTTTGGTGAAAAGTAACTTTTTTAACTGAAAATTGAACCATTCTATTTTTGGTTGATATCTTATTTTCTTTAGTTAAAAATTCAGCTATTCAGTTAAAAATGCGACTATTTTGTTGAAAGTTTTATTATTTTGTTGAAAATTCAAATATTTCGTTACAAACATATTTTTGGCTAAAAGTTCAACCGTTTTGTTGAAAATTCGTTTTCTTAGATTGAAAGTTCATTTTATATTGTAGAAAAGTCAACCTTCTAAATTTAAAATCAACTTTTTCGTTGAAAATTTATATTTTTGGTTGACAATTCAAATATTTTGATTGAAAATATAACTATTTGCTTACAAATTGAAATACTTACTTGAAAATTTAACTATTTGGAAAAAATTAAACTATTTCTTGAAAAATCTTATTTTCAGGTAGAAAATTTCACTTTTTTGTGAATAACTAGCCTTTTTCATTTTAAAATTCAACCATTTTTTCAAAAAATCATTTTTTGTTGTGTAGAATATTTATCTACATGAAAGTTCAACGTTCCGAACTTTTCGACGCCTTCTGCGCCATGCTGTGCGAAAATCACAGCGATTGAAATGGAGTTCTGTGATTGGTCGAGAACCTTCTGCGCCATCCGTTGTGCGCTGTGCAGATGTGTGTGCGCCCCGCTTTAGCCGCCATCGTCCAGCTGGTTTTCCTCTTATAGACTAGAGCCCCCTCCCCCCCATGTCATTCAGAGCAATGAGTTCTTACGTCCATATTGTTAGCTATCATCAATCGAAAATACATGAATTGCGCATACATGCTTTGGCTTCATAATACGCAGTTCTGTTCTTATCCTAAAAATGATTCTAGATCGCACTTCGGTGCGTATGCATTGGCTTCATAATGCACTCCGTTGATATCGATTCTGATCTCGATTCTAAAGCATAGGCGGCGAATTTAAATACAACCAATAGATGAAGAGAGAATGTGGCTTCAGTTTTCGAGATATAATCGCAACCTCTCTTTTATGATAGGATACATGAATTCTCAACGCAATAGATTAATTTTCAACTAAAAACGACAAATTTGCAACCAAATATTTCAATTTTGAACTAAAAAAGATTAATTTTCAACCAAAATGGTGTATTTTTAAATAAAATGATGAATCTTTAACTGGAACAGTTACATTTCAATCCAAAAAGATGAATTTTGAAATAAAAGGTATGAATCTTTAACAGTTATAGTTGAAATTAAAAAAAAAGAAAACAATTTCAACCAAAAACTTGAATTTTGAACCAAAAAAGATCAGCTTTCAAAAAAAAATGGAACCGTTGGATTTTTAGTAAAAAATTTAATTTTTTACAAAAAGAAACAATTTTTTAACACAAATGATGAATTTTAAACGAAAATGATGGATCTCCAACTGGAATTCATGAATTCGAAACCAAAAAGATGAATATTTAACAAAAGATTTTAGCTTTCAACCAAGAAGATTTATTTACAATAAAAGAACAAATCTTCAACAAAATAATTTAATTTTGAATTAAAAAAGATCAATTTGCAACCAAACTGATGAATTTTCAAATATAATGATAAACCTTTAACTGGGACAGTCGAATTTCTACCAAGAAAGATGAATTTTCAAGAAAATACACGAATTTTCAACTAAAAATAAATCAATTCTCAACCAAAAATTGGACTGTTAAATTTTTATTTAAAAAATTCATTTTCAACCAAATAGATGAATTTTTAAATAAAATTATGGAATACTCAATTAGAATAGTTACATTTTCAGTTAAAAATATTTTTATAAAAAAGAACGACTAATCTTCAGAGAAGTATTTATGTTCTCAAACGAAGTGATGAATTTCCAACTGAAATAATAAATCTTTAAATGGAATAGTCGAATTTTAAACCAAATAGTCAAAGTTTCAAATAAAATGATGATTCATTAACTAGAATAATTAAATTTTTAACCAGGAAGATTAATTTTAAACCAAGAAGATTAATTTCTAACAGAAAAGATGAATTTCCAACTTAAAAAGATAAGTATCAACCAAAAATTTAAAATTTTAAGTTTTAGTTAAAAAAATTAAGGTTCAACCAAAGATATACATTTTTAACTAAAATGATGGAATATTCAATTGGAATAGTTACATTTTCAGATTTAAAAAAAAATTAATTTTCAGCTATAGAGAAAAACGATTTTTTTTAAATAGCTCATTTTTCAACCAAAGGGATAGATTTTTTATTAAAATTATGAATTTTCATTACAAAAAAGATGAATTCTGAACGAAAAATGTACTAGTTGATATTTTAACCAAACAACTTTTTAATTAAAAAAAGTCGATTTCAACCATAGATAACAACTTTTCAACAAAATACATGAATTTTCAAACAGATATTGGAATTTTCAACTCAAAGTGATCAACTTGTAACCAAAAAAAGAAAAGTTGAATTGCAGTTAAAAAAATTATTTCCAAACCAAGAAGAACGAATTTCCAACAAAAAAGCTAATTTTTCAACCAAATAGATGAATTTTCAATTAAAATGACCAAAAAGGATGACTTTTCAAGGTAAGTTTAATTTTCAACTAAAAAAATTTTTCAATCAAGAGAGAGAAAAAATTGCAAACAAAATGTTCAATTTCAAAGCAAAAAGATGAATTTTCGGTCGAGGAGATTGATTTTGTATAAAAAAGAAATAATTTTCAACAAAATACATGAATTTTCAGTCAAAAGTATTAATTTCGAACAAACAAAATAAACGAATTTTCAACAAAATAGTTGAATACAGTAATATTAAGCTACTTTTGCAAATGAAGAATCATCGTTATTCAATTTTGTAATACAATTTAAACAAAAAATTAATCACGTTCTCGAAAAAATGCCCTGACTTTAAAAAAGATTCCCTGAAATTTCCAGGGTTTTCCAGGTAAATGGAAATTTCCTGACACCCTGAAAATATGCTAAATAAAAAAATTAAAAACCGCCAAAATATGCCGGAAGAGAATACGCAACGAAAATGTAATCCTCTGTTTCTTGTTACAGAGTTAAGTAGACAGTTCGAGTGCTTACCTAATGGCGCCCCTATTCCTGGTGTTCCTCGCGCAGGAGCTTCTCATTCTCCTGCCAGACATCATTCTCCTGAAATGTCTCTTCTTTCTGCCGGATCTCATTCTTCGGGTTCTGCGGTCAGGTCTCCTCCTACTGCTGAGCCTCAAAGCCCTCTTCATGATAAGTCCAGATCTCTTCCTGCCAATCATCAGTCTATACGCATGCGTACACTTAAAATTGGAAAACTTAGCCTTGTTCGGCTTATTCCCAAAATGAATTCAAACAGGCGATTCGAGATTCGAAGATACACTTTCCCTTCAGATATACCAATTGAATTGAAAGGAAAATATAATGTCCCTCTGCCCATACCGAACAATGAACAATGTGTATTATCAACGTCCAATGGTGACGTCCTTGCAATAGTGGAGGATAAAAAAATACTTCGTGGATTATATGGCAAAAATCATGGCTATCACTCTGATAAACGACTGAAAATAAACATGTGCAGCGGCGCGATTGACGATATGATCCCAGAAGAAATCAAGGAAACTCCCTTAGGCACTCGTCATCCAATCTCATCTAATTTTAAAATAGTCCTTGTGAACGATATTCTGCCTCGTCATTAAATCAATTTTACACAGCATTTTCAATAAAATACATTATTTTTTGTGATCCGAAGCAGGATCAAAATGTTACAAGTAACTGGTAATCCTTTTCTCAAAAAGTTGTAGCTTTTAGTGGCTCTATTCAGGTTCTTCTGAATTTTCTGGACTTTTGCAAATCACAATTTCCAGATCAGGAATATTAATTCTAAGTATGTATTTCTTGAAGAGAAAATTTAAATTCTGAATGATTCTTTCATAATGAAAGCAACAACTCTGCTCATAACTTTTTGACCACATGTTTTAAACATGACAAAAGGATTCTCTTTATAACCCCTTGACCATTTTGGATGAGGTTATATTTATGATAGTATATATGTACTTATTTACAATATATTTTATTTATGATAGTATTTATTGACTTATTAATACATAATTATATTTATGTAATCAATACATCATATTTTTAAATTAAAAAAGTTCAAGTGAGATCGGATTGCTTATAAATAAGTCGTATTGAGTATTATAACGCTTATTTTGGTGTAATTTACTCTACACGGCAACAAGATGTAGTAACACTTTAACCTGCTCCTCTTGAATAGCAAGTTGATCATTAAATATAGTTGTAAGAGCAACGCCTCTTTTTGATATACCACTGACAACCACGGATATTTTCCTGCAAAAGGAAACCACACCTCCCTTTGGTGGTTGCTTTATTCCTTTAAAGTTGAGCCCTTCTTTACCTTCTCCAAATCTGTCATCTTTATATCGAAGAACGATAATCTAATAAGATCTGTGCTTAGGTACTATAAATAATTACCAAATTTTCCTAGAGCTTCTTTCCATGCTCTGCTACCAAAATTTTTCACACGAGTAGCTAGGTTTTTTACTAAGTTTAGTTGATTCCGAGGAGCTGAAACGTAAACAGTTGACAGGAACCAAAACTTTACGTCGCAGCAAACAACAAAGTAATTTATGTTCTCGAGTGCTTTTACTTTTCGTGCAGCTGGACGGAGCTGTTCTTTCACAAATCTATTATATTGATGAGTAAATTGCATGAACCATCCATCATGTCCTCCTCATCGCACCAGGTTCCAAGAATTTAACACTTTCTGCTTCTAAGAAAATTACGCAAAGGAATATTATAACGACCATCAAAAATTTCTTGTAGTCATCTCTTGGGTGATATGTCTACAAACAAAATTGCGGAACTAAAAAACTGCAGTACAAAATCTTACTTTTCATATTATTTACTGATTATTTTTGGGCGTATAGATGAAAAGGGCTCTCACGGCCTCTAGGTTGGAAAACGAGTTGCCGGGGCATTTTTGAAGTTGCAACATCAAAAAACCGCTTTTTGAAAAAAAAAACGCATCCAAGCTTGAGGGGTGCCATAAGCGAGGTAACGTTTTCCAAGGCTTTTCCCATAAATTATTGGATTTACAACCATTTTAGATATCCAGAACTTACAAATTGTTCACTAATGAATGTTTTCCTAAGGATGGTGAAATAAGAACAAGGGCAGCGGTTAAAAGTTGTTGAATCTATCTGCAGGAGAAAGGATTCTGGAGTAAGGGTCAAATGAATGTAAGGAAACAGAGATCATAAAATTTAATTGTTATGACAACAATCTAGAGGGGTTTACGAGTATTTAAGGAGAAACGGCTCTGACGAAAAACAGTAATAAATCGTGAGGAAATTATCTGTCTTGGTGATTTGTTCTGAGAAGGGGAGCGTTTACGAGGAGAAGAAGACAGGATGTAGAATTGAGCACGTTGATTACGTTGATTAGCTTTTTGATTTCGTTAGGATGATGATCTGAATCCACGAGATTCGTACTAGGAAGATGATGGAGAGATCCTGGGTGGAAGAGTGCGGGATGCAATTTGGATATTCGGACATAAACCCGATGTAGAACTGAAGGTCATGCATTCGAAATAGTAACTGGATCTATTTGAGTCTAAGTAGAACACAGAATAAAGGATTTGACTGACTCCAGTTTCGAAGGTTGACAGTTCTTCAAAAAGAAGATCCGGAATCAGAGATCGAGGATATTTGACGGCAGAAAATACTGAGTTTTATGGGTACAAGGTATATACTTGTATATGCCAGACGTAGACGCATTTGTATCGTCTACCATCCCTATTTAGAGGTAGGGGTAAGAGTTCGTTGTCTAAGAGTCGTAAGCGTCCTTTTTAATCAATGATTGGGTGTCAAGGCAAAATTCAGACGTGTTATCCCGAAAATCAATAATTCCAGAGAACACCATGTGTATGAGTTCCATTTCCTTATTTCTTCATCTTCTTAGCGACAGGAGGTATTCTTCTCTTGATGCTCTCTTCCAAATCAATACAATTAATAGCTTTTTCCGCTTTGTTCCGATAGAGCCGTTTCTACAAGATGCATGGTCATATTGCTTGCTCTGCCAATCTAGAATCTGAATCAATTTCTGAAGTCCTCTCTATTTTTTTAGGTAAATTTTGAGTGCGGGAAACTTTCTACAGGTACAACATTTATTTAAAATAGTTCGAAAATACTTTAAAAATTGTTTTCACTTTGTGAGGTTTCCAACAATGAGAACGATCTCTGTACGTTAGAATGTAAACATTCACAGATGCTACATGTAAAGTTGTAAATGACAAATATATTATATTATTATATATTCACAAACAGAATAAAGGAAATCGACTATCCTCATTTTCAGTTATAGATGATACTGATCCGCCGATAAATTCATTAAGAGTGCCACTAATGAATATTTAACGAGATATCTATCTCACTAACTTGATCTTCTAAATTTCAGCCTGAGTAGAGATAACCTATTAAACTTTATACAATCTTCAAAGCTCAAAAATCCTTATTTTTAGGATTAAACTCTCCGGATTTGAATAAATAAAGAGATCTATTGTTCAACTGTTGAACAAAATTACAAATGGTAATATTTTAAGCTTCAAAGCAGTTTATAATAGGGCGGAATGAAAATGCTACAATTAATGAAATCATTTGCAAACAAATAAAATCAAATGAAGTAAAATGAAATGGAATCAATATAATGACAATTTGATTATCGTTATAACCTTCGGTTCAAATATAAGAAAAACGCATTTTTAAAGTTAAGAAATCTTAACTGTCCATTATTTTCGCGGGAGCCAGATCCGCATGGATCAGGAATAATTTGAATAAGAAGAATATATAAATTGGAATTAAATAATTGAACCGGATCAACTAATGGCCAACTCAGCCCCACATCTAGATAATGGCAGAGGGGGTGGCTCTGGGATGTTAATTAGTAATTTACTTAATTTGCAAAAAAAAATTACTTTAAAAAAAAGAACTTTAGTGCAATTTCTGTACAGAAATTTATTAATATAAACAAAGGAGGATCATCAGGACAGAAAAATTGAACAAAAGGAAGTTGCGATTCACACAATGTCGGAAAAACAAATTTCTAAACTATATTAAATTTACTTGACTTTTCGTCCGGCTTTCCAAGACTGGTAGACAATACTAAATTGAGTTTTTCTTAAAGGGATAATAAATGGAGGGCCAAATATAATTGGGGGAATTAATCACGGCAGAACTTCAACAAAAAGAAAATTTACAATTTCAATAGCAGGGAAATACCAGGAAAAGGAAAAAAAATAAAGGAGAAACCTAAAATTTGGGGAACACAATAAAACAATCAAATATCAAATGTAAATTATACAACACAACACAATAAAATCAAGATATAATTGAATAATTCGTTCAAGGAACTCGTCGAACAATCAGGACAGCTACGAAGGATTCACGCTATAGAAAATACTACACTTTTACAAAAATACAGAAATTTCATTTTGTTAATAATTCATCTTTTTGTTCAAATTAACTCGTAGAAAATGTATTTTTTTCTGTTGAAAATTGTTTATTCCGACTGAAAATGTAACTATTCCATTTTTTGTTGAAAAATCTTATTTTTGAGTTGAAAATTCAACTATTTGGTTGAAAAGTCATCTCTCTTGATTAAAAGATACATTCTTGTTAAAAATTCCTCTTTGTAGGCTTAAAATTAAACTATTTTGCTGAGTCACCTGTTTTGCTCGAAAAGGTCAATTTTTTATTGAAAACTCATCCTTTATGGTAGAAAAGTCATCTTTCTAGTTTGGAAATGCATCTCCCTTTGTTTTGGATTTAGAATTTAAATCTTGTTTCGTTGAAATACGAAATTTTTTTGTTTGAGAACTGAACTATAATTCGTTAAAAATTCAACTATTTTCTGTGAAATTCAATTATTTTGTTGAAAATTCAACTATTTTCTTCGAAATCTAATTATCTTGTTAAAAATTCAATTATTTTCTTAAAAATCTAATTATTTTGTTGAAAATTCAACTATTTTCTTAAAAATTTAATTACTTTATTGGAAATTCAACTATTTTCTTAAAAAATTATTTATTTTGTCAAAAATCCAACTATTTGTTTAAACTCTCCTTTGTAGTGGAAAATTTTACTCACTAATTAGGAACCATAATTAGAAACGCGTAAATGTAAAGATTCGTGCGAGATAAAAATGTTTTAGGAGACGTGTTTACTTAATTTTAATATTGAATTATGCTTCTATACGTTTGCGGTTAAGTAAATATCTTTTTCAACCTTCAAAGCTCTTAGAGAGTATCAAATCAATTTTCTAAATTCGGAATCTGAAGGTAAGAGAATAATAATATCTTTTAAACATATTTTTCTATATTGGAGGTTAGGCAGTGCAGAATCTTATAGTGATCGTGACCCTGGCACGCTGTCTCAATTTTTTTATCAAAATAAGTAAATTTAATTTGAATCTTATTTAAATTAATTCAAATTTAAATTAATTACTAAACATTGGTCAATTCATTTATTTATTCGAACTAAAAGACGCAAAAAAAAACTTGTATAAACACAAGGTGCTGTCTAGTGCTACGTTGACAGATTAAAACCATAAAAATAAATCAAGATAAAAATCAGCGCGTAATATATAAGATTATGACGAAATCGTTACGTCAGGATGTGTCTTAGAAATTTTTTGATTTTTTGAGCCATCAATCCACTTCAAATTGTATGAAATTCTGTATGAATTCATTGGAATTCAGAATTGACTCTTTGAAGATGACCTCGAATTATTTGGAATTCGTTATGAATTATATCGAAATCACTATGAGTTCTATGGAATTTATTATTAAATCTTTGAAATGAGAATACACCCGGGACTATTTGCATTTTTTCGGTATTCTCCATGAATTAATTGGAATTCGCGATGAATTCTATGGAATTCACTATGAAGAATTTGCCATTCACAATTGAATTTTCGCCGTTCACCTCGAACTTTTTAGAATTCAATGGGAACTCTATGGGATCCTCTCTGAGTTTTATGGAACTGTATGAATTCTCTGGAACTCACAAATTAAGCTTTGGAACTCACCTTGGATTCTTAGTAATTTATTAGAATTCACAATAAATTTTAGTTAAATTTTTTTAATTCGTAATCTACTATTGGAATTCACCATTATTTCTTTGCAATTCTTCAAAATTTATTATAAATTATATCGTAATCACTATGAGTTCCATAGAATTCACTATTAACTCTTTGGTATTCTCTAGAATTCACACGGGATTGTTTGCATTCTTTCGGAATTCTTAATGAAATAATTGGAATTTGCGATGAGTTCTACGGAATTAATTATGAATAATTTGACATTCACAATTAAATCTTCGGCGTTCGCCTTGAATTCTTTGGAATTTAAAGAAAATTCTATGGGATCCTCTTCGAGTTCTATGGAACCCTATGAATTCTATGGAATTCACAAATTAATCTTTGCAACTCACCTCGGATTCTTTGAAATACATTAGAATTCACGCTCAATTCTGTGAAATTCTATGAAATTCAAAATTAAATTTTTAGAATTCACGATAAACTCTTTGGAATTCTTGATGGATTTAATTGGAATTGATTATGATTTCTGTGGAATAAAACATTAAATCTTTGGAATTCTTCAGAATTTACACGGAATTCTTTGCAGTTTTTCAGATTTTTCTGTGAATTATTTAGAACTTGTGATGAGTTCTACGGAATTCAATATGAATAATTTCACATTCACATTTAAATCTTCGGCATTCGCCTTGAATTCTTTGGAATTTCATGAAAATTATATGGGATCCTTTTTGAGTTCTATGCAACTTTATGAATTCTATAGAATTCGCAAATTAATCCTTGCAACTCACCTGGGATTCTTTGAAATACATTAGAATTCACCTTAACTTCTGTGAAATTCTATTAAATTTAAAATTAAATATTCAGAATTCACGATAGACTCTTTGGAATTCTTGATAGATTTAATTGGAATTGATTATGAGTTCTATGAAATACAACATTAAATATTTTGAATTCTTTAGAATTTACACGCGATTCTTTGCATTTTTTCAGAGTTCTCTATGAATTAATTGGAACTTGCGATGAGTTCCACGGAATTCTCTATAAATAATTTGACATTCACAATTAAATCTTCGGCATTCGCCTGGAATTCTTTGAAATTCAATGAGTATTCTGTGAGATCCTCTCTTAGTTTTAAGGAAGTCTATAAATTCTATGGAATTCACTAATTAATCTTTGCAATTCACCTCGGATTTTTTGAAATACATTATAATTCACCCCAGCTTCTGTGAAATTCTATGAAATTTCAAATTAAATCTTTAGAATTCACGATAAACACTTTGGAATTCTTGATGAATTCAATTAAAATGAATCGTGAGTTCTATGGAATACGACATTAAATCTTTGGAATTCTTTAAAATTTACACGGGATTCTTTGCATTTTTTTGGAATTCAATGGAACAAAAATTTAATTTGGTTTAATTAATTAAAATTAAATCTTTAGAATTCGCTCTAAATTCTTTAAAATTCATTGAAATTCACATTGAATTCTTAGCAATTCTTTAGAAATTGCAATTAACTCTTCGGAATTCTGCATTAATCTATTGGAATTTATTACGAATTTCATGGAGTACACAATTAAATCCGTAGAATTCTCCTTGAATTCTTCGAAATTATTCGAGTTGGAAAAATTCTAAACTATATGGTTCTAGGGTCATGCACGATGCATTACGAAAAATTAATGAACACAACCAAATACGGTTTAAAAAAAATTATTCTGTGATTGTACAAACTCTTTTGATAAACAATTCTACTAATTCATTATAAATTACATCAAAATCATTATGAGTTCTGAAAACTTCACTATTAAATCTGTGAAATTCTTTGGAATTCACCCGGGAATCTCATCATTTTTTAGGAACTCTTCACGAATTCATTGAAATTCACTATCGGTTCTATGGAATTTATTGTGCATTTTTTGGAATTCACAATTAAATCTTCGGCAAAGTTATGAAAATTCTATGAGATCCTCTTTGAGTTTTATGGAACACTATGAATTTCATGGAATTCAGGAATTAATCTTCGGAACTCACTTTCGATTATTTGTCATTTATTAGAATTCTCCCTAAATTGTGTGGAATTCTAGAAAATAAAAATTGAATTGAATTTAATTAATTAAAATTAAATCTTTAGAATTCGCTTTAAATTCTTTGAAATTCATTAAAATTCACATTGAATTATTAGCAATTCTTTAGGAATTGCAATTAACTCTTCGGAATTCTGCATGAATTTATTGGAATTAATTACGAAATTCATAGAGTTCACAATTAAATCTTTAGAATTCGCCTTGAATTCTTCGAAATTATTTAAGTTGGAAAAATTCTAAACTATATGTTTCTAGGGTCATGAATGATGCATTATGAAAAATTAATGCACGGTTCGAAAAGAACATTATTCTATGATTGTATAAACTCTTTTGATAAGGAATTCTACTAATTATTTAGAATTCGCCTTCAACTCTTTGGAAATCAGCATAATTTCTTTAGAATTTACTATGAAATCTTTAGAGGTCATCTTGAATTATTTGGAGTTCATCAAAATTCATTATGAATTATATCAAAATCATTATAAGTTCCGAATAGTTCACTATTAAGTCTGCGACATTCTTTGGAATTCACCCCGGGTTCTTTGCATTTTTTCGGAACTCTCCACGAATTTATTTGAACATGCTATGGGTTCTATGGAATTCACTGTAAATTTTTTGGGATTCACAATTAAATCTTCGGAATTCACTGAGAATTTTATGGGATCCTCTCTGATTTTTATGAAGCTCTATAAATTCTATGGAATTCACAAATTAATCTTTCGAACTCATCATAGATTCTTTGTAATTTATTAGGATTCCCCCTGAATTCTGTGGAATTCTGTGAAATGCAAAATTCGCTTTGAATTCTTTGCAAATAAATAAGAAATCTTTGAAATTCCTTATGAATTATTTGGAATTCAAAATTGAATGTGAATTAATTATTACATCTGCGAAATTTACTTTGCATTCTTTTGAATTCACTGAGAATTCTATGGTATCCTGTCTGAGTTGTATGGAAGTCTACGAATTCTATGGTGTTCATAAATTTATTTTTGGACCACACCTTGTATTCTTTGGAGTTCATTAGAATTCTTCCTGATTTCTTTGAACTTCTTTATAATTCACAATGAAGTCGACAAAGAAACCCTGAATTCTTAACAATTCTTTCGAAATTGCAATCAAATCTTCGGAACTCTTAATTTATTTATTGAAATTCACAATGTTTTTTATGAAACTCTCTATGAATTCTATGAAATGCAATATTAAATCATTAGAATTCACAATAAGCTTCTTAGAATTTTGATGAACTCGTTCGAATCAATCCTGAATTTTTTGCGATTATTCAAAATTCATTATATGAAATAGATCGAAATCACTATGAGTTTTTTTAGAATTCACTGTTAATTCTTTAGAATACACCTGGAATTCTTTGCATTTTTTCGGAATTCTCCATGAATTCGTTGGAATTCACTATGAGTTCGATGGAATTCACTAAGAATTATTTGCAATTTACAATTCAATCTTTAGAATTTACCTTAAATTCTTTGCGATTCGTTAAAATTCCACCTTATTTTTTTGGACTTATTTAGAGTTCTCAATTATGTCGCGGAAGTAACGCCGAATTCTTTAAAATTCTTTGGAACTCACAATGAACTCTTCGGAATTCTTAATTTATTTCTTGAAATTCACTAAGATTTCATAGAACTCTATGAATTCTTTGAAATTCAAAATGAATTCTTCAGAATACGCTTTGAATTCTTTGGAATTTTTTTAATTCATACTTAATTCTTTGCAATTCTTGGAACCTCTTCATGCATTTATTAGAATTCACTATGAGTTCTGTAGAATTCACTATGATTTCTATGAATGCCACAATGAATTCTTTGGAATTCACAATTAAATCTTCAGAGTTCCCCTTGAATTCTTTGAAATTATTTAGAATTGACCTTAATTTCTTAGTAAGTTTTTTAGAATTCGCAATTATTAACTCTCTGAATTTACTTTTATTTCTTTGCATTTCTTTAGAATTCCTAATGAACTTTTTCGAATTCATCCTGAATCCGAAAAAGAATTAACTACAAATTGTATGAATTCCGCTATAAATACTTTGGAATTCACCTTTAATTCTTTGGAATTCATTAGAAATCGCCCCGATTTCTTGGAATTTACCTTAATTTTGTTTAATTCTTTGCTTTTCTTAGATAAATAAACAAAGCAGGGAGAGAGCACTTCTTCCACTTTTGTGAATATATTATCATTCCTCTATTATAAAATGATGATATTATTTTCAGATTTTTAGTGTGCTCCGTATTCATAAAACCGGCCATGGATCTCGGAGAGAAGATTTTTGTTTCTTTATTGTTAGTGCTAACTTTTACCGATGTGAGTGAAGATTTGGCCAAACATTTTTCAGGCCAAATTAAAATGTTTAAATACTGAAATATACGTATTTTTGAAAAAGTGACATTTTTAATCAGTTCCTCAAATATTTTTCGATTTGAGATTATCCTGCTCTGACCAGAAACTGTTTCAAATATGCTTATAGGATAGAATATGCTTAAAGAATAGGATATGCTTAAAGAGTAGAATATAATATGTTCATAGAATGGAATATGCTTATAGAAGAGAATATGCTTATAGAATAGAATATGCTTATAGAATAGAATATGCTTATCGAATAGAATATGCTTATATAATAGAATATGCTTATAGAATAGAATATGCTTATAGAATTGAATATGTTTATAGAATATAATATGTTCATAGAATGGAATATGCTTACAGAATAGAATATGCTTATAGAATGGAATATGCTTATAGAATAGAATATGCTTATCGAATAGAATATGCTTATAGAATAGAATATGCTCGTAGAATAGAATATGCCTATAGAAAGGAATATGTTTATAGAATAGAATATGCTTGTAGAATAGAATATGCTTATAGAATAGAATATGCCTATGGAAAGGAATATGTTTATAGAATAGAATATGCTTGTAGAATAGAATATGCTTATAGAATAGAATATGCTTATTGAATTTGATTAATTATAACTTAATATACTTTTTGCAGCAAAATTATTGTTTCAATCACATATTGGGACCGGATTCAATTCAAGATTCCATGACTTCTAATAGCGTGAGTCGAAATTGTGTTTAAAAAATTTGTTGCTGCATAGTCTCCCCAAATAATTTACGAAGTAATTTTCTGCGCTTAATTTGAATCTAATCTTTCTTTAGCCCCATTTGATCAAGTTTTTGCAATCTTATACCCAGACGAATTTTCAGCTTTATTCAAGTGCAAATAAGGATAATTTAGATTGCTTTTTTAATACTGGGAAATATATATTTTTTAAACTTTTTTTCTAGCACTCACCACTTTAAAAAAGCAAAGTCATTTGATTAAAAAAATTAAATATTCATCTACATACTATATACAAGACATTTTCTTCTCAAAGCGTGGAGATTTGATGAAAATCGGCGAAGTCAAATTTTATGATGATGCACAATTTGAAAATTTATCATTTTTAACGACTTATTTTCGAAGACTAATTTAAAAATGCTGGAATTTTAAAAACAAAGTTAGGAATTGTTTAATTTTCATTTTCAATGTAATATCTGAAAATGGTTCAATTTTTAGTTGAAGAATAAAAAAATCATTCAAAATTAAAAAATGTTTGATTGGAAAATTTCAAGAATAAATAATAATTCAAAAAGGAGTGTTAAAAATTAAACGCTTGGAAATTAAAAAGTTAAGAATTGCACTAATTGAATTAAAGCGGTTCGATTTTGAAAAGTATGAACGAAAATGAAAAAAAAATGGTGTTATTTCAAATAAGGTAGATAATAATTAAACTATTTGAAATGGATTCCTCAGTAATATAATTATTTCTTCAATTTTGAACGGTTACAATTATACGGTTCTAAACATTTATGTTTGAAGCTAAATGTACAATTTTTTCCTTTCATAATTTTTATTTTTGCAATCAAAATTGAAATGATACAGTTTTGAAAAGAATAATGAACAAGAGAAAATTTTTCATTTTTAAATAATTTTAATTTACTGAAAATAATTAAAATTTTTAAGGGTTTGATTATAAAAAAGTTTTTATGTCGTAGTTTTTTTCTACAAACATTTTTTTCAGTTTTAAATGAATTTCGTGTTCGTTTAAGATTTAACATTCCGAAGTAGAAATTTTTTCATTTTTGATGTCAATTCAAAATTAATTTTTATTTTGAACGTTTTTTTTAGAATAATTCAATTTTGAAAGTTTATAACTAAACAATTTTCCATTTTGACTGGTAAAAATATTTGTGTTTTAATTCTCGAAAAAAAAATTCTAATCAATATTTCTCTTGAATTATAAATTCTTAAATATAATAACAATTTAAAATTTTAGAAGTTCAGAAACTTTCTCTTTAAAACATTCAATTTAATTTTCTAATTTGAATAGTGAAATTTGACTCGCTTTGAATGGAAAATACTTTCAATTAGAAAGTTAAACATTTTTTATTATTCAATTTTAAGTTAGCAATTTTGAACGCTTTCAACTAAAAATAATACAATTTAAATTTTTTAATTTTAAATCGTCCCAATTGAATAAGTCGAATCAGAAAATATCCAATTCTGAATTTAATATATTTTTTCAAAATGTCAAACGCTTTCAATTCGAAATTATTAATGATGAATTATTATTTCTGAAACGCCCTAGGCTCTTTTCTCATTACATTTTTTATTTACAGAGTTTATCCAAACCGGAAAAGTTGCCACGGGGTATGGAAGCTTTAAAGGGAAAATATCAACTTCAAATACGCGCTATGCATAAAAAGTATTTGACAGATGTTGCGGTCAGTTAAAAAATAGTATATTGTGCACAAAGGCAGTGAAGTAGTCTTTTTCTTAGTCTTAGACTTGGCTGAGACTCGTTTTTGTAAACTCAGTCTCAGCTGTAAAAAGACAACTTCGCTGTCTCGGGACACGTTATTTTATGTAATGAGAGTATGGTTTCCGAATATTCTTATGAAATTATTTCTTAGGTTGGAGGTTAGTTTAAAGGGGCATGTACCGCGCAGAACAGTGCGCGCAGGTTGAAGCAACGAACGCTATTGCTTGCGCATTTCCCGCGGATGATAAATTACCCCACCACCAACAATGAACTACTTTGC
Source organism: Andricus grossulariae (assembly GCA_011634705.1). Classification (NCBI taxonomy): domain Eukaryota; kingdom Metazoa; phylum Arthropoda; class Insecta; order Hymenoptera; family Cynipidae; genus Andricus; species Andricus grossulariae. Next base: position 30,884,502 of record JAABKJ010007545.1, on the reverse strand, counting down.
TGTTTCAAACGACTCCCAGAAAGCGAGAAAAACGTACTCATGTTACATAAAATAATTTAGTTACCCTAAATATACAATATTACGATTTCTATTATTGTTTTGTTCTTTTTTTTACTTTTAGAAAAGATTAGATGCCGCGGACAAGAAACATGTAGATTCTAAATGTAGGGCAAATTTTATTTCGTCAATGAAAACAAACGTTGATTCTAGACTTGCCAAGGTCACCGCTTGTTACGATGATAATGTGAAAGAAAAGCAATATGTGGTACGTGAAAAATATTACTTATAATCTGTTTCAAATATAATACGTTCTTTTCTGCAATCAAAATTTATGTATCAAACTAGCAGTAAATATGCCTGGATTTTTATTTTCTACCATTAAAGATATGAATAATTTGTAAGTTCATTCTAAAATAAAATTTAAAGTATTGGGAGTTTTTTCAAATCAAACATGAAATTGAAATTAAAAAAAGATTAGTCAGAGTAGGCGCCTTGCGTCTACAAAAAAAGGTTTAGTAGCCTATTAAGACGTAAATAAATCGTTCGAACATCCCACTCTCATACTTTCCCTCCCTTACTCAATCTACATTCCCCTTTCTTCTCCTAATTCCCCACCATACACTTCAAACTTCGCCCCCTCCCCTTTCCCTACATCTTCCTCATATTCTTCCCCATTCCATCAATCCCACTAGTTCCACTCTTCTCCTACTTCCCCTACCCTTGTGATTTAGGATTTTCGAGTTGTTAGGAGTTGTAAATTAGTAGTTAGGATTCAGAAAGTAGAAGGTAGCAAGTTGGAGGTAGGAGTTAGGGGGTAGAATTTATGACTGAGGGCTTGGAAGTGACGAGTCAGGAGTTGAGAGGTAGGAGGTAAGAGATAGAAGTTATGAGTTGGGGGTTAGTAGTGAGGAGTTATGAGTAATGAATTATGAGTTAGTAGTTAGGAGTTATGAGTCATGAATTATGACTTAAGAGTTATGAGCTAGGAGGTAGGAGGTTGGAGTTTGGAGGTAAGAGGTAGGAGGTAGAAGTTATGACTGAGGGGTTAGGAGTGAAGAGTTAGGAGTTATGAGTAATAAATTATGAGTTAGGAGTAAGGAGTCGTACATTGTTCAATGAAAAAAATTTAGATCAGGTAAAATTTTGAACGGAAGGAAAATATTTCGAATAAAATTGAATTTTCGTCATTTCTAAATAAAAGCATTTAAAATTGTATATTTTAAAATTGAAAAAGTTTGAAATGAAAAAATTTGAAATTAGAATCTCTCCAAATTCAACCATTTCAAAGCAAAATTTTAAAAAGTGGACGATTTCATGAGACAAGAGTTGAGATAATATAATTTATAATTCAAAGCGTTGAAAATAGAGCAATCCTATTTCGAATTGAAGAATCTCGAAATTGAATGAATTCAGATTGAAATTGCGAAAGAAGAACAGTTTCAAAATATTCGAAATTGGATAATTTCATATTAGAATTTGGAAAACGGGACCATTTAAAAATAGAAGGAATTAATATTGTATTTCCAATTAAAAACGCTCAAATTAGGAAATTTTTAAGTTAAATCATTTTTAATTCGAAACTATAAAAATTTGACAATAGGAAATCTCAAACTAAATTGAATATTTCATACTTAAAGCTTCTTAAATTCTAGAATTTGAAATTATTAACACATAAAAAATTATTATTCAATATTATAATTGATTGGACAAATTTCTCCAAGATTCTGCTGATGGAAGAAAGACATCCTATGAGCTTTATCCGGGCTAAACCATTTTTGAGGCCTGGAAATTTTTTCCCCCTAAAAATATAATTTTTAAAGTTTTCTCGCAAACGATGCAAGATACCGCAAAAGAGCACGAGGTATTTTTGATAGAACTTTTTTAGACGTGAAAAATTTTATCTTAAAATTTCTTCGTATCTTTCGTTGATTCCAAAAAAAATTAGAAAATTCAATTTTATGAAAATAAGTCTCCTGTCCACAAAAGTTGTTTAGTACAAATGCAAGAAAAAATGGACAAAAAGCATCAGTGTGGGTTTTTTGAAAAACAAAGCACATAATTCAAATACGAATGACTTCGTAGAAATTTTCTTTTGCAAATCTGAAAAATATGTATCGCATAATTGCCTCTGAAAAACAACATATTTTGTCGCTGAGAGATTCTGAAACTTTAAGTGTTGAATCTACCTAATTTAAAATGGATTTGGTCTACATTTTTTCAGATTAACATTTAGAGTCAATAAATTCTTTTCTGTTATGTTATATAATAGGTACTACAAAATTAAAAACATTATATTAATATTAATTTTATATTATGTTTGCAGGTTGCGGATCTCTGCTATAAGAAAAACATTGCTGCATTAGCAAGAGAGGAAGAGAAACTTCACAAAGCTATTGAGGGTTGTATTTATATAAGTTGTACTGCTAAGTTCACCAACAAAGAATGCGATAAGTTGTAACGTTACAATTTGCTTTGATTCGTGAATAGGCGATTCCCCGGGCTGATGAACATTTAAAAGTTTCTAAAAATACCACCTCGAAGGTCACAAGGTGCTTCAGGGCTAATATAATTATAATTTAAGATAATAATTGGCTGATTCGATTTTTTTTCAATTTGTTTGTATACATGTAACTCCTGGGAGCTCTAACATCATCGGGACTCCTGTAAGGATGTCAACAACTCTGAAGGGTAACGAAGAATCTCAACCGGCTCATAATCCTGTTCAAGTTGCGACAATAATAATTCAAATCCTCGCGCCCTTTCCCGTAGAAAAGGACAAACAAAATCTTTAGAGAACGAACTTCAATGAGAAATACGCTGGAATAATTCATTGTTGCTGGACTAATCGTGAAAGGCTTTAGATGCATCTTCGAGACCTCTCCACCTGGTTTGGAATCCAGTTTAGATCTTAACTCTGCAAAAGTTTCGTTTGACGATAACATCCATCATGATGAGAACCCTGCAGCTCAGAATAGAATGAGTGTACTCATAATTGTTGATAACTCCAGTTGTTACGTCCCAGCGCTACAATCGTTTAAATTCTATTGGAACTAAGTTCTGATACGTCGGAGGTGAGGATTCGTTTCCTGTCGTTGAGTGGTTGAAACCACTAGCTGCGAAAAGTAGGTCAGGTTTAAAATAATTAAGAACACGAACACTGAATTAGTCTTTGTAGTGAACTCTGTAGATTTATTATAATTCGTCCACGTTTAATTGTTCATGTATAACATATTCTTCGATGTTGTTTCTTGAATAAACAACTATAATCACATTATAAAGTTCATGGTAGACGCGGCAGATTTGAAAAGGTTGATATAGAGAATCAGAGAACACTTCCATAAGATCAAATAATTCTGGATCTGGATTAGACGAGAAACAATAATCCGAGAGACAATAATCTGACGTTTTTGTGCTCAGCATCTATATCTAAAAGCGCATTTTGGGCGGGGTTTATCCCTACTTTTAGCGTTAAACCAATAGAAATGCTGACGTCACTCAATTTAAGTCCCAAATAAACCAATCATAAATGAGGTCACTTTAATCCTCTTACTAGTTTTAGGTAATTAAAGTGAGTGACAGTTCAAGGATTTGGGTCCAAAGTTCGAATTTCGACAGGATACACGTCAATCATTATGAGTAACGGTTTCCTGTTGAAAGCCTAAGGGTCGGTTTTTTATAGCGTCTGGCTGGCAAATATAAGTGCAAACTCATACCCGAAAATCGGTAGAATTCTTTTGGTAACATTTTTGACCTGTTAGTGAGAAAAACTTTGCAACGAGAGAGACAGACAATCTTCAACCATTTTTATTGCAGGAAAATCTCCTCTTCGTAGTCCCTGGTGACAGCAGACATCCAATGCAGCCAACCTCACAGGATCTGACAGTTGTTTTCATTGTTGTGTGGGGGGTGGTTTATCCACCCTCCACCCGCGTTGGGTATGAAATAACAAACAAAAATACCAAAGAAGTAGATTAATTACGGCAAAATCGTTTAATTTGGAAACCTGTGGTCTGACAATCTATGGTTCGGGTCAGATGACCTAACCTCCCAAGTTGGTGACAGTTGATGCCGTAGTTATATTTTGAAAACTGGTCTACATTCAATCAAATTCAAGGTGAGATTACGACAATTAATAATGATAAAAGCAAATGACTCATTACGTTGTGATGAGATATTAAGTGGTTATTGACGTTAAGAGTCTTTCACAGTTAATACAAGACATTAAGTCATAGCAAAACCTAAGATTCTTTTGACTACGTGCCGTAAAACTCTTATTTTCTTGGCTAGTAAGGGCGCTGTTCGCAGACAGTCCGTAAATTTAATTCTTGATTCCAAACTCATATCCCCAGTAAAATTATTTCAAAGCTGAATTTGATTGTTTTTAGATTTATTTGTGCGGAGTACAAATTACCCCGTCACAAAATGAATCATTTTATGCTCTAATCAAGTTTATGCAATCAACAACTTTTCTTCTGAGCATGATCTAACACATCTACTTTCATTGCGATTTGATTTTGACCCTCTAAAATTACCTTAAAACCCTTTCAGTCTACTCGAGTTGGAATCCAAGACATCCATTCATATCTTCTAGTAGAATGATCCTTTTTCCATGATCGCCAGTGCCTACAGTATCATTTGAAGTGACAGAAAGCGTCCTTTACCTCACGCCTTTCACAATCAACTGGGGCGTAACACGCTATGCTGATTTGTTGTCTCATTCTCACTTAATTTTAATTCATTAAAAAACTAGGAGATGCAAATGTATGCCACTTGACATTGCTTTTCGCAATTGCCGTTCCTCAGAATCATTCACTTCTCTAGCATTGCAAAGACCCAGTCTTTATTCATCGTCTGAGACTTCACCTTTACCTTTACAGACTGCATACCTTTTCTCAACGAAAGTTTCAATCCATTTTGTGGCTCCTTGATTATTTTTATATTATTGATTTTTCAAAGTATTCGCACAACTAGCAGCTTGATGCGAATAATGTATTTTGCGAGTAGAAATCATCACTAAAATAATTAGACATTCAACATTTTTTCTTTCATAACAACTAATTTTTTAACTTTATTTAACCCTTCAAGCGTGCCACTTTTTTAAATATGTCATAACTTAGTTAGCTAACAACGAATATCTGATATAAATGAAACGCTGCGATTTTGTTATTATACATATATATTTTAGGTGACAAGTTAGGTCTCTCCACGTTACTGAGAACTGACATGTCAAAAATTTTCAATAATATTATTATATTTTAAATGACACTGCTCTACTGTGCCCCACTCACCTCTAAGTGTTTGGTATAATATAATTATTTTTTTCTTCAGCATTCAGGAAGACATGTTTGAAAGGTCTGCGTGAACGAATAGAATTATGATATATACAGGTTTGTTAAATTATTTGACAGTTATAAGAAAAAATATGGCTCAATATTTAAACTACACCAATATTTATAGTGCAATGATTAAGATAAATGATGAAAAATGTAAAAGCGCAGGCTTATTTCTGAGAAATAATCTGCTTCGAAATTGAGTTGATATGTATAATTTTTTTTCTCACACAAACAATTTTGAAGGTTAAAAGTGATCATTCGAAACGATTCTTATCAAATCATTGAAAAATTTCATGAGTCTTTGTTTATAGCAATATCTGACCGAATATATAGACTTTATGTAAATTGAAAAATACTATTTCATTGTTTGTAACTGATGGTACTACACTTTGAGAAAGATGAAGGCGACAAAAAATGTGGAGAGACGAGCATAGCTGACCGCTCGTCCTGTGAAGACACAAGGTCGTGAACGTGAGACTCTTCATTAAACTCCTTCATTCCGTTTCGCCAGGGCCATTTAAAGGAAAAGCTGGACGACTAGAGGATTTGTTCACTTTAAGTTTTTTTCAATTAAATTGATGATACGGAGAATTTTTGCTCACACTTTTCCTAAACGTACAAGACTAAAATTCTTTGTTACTGGATTTCGCACGCCTAACGGAGTTTCCTTGATTTCATCTCGGTTCATTTCGAAAATCTCGCCGCTGTACATGTTGATTTTTGCCCGTCTTGCAGTAGCCGTATTACTTGTATATATTCCACGAAGAATTGTGTTATTAGCCTCAAATATTGCAAGGATGTCACCAGTGGATGTTGCTAAAACACTGCGTTCTTCGGTTGGCAGGGGCGCAGCTTCATTACGTCCTACTCTCAATTGAAGAGGTTTATCAGCATGGAAAGTATATTTTCGAATTTCGAATTTCTGTAGCGGATTCGTGCGGGGAATAAGCCGAAAAAATCTAAGTTCATTGAGCGAATATCCCCATATCGAAGAAGAACGATCCCTGGTAGTAGAAGACCTCGACCTTGCAGGAAGAGGTGACTCGGCAGGAGAAGAAGGCCTGACAGGAGGATGAGGTCTGCCAGGAGAAGGAGAAGTGCCGGAACGAGGAATACCAGGAATAGGTTCACCATTAGGTAAACATTCAAACTGGGAACTTAACTCTGCAAAAAGAAGCAGACGATTGATTCTTTCGTGAGGTACAGAATCATATAACTGTATGGGTGGTCCAAAAATGTTTGGTTAAATTTTGCTTGAAATTCTGATCCTCTTACTCCTTAAATTTACTTGGATCAACATAAAAGTTAATACGTATTTTACTGATCAAAATTGTGCCGATTCTTGATTTTTAACTTTCGTTTTTTGGCATGCTTTAGAGAAGTATTTGAACCAGGACATATATTATGACGTCATTGATCTCATTTTGAAGAGAAAATGTGATAATACAATTTAGCAATGTTTCAGTTTTTGCCATTCACTTTCCTCAAGCATGCAAAGAGTGGACGTGGCTGAACAATTTTGAGTGGAACTTTACTCTTTTATTTGATTCACCTAATTAAGTTTAATACGTATCTCCTATAAGGAAATAGGTGTTTTCGCATATTTTGTAAATAATTTTCAATATTTGACTATCGAGTTTCCCTTAAACACTCATCTAGCGTTATATTAACAATGAAAACTCCTTTTTAAATTTCGTTCCTTATAGCCTCTTTTACAATCTCAAAAACTTTTATAAAGTAAAAAATGCGCTTTCACCGATTTATGCTCTAATACTTTTTTGCGGTATATTTCAGTAAAAATTGTCTGATCATCAGTATAAAGTAATATTTTATGTGTTACAAACAATTTTCACTACAACAGACCGCAAACAAAATTAGAATTATGACCAAAAATTTGCAAAACTCAATATTTCACTTATCGCCTTTTTTACCCTAGAAAACAGGCTTACAGGGAAGACATACAAAAAGTTATTTTGGAATCACATTCAATGGCTAATTGAAAAAAGAAATGTTGAGGAAAACTCGACACGCCTGATTTTGACGATTCGGACTGAAATTTACAAAAGCGACTTTTTCATTAGAAATACGTTTTGAACTTCATGGAGTTTGCAGAATCTTTATACATACATTTTTTTTAAACAAATAAAATCCTATCATTTTTTTTTTAATTTGAACTAAGATTTCGAAGAAATTTTCTACGTTTTTTACGGGTAAATTTTCAAGTTAAGATGAATGCTTCAACTGCATAAATCTAAAGAAACACAAATACGAAGATAAGACGAATCATTTCGAAAATTAAATATTCGTTGTTAGATATTCGCAACTCCGGACAGAAGCTCCTATGGTTTCGGTCAGGTGTCCGTTCGTCCGTTCGTTTTCACGCCACACTTTTTTCCGACGGTAGGATCGGATAGAATCAAATCAGGTGAGATTAGATAGAATCAGATAGGATCAAAGAGAATAGAATAGCAGATGATAGATTCGGATCGAATAGGGTACAATCGTATAAGATTGAATAGGACCGAAGATGATTAGACAGAACGTAATGGGATAAAGTAGGGTAGAGTCGGACGTAATCAGATAAGATCGGATTGGATCGTTTGAGATCGGCAAGAATCGTATAGGATCGGATCAAATATGATAGGATTGAACAGAATATGATTACGTATGATTAGATAAGATCAAATAGGCTCAGATAGAGACGGATAGAACAGGGTAGAATCGAATAAGGTCGGGAGTTTTTGAATATGATTAGACGAAAGTGGATAGAATTGTAGAAAATAGTATAGGATCAAGTAAGATAGGACCGGATGGGGTCGGACTATATAGAATAGGAGAGAAGAAGAGAGAGGAATTAGTCAGGTAAGAAGAAGCAAAAATCGTAGGCTACAAACTCCTTTTTCACAGGCGCATGTCGCCTACTTTAACTAATTTCTTCTTCGTTCAAGATTAATTATTTCAACTGAATTTTAAGTATTACATTTTTGGTGGAATATTTATCCGTTTCACTTGAAAATTCATCTCTTTGATTGAAAAACCAACGGTCTTTCGTTGAAGGTTAGTACTTTTTGGTTGGGAAGTCCACTTGGAACTATATTTTTGTCTGAGAATTAATTTTGATTGCTCAACAATTTTATCAGTTGATTAACAGTCAATTCTTTGGTTCAAAATCTCGGTCAAATATGATATGATATAAAGTTCATTTAAATGCGTTTTAATAACTTTTTCTATTCAAACTGAGAATTAGAAATTCTGCTCGATCAGTTCTTTACAGCTTTCAGTGACTGTCGACGGATTTCTGTAAGCCTTCTTGTGGCTCTGTTTTTGTAAATTAATTGACTTTTGTTTACTATTTAGTCAAATTCGCTGAAACCTCATTAGACTTTCCTCTCTATCCAGGAGTAACTTAAAATTATCACAGATACATTCTGTATTCCCCCGAAACAAATCCAGATTAAAATCATACGCATTTCGGAAAATCTCAAATAAGGTTGGGAAGAGAATAGCAATCAGGATATAATGCGTATTAAATCGCACAAATTGTTATTTGCTTATAGCCCGAAATAATATACCTAAAAATATAGGTATATTATATTTTTATATTTACCAAAAGAATTGATGATAACCACCAACGATACGATGACAGTATAAGCAATCCTCATCTTTTTGAAATGAAGAAACAACTGACGAATATTTAAAAAAAAATCACTGATTACAGGGAGATAATTAGAGATAAGAGATTCCACGTATAATATATCCTGTAGTCGTCATGTCATAGAATATGGATGTCAAATTTTTCCTTATGAGGTATTTACATTGTATTCTAATCAGTTTTGAAGAAAAAAAATTAATCAGTCAATTCATCAAAACTGGTTGCACAATATTTTTATGATATGTTACGTACACGTGGAATATTTTTCAAGATTTGCTTTCCGTGCATAAAGTGGTTCACGAGAAAGATTTCATTTCGTTATAAAAATATTTTTTCAAATCTAAGCATATTTGAATCACAGATGTACCTTAAGTTTCGAATACTGGAAACTTGAAGTGATTTTAGCGCACTTCTATCTAAAAATTAATTTATAAAACTTCTTTTTATTGGATTTCCAATATGACAATCTAGTATTTTAAATTTGTTCTCATAAAGAAAATGTGTATTCTTTACCATAGCAATAAAATAACTACAAACTGGGCTAAGTCTCATGAGGTATCAAGATTAGAATTCTTAGTCTCAAATTCTAAACTTATTCCAATGAGCAAACCTGAATGACAACACAGTGGTCATATTAGCAATAATCTAAATTTCCATTTATTCTGGGAAATTCTTACGTTTGGCGATGTACAGTTCTACGATTGAATCCTACTTCAAAGACAAAGTTTTCCCTGACTTCTGACATCCTATGAACGAGAGTTTTTCCTCATTGGAAACTTGCGTTAGCTATGATTGATTCTTTAGACACAATAGCTAAAGTTTCTAACGCTGCGTCTGATCTTGGATTTGAAAAAACTTCTAAAATAAGCAAATTTTTTAAAGCAGACCAATTTTCAATAATCCTTACCATATATTGTTTACCTTGATAACCATCTGATGGTAGAAAATTTGAAATTTGTGTAGGGTATAAGTTGATGCAATTCATGTAATTTCTGAAGCATTTACAATGTTTGCAACTTTTCGAACCATAAGTAGCAATAACTTGTATCCAAACATCACAATCTCGAAAAATTTGCGCACAACTGTTACTGGAAATTATAACCGAATCATGGCAAATGCATTGCATGGCGATGCGATGTGAGCTGTCAGATTTTAATCGCGACAGAAAAGAATTTGATTGGTCATGAGGTTCGAGACATTTTTTGACTCATCTATTAGTACAGAAAAATTGCAATCCCGCATAGTATTTGCAAGTTTCTTAGTTTTGTGTTTACCCAAAATTTTCTTCATAAGCTGAGTATACTTTGTCCTCGATATTTGTTTTATAAAAAATAAGGTATAAAATAAATTCAATTTACACACCATTTTTTTCACTATGTGTGATTTCACCTGCTGAAGAATTGCCATTATCTGAAAGACAATATTTGTTTTATAGCCTGAGGAGGGGCAAATTGTTAATTTGAATAAAACTGTGAAAATTTAAAAATTAAAAATTAATTGAAAATATATCATTTTTTGTGTTTGATCTGAATAATTATAATATTATTCATATAACAGTTTATACACACAAACGCTTTTCGTAAACTTTTTAGAAAATAGTAACTCGCACACACAAAGAAAAGTTACCTTTAAGGCATTTTCAGTAAAAATAGGGACAGCATAGATTTTGTGTAATGATTACCAAATTGTCTGCAGAATGTACATTGTTTTTCATCAAAAAATGATAAAAAATTTGAAAAAGGTCACAAAGGTACTGTTGAAATTTCTCAACAAATTATAGTCCTAATGAAGATATTGAAGTATTTTTTTCTGGCAGGATCGTTCTCGCCTTCGCTTCAAATGTCTTTAAGGTGTGTGTCACTGGACAAAGCATGGAAACAGATTACAGAAAAGGGTCGGATGGTCATTTTGAAGAAATGCGAAAACAAGCCCGGCAAAAAAGAGAAAAGCCGCTCCTTTCTCACACTTTTTTCTAACACATAAACTGTTCTCAAGTGTTGCATTTTGCACAAAGAAAACAAAATTAATCAATGTTTAGAAATTGCTGTTGCTTTATTGTCTCAAACGTACAAAGCTAAAATTTCTTGAGATTGGATTACGCGAACCTATTGGAGTTTGAACAATTTCATCTGGGTTCATTATGGAAACTTCACCACTGTCAATGTTTATTTTCGCCCGTCTTACAGGCTTAGTATTAGTTGTGTATATTCCTCGAAGAATTGTATTATTAAGCTCAAATATTGCAAGTATATCACCAGTGGATGTTGTTAAAACATTGCGTTCTTCGGTTGGCATGGGCGCACCTTGATTACGTGCCACTTTCAGTTTAAGTGGTTTACCGGCAGGGAAAGTATATTTGCGAATTTGAAATTGCCGTAGCGGATTCGTGTTAGGAATGAGCCGAACAAATCTGACTTTGTCAGGTGAATATCCACATACGAGAGTAGAAGGATGCCAGGCAGTGGGAGACCTAGACCTTTCATGAGGATGTGGCTCGGCTAAAGGAGAAGACCTGCCTGGAGAATAAGGTCTGCCAGGAGAAAGAGATCTGGCAGGAGAAAGACGTCTGACAGCAGAATCAAAAGTACTGGAACGGAAAACACCAGGAAGAGGCTCACTATTCGGTGAATGGTTGGACTGTGAACTTAACTCTGAAAAAGAAGCAGATGAACAATTTGTCCTGAATTTACACAATCATATATTGTTTAGGGTGGAAGTGAGTCACTAAGCTAAAAACTGAGTTAAAAGATTCTATCGAATCCGGTAAAATCAGATTGAATTTCGTGTCGATGGTCATAGACTTGAAGTATTTCCGATAAATAGGGGCCGAAATAGCATGTGAAAAGACCTACCTATTTTCCGTTTTTAACCAATTCTCAATTATAAAATTCCGTTCTCTGCATAATCTATGGAAGTGAGTGAATAAATTTAAACTTCTCTGAATTGAGTTCTGAAATATTCTCTTTGAAATAATATCAGGGACATGATAAATATTTAATAGATTCTGAAAAATCATTTAAAATATGAAAGCATGCAAAAGATGAATACTGGTCTGTCGAGCGACAGTCACATAAATTACATCTTTGCTTATTCTTTGAGACATATTTGTTCTTAATTGACACGAGACTCGTCAACGAAGCAATATATGACATTATTTGAAAAATCTAGAAAAGTGAAGAGTCAATTTGGGACAAAACTTGTAAGGCTCCGTATTATTTGAAAATCTGTTCACACCTGCAAGAATTGGAAACGAAAATTTGAAAAATAATAATTCTAGACCCTAAAGCCAATTCAAGAAATCTTCTTTACAATCTTCTATCTTTTGTTAAAGCATGACAAATAATAGATAAAGACTTCTGTCGACACTCGAACAACCACTGTATAGATGATGAGAGAAGTGAGGGGTATTGAGAAGGAAAACAGAAAAATTTGAACTTTATGTGCTACGAAATTATTATTTTGTAGGCGCATGTGTGTGTTATTGTAAATTATCGGTAGTTTCAAAACCATATAACGTAATGATCCTATGTTAAATATGACCACGGTTGATTCAATTCATTTTAAATAATTCAAACAAATTTATGTGGATTAAGTTTAGCTTTCAAACTGAAATAAGACATCACAAATTCTGATTTGCATATAGCCTGATGGAAATATACTTGAAATTATCAATATATTATACTATTATATTTACCAATAGAACTAAGGACAACCGCCAAGGATGAGATGAGAGTATAAGCAATCTTCATCTTTTCGAATTAAAGAAACAACTGAAAAATGTTAAAATTAGAATTATCACAGTTTGAAGAGAGATAGGAAGATTCTACATACAATATATCCTAAACTAAATATGTTATAGAATACAGGCATCAAGTTTGTTCCTCTGAGATATTTGCATTTCATTATCAGTTTCAAGGAAAAAATTTAATCAGCTAATTCGCTGAAAATTATTTAACAATACTTATATTCTTATAGACTTCATTTCTATAAGAGTACACTGATTCATACGAAGAAGTGACAGCTTATAATAGTTACAATTTTAATCAAATAAATTCCAACTGTTGTAATTTAGGTACCATCCTGAATGTAAATGATGGATATATTTACCTTTCTCACGTCGCTACCTTTCAGATTCATCAATATTTCATACCAGCATTTCTACGTTCTTCCACAGCTGTACATTTACTTAAATATAATTGCCTTACTTTAACAAAAGCATGACATTCTACTAAGAAATAGTAAACATATTTTCAGTTCCAGATATCCTGATAGCAGTAATCACAATCATCTCCTAAATACATTCTGTGGGCTTTATCTGCTATCATAATTCTAGACTGAAATCTGTGAATTAACGCAATTGAACAATTTTTTAATGAATCTGATTGGGCCTCCTGAAGATCTATCTGGTGAAGCTTTACGTCATACACTCTTATCCAGTCCATCTTATGGTCTTGTTAGAAGAAAAAAAAAGAGTTTTCCATTTGTCTCTCGCCCCTATGTTCCCAAAAATATTCTTATCTTGGGAAGCCGAATTATATTTTGGTCATTAGCTTTTGTTGTTTCTGATTGGCCTAGATCCCTTTATCTTAAGTAATATTTTTTCGGGTATCGATCATCAAGCATCTTCAACATTTTTTCAATTCAATTAAAAATTAAACTGAAACCTCAAACTGCTTGCTGAGGGGCTCTTATATCCTCCAGTACTTTTAATTCCATAAAAGATTCTCTTGAAGAATGTTGTCTGAATCTTGTCAGTTGGCACGAAATATCGCACACTCCATATGTGCGCGCCGTACATTAAAACGGTAGTTACAAGACATTGCAAACCTCAAACAATAGGATTCCATGCTCAAGTTTTTCTTAATTTATAAAAATCGCCGACTTACTGAAGTGTGTGAATAGATAAGTATAACTATTAATAGTTGCCGCTTTGGTATCACCGAGCATAAAAGGTGAATGTTTATTATTATGAACACGGCCTGCCTTCCTGGAGCCTAAAATTTTCGTTTAGTCTACATACCTGATTACGTAGGCTTAATTGGAATTTAAAACTGCTTCTTTATTCTTGCAAGCTTAAGCCTTGATAAGATTTCTCTTAAAATATTTTCATATCAGAGAATAAAAACAAACTTCTTTATCTGTTTTCGAAAAAAGAGAATGAAACATTAGCGAAAGATTCAAGCCTAGAGAACGATAGTACGTCAATCTTTAATTGTGATTACATGTTTCTTGTAAGATTTGGATCCAACTTCGGATCAAAAACAATATTAATTTTAGTTTTGGTCGTGTGTAGTCGTCCAGCTCCTTAGGATGGATAGCAGAAATCTTCCAAACTTAATTGGCGAAGCTGGAAGAAAAATACAGGTTCTGTCCATCCCGTCCGGGCTATTCACCGGGCCAGCTAAACGATAAGACATTTTTTTTTGTTTTTAATTTTTTTTTAATTGAAATAACGATATCAAGAATTTCTGTTTACACTTGTCTTAAATATAAAATTTTGTAATTCTTTGAGATTATATTTCGGGAACTAATGGGAACGTCGTTGATTTCAGCTTGGTTCATTACGGAAACTGCGCCGCTGTCGATATTTATTTTCGCCCTTCTTGCACTGCCAGTATTACTTGTGTATATTCCACGAAGAATTGTATTATTACACTCAAATATTGCAAGGATGTCACCAGTAGATGTTGTTAACACATTGCGTTCTTCGGTTGGCATTGGCGCAGCTTCGTTACGTGCTACTTTCAATTGAAGTGGTTTACCGACAGGGAAAGTATATTTGCGAATTTCGTATTGCCGCAGCGGATTCTTGTTAGGAATAAGCCGAACAAATCTAAGTTGGTCAGGTGAATATCCACATACTAGAGTAGAAGGATGCCAGGCAGGGGGAGACCTAGACCTTCCACAATGACGTCGCTCGGCTGAAGAAGGAGACCTGCCAGGAGAATAAGGTCTGCCAGGAGGAAGAGATCTGTCAGGAGAAAGACGTCTGGCAGCGGAATAAGTAGTACCGGAACGAGGAAAACCAGGAAGAGAGTCGTTGTCAGGTAAACGGTTAAACTGGGAACTCAACACTGCAAACGGAAACAGATAATGATTATTTTCCGAATTTAAACAATTATGTATTGATTAGGATCGTCTAAAAACGCTTTGTTAGATTTTTGTTTGAAATAGCTCAGCTCTCACAGCTTAAAGTTATTCGAATCAGATGAGAAATGAATACATATACTACCGATCAAAATAGTGCGCCGTCTTATTAAAATCGGAATCAAAACATAATTGTCTTAGATGGTGACTCACTAAGATAAAAATTGAGTTCAATTTTTTTATTTAATCTGTTAGAAATAGATTTCTATAAATAGAGTGCGAGATAGCATGTGAAGAAGACCTACCTATTTTTCGTTTCTAGCCAATTCTTGAGTATCAAATTCCGCCCTCCAGTTGATTTATGGAAGTGAATAAGATAATGTAAACATTGCCAAATTGACTTTTGAAATTCTCTCTATAAAATATTATCAAGGACAGAATGAAATATTTACTGTTTCTCGAATAATGACAAAAAAATATGGCCGCATGCTCGAGACGAAAATATGAAAATATGTCTGCCGAGCGGCAGTCGAGTTTTTATCTTTTAATACATAAACTACATATGTGCTTGTTGTTCTAAAGATATCTGCTTTCAATTGCCAACAGACTCGTCAGAAAAGCAATACGAGATATATTTTTGAAATCTTGAAGAGTCAAAAGTAACTTAAAAATATATATAGTGGAATGAATTTCAGGTCAACATAACTCTATATTGTCTAATTCAGGAACTTAGTTTTTGATAGGGATGAAATACAGAAAGTAATACTTGGTTGCTATTTAATGGCTAATTATGAAGAGGAATGCTGAGGGACAACAATTATTGACGATTCTGTATGAAATTTACCAAAAATTTCTTTTTATGGGAAATACGTTTCAAGCTTTGTGTGGTTCGCGGAAACTCTAAATATAATTTTTTTTTTTAACTGATGGAGTCATATTCATTTTTTTGGATTTAAACAAATTTGGAGAGTGAGAACACGAAAACTAATAAAAATTGGATCACCTTGATGTTGGTAAACAGTAGATACATACGTGTCGATACAAGCACATTGAAATTCCTAAACTAAGCTTTCGAAGAAATTTGCTACATTTTTTCAGAAATATCCCTGAATTAATGCGAATACTTGAACTACGTGAATCTAAAGGAACACGTATTTGAAGGTGTATAAAATTTTTTCCAGAGTTGAATATTCAGCTCAAGGATTTCATAGGATTTGGCAGAAATATCTGCACATTCGGTCCACTGTCCGTCCGTTTATATACATCCAACGTACATTTTTCCACCTATAAGATCGGATAGAATAGCGGAGATTCGTACAGAATCTTAGAATATATAATAGAATAAAATCTCATATGATTGGATAGAATAGCGTAGAATCGGACAGAAGCCTCTGGCAGAAACCCTATAGTTTTGGCCGGGTGTCCGTACACTCGCTAATTTGTACCTCGTACTTCTTTCGTGCCGCCAGAATCCGATAGATTGAGAGAGGGTCGGATGGAACCGTATATGGTCTAATATAATTGGGTATGATCGGATGAAATCTAACAGAATCGGATAGGATCTGATAAAATTTGATAGAATTGGATAGAAACGGGTAGGGTCAGAGAGGATAGGATGAAGGAGCATAGATTCAGAGAGAATAGTGTAAACTTCCACAGAATCAAATGAGATCAGATAGAATCGGCTAAAACCTAATAGAGTTCAAGAGAATATGGTGGAATTGGATAAGATGAGATAATATCGAATAAGATCGAACATTGTTGGATAGAATAGGGTAGTTTGGATTAAGTTGGACAAGTTGGACAAGTCCACAACGATGTTCTTGCCTTTCTAGATGACACTCAATTTTTTTTATTGCACATGTGGATAAAGAGTTGTGTGACCACAAGGCTTTACAAATGTGTACTGTGCTTCATGTGTATTATCTAAGGATTAGAGCTGATAAAGCCAATTATACATCAAACATCCTGGATGGATTAAGAACAAAAAATAAACTGTCAAAATGCAAAATAAGTAGCACCATATTATCTGATATTGTCCCAGTGAATAGCAGTAAGTAGAGGCGCGACGGCGTGTTCAGTTACCAACAGCTCAGGATTGCAAGTATTGCAAACGATTCCAAATAATTACAAGAAATCTCTCATGCTTTCGCAGAATTTTAAGGTATTTCCATGCATTTAGAAGACGGGATTTTTAGATTTGAAGGTGTTTCAGTATATTGTAACTGACTTCAAATAATTCAAGCCCTATTGAAGTATTTGAAGAGCTTTTGAAAGATCTCAAGATTTTTCCAAGGATTTCAAGAGAATTTCGAAATTAGCTTCGCAACAGTAACACGTATATCGTAAACTCACTCAGGCGTTAAAACAAATATTGTCTTTCAGATATGATACGAATCTCAATAATTAAATTTAGACGAGGAGTTGTCTTTCGCGAAATCTGATGAACATATAAAATGAAACTGTGCTTCTTGATGTGAAATAATAATAATCATACACATATTGCGATCATCAAATTTTGTCGTAAAAAAAAAGTAGTTTCTATCAAATTATAATATAACATGACATCTCTAGGTTCTTAAAATTGATTACATATTTGTTAGTCCTCTGAGAATACGGTTTAAAAGGCTAAATGGAAAGTACGTTACTAAATACAAAAAAAAATTAGGATAATGTGAGACATAAAATTTATTAATGTGATATTTATCACCTGGCAGAAAAGATTGTTTTTAAATCATGAACCACGTTAGAGCTATCCGGTTCTTTATGACAGCGCACTTTAATATCTGAACAAATAAAATAATAATCTATGGTTCGAAAGAAAAGACGGATTTTAATAATATTCCTATCACGAAATTTGTTTCTGTACTTTTAATTTGATATTGCACTCAGTCTAATAATTATAATTCGGATATAGCATTTCATAATTCAAGCTTTGTTTATCCAGTTTCAAATTCTTCCTGATAACCTCAAAATTGATTTTCTCGGCAGCAACAAATTCAGATTTTCATTCAAGGACTGATTATGCCTAGCGAGAAATGTGTTTTCAAAGCTGCATGAAGCTAGTTAGGATATATTCCATGTGTCCTACAGTCAAATTGAATCTTTTTGCAGAAAAAAAGTTATCCTTTTGCGACAAAATGCATTCAATAGGTTTCAATGCTGATATAAAAAATCTGGTAAGAAATCGTGTTTAATTCAATTCATGCTCGCAGATGTTCTCGCCGAATATGAAAATCCTGGAGGATTTACGGAGGTGAATCTTCTTTGAAAAGAAAACGAGATACTTTTTCGCATGGGACAAATGATAAAATATCCCCATAACTAGTATTTTCTAGAGCTATCAACAAAATATGTATGGGCCCAAGCTCTGCGGAAAAATAACTTTAAGGGCTAAGAAGGTAGCCCTGATTTGTATACGTGTAAATAAAAAAGTGCTATTTTGGTAGAACGAAATAAACAGTTGCCATCTCGGGTGGCGAAGTATGGAAGTTTCAAAATTCCATATAAACAGTATCGAGGAAACCAGCGCCTTCCGAAGAAGGGAACCTTTTTATGCGGTCCTACCGAGATAGAACCTTTCAATCTGGACACGTCAATATTAGCAAATCCAAATTTTCAAAAAATCCAAAATAGCCACCATTTCAGTTGGAAGAAAAAGATAATAATTTAGCAATCTTCTAATGGGCGTTTGTCGGCGACCAGTTTAACTTGTGTGCGACAAATTTACATCGAGCAAGCCTTTCCCACTAAATAAATATATTCCTTAGCATAACTTCCCTAAAGATAGACTCGTGCAAGGGTATCACTCTCCAATCTCAAAACAATGCTTCCGAAGAAGTTTCCTACATTTTCTTATAGAAGAATGATTAAAACAATAACTTATGGTAAGCAAATCTATATCAGCGCATATTTTAAGATTAAAAAAAATAATTTCCTGTGTTGAATATTTGTCTTTAGTATTTCATAGCCCCTAGCGAAAACCCCTAGAGTTTCGGGCTGGTGTCTGTTTGTCGGTTCATACGTCGCACTTCTTTCATGCCGATATGATCGGATAGATTCAGATGAGATCAAATAGAATCTGATAGAATCGGATAGGATCGAATAGAATTAGATATGACCAGATAGAATCTGATGACAAGTTTAGATATGATCATATAGAATCGGGTACAAAAATATCAGATAGGATCTGACTGGATAGGATAGAAGAGGAGGGGAGTGAGGGGTATTAAAAGGGAGAATGGAATAATTTCAACGACTTTACGAACTATGAAATCTTTTTTCTTTAGGCGCATGTGCCCCAATTTTAGTAATTTTTTCTTTGTTGAAATTTAATTGTTTGAACTTTAAGTTAAGTGATTCTATTTTTGGTTTATTTTTTTTTTCTAATTTATCCCCAGAAATAAATTTAGATTAAATTTGTAGTCTATTCGAAAAAACTTAAATAAGGTTTGGAAGAAAATAGCAATCAGGATATAATGCATATTAAATCGCACAAATTCTTATTTGCGTATAGCCTGAAAAATTCATTTAAGTTTATAGATATATTATAATTACCAATATAATTGAGTAATACCGCCATGGATATGATAAGAGTATAAGGAATAATCATCTTTTTGAGTTAGAGGCACAACTGATGAATGTTAAAATGAGAATGATCACAGATTAGAGTGAGATAAAGATATTCTACGCATAATATAATTCTTTGCTTCGTAGAAGATATGCGTAAATTTTTTTCTTGTCATATATTGACATTTCATTATAATTAGTTGAAGGGAAAAAATGTAATCATATAATTTGCTAAAACGTATTTCACAATATTTGTATTCTTATAGGCTTTATTTGTATAAGAGTCAGGTATTTCTCTGTTCTTCCACAGCTGTACATTTACTTAAATTTAATTGTCTTTCGTGAGGAGAAGCATAACATTCTACTGATAAATTATATACTTATTCGGAGTTACATATATCTTGATAGCGGTAATCAAAACAATCTCTGAAATTTGTCCTATGGGCTTAATTTTTTATAATAATTACAGGTTAAAATCTATTAATAAGACGCAATTGGACATTTTTGCTGATATATATGATAAAATTTCTTGTAAGAAGGAAAGAGAAAAAAATTTTCATTTGTTCCCCGCCCCTATTTAAAAAAAAAATTCCTGACTCTATGGGCCCAATTACATTTCTGTTTGTTAACTTTGGATGTTACCAATTGGTCTAGATTCTTCAATCTTGAGTACAATTTTTTTGGGTATCAAGCATCAAGCGTCTCCAAGATTTTTTTGATTCAATCAGGTAGTAAACTGAAAATTTGAACCGCTAGCTGAGAGGCTTGAATATCCTCTAGTACTTTTTGTATCAGAGATATCGTAGAGTTTGTAGCTCTATTAGATTAACTTACATCCGCATTCCTTGCAACAACAAAAAATCGCAGATTGACTGAAGTGTGAGCCTAGATCGGTATATCTCTTCACAATTTCCATTATGGAACCACCGTGTATAAAAGGTGCATGTTTTTAACGATGTACATCGCCTCCCTCACTGAAGGTTACAATTTTCGTTTAGTCTGTATTGACCTGATAATTATTTATCCTACAATATTCGGTGAATCCATCAAGCATTAAAAGCTATTATTTTGGCTTGGAAAATTGTAGGAAGCGTAGCTGGTGCAGTTGTTATCTCAGCTCTGGGTTTCTTTCCATATATTCCAGCCCCTAATCCCAAAGAGTCTTTAGAGCCGTTTGCCTACAAAACGAGATATTCTCCTGTGAATAATTCTTTCCTTCTCCCTTTATAATCTGTCACTTTAACAACACTAAGGTTGCACCTAGTAGAAGTCTATAGACTTCCGATGCGGCAATCTTCCTGACGAACAGCTACAACATTGGGTTGTCCAGAATGACCTTAAGAGCTGATGTTAGTGTTGTTTCAATAGCACCTTTAATCGCTAAGCAGAAAATCCTTCGAAGTCTTTCCAGTTGTTTTTTAGTACTAATTAGTTCATTCCTAAGCAACCAGGTCATTGATGCATATTCTGTTATGGGTTCGATTATCATTGTATATAACCATTGATTAATCCTTTATTTTCAGCTTCAAATTTCTCCTATTGCGCATCAACATGCCAAAAACTTACTTTTAGCTTTCTTTATCACAGCGTCGAGATGGAGTGTTCAGATTAATTGAGCTTCCTTATTCATGTAAAATGCATTAACTCCGTCTTGTCAAGTACAACGAACAAACAACAGTTTCTGCACCATTGCTCTGGCATGTCGAGAGTTGATTGCACGAGCTTCCCTAATGTGCCGTCGTGTTTCCCTGTTGCCAGTATCGCCAGGTCATCTACAATCTAAATAGTCTTGAGTATGAGAACCAGATTCATTTGAAACACGAATCAGGTCATCAATGACAAGAGCCCACTGGATGGATAAAAGAACTTCTCCCTAGGAGCAATAGTTACTTCACCTTTTCGCTTTGTTTTACTATTAATGCGGAAGTTCAACGCATAGGGAGTGTCTACAATAGATCTGCCTTTTTGACAGACAAATTCGTTCTCATGGATAGCTTCTTCCGTGAGGTCAAGCTGATCGGTATAAATGATTTTGCCTCATAGTAGATATCCTTACCCGGCTTATGAACAAAGATCGTCCTAACCTTCCTCCATGCTACTGAGCTGTATTCTGTTGCGAAGCATGCCTGAAAGATGTCGCACAATAGACCCACCAAGAATTGAAATCCTTCATAAATCAACGCAGGTGATATTTTGTAATCTCCTGGAACTTCAAATGATTTTAATTTTTTCAACACATATATAATTATTAAATGTGTTTGAATACAACTGGCTTATTTCCAATCTTATATTATTGCTCAAAAAGATGGTACTATTGAGGAGTATGGCTCATGAACAACCCTCCTAGTCGTGTAATCCAACTGCAAGAGTGAAAAGTGTATCCCTTATTGGTGCACTAGGATTTCATTAGTCGTCTTGCCATTATTATATCTTACTAAGGTTGCCCTGTACAATTCTCAATTCCCATTATTTTTTATTTCATTAAGTCTGGAATACCACAGGGGTGCATTTCTGTCTGGCTTCCTAATACGAAGAGCAAAATTATACTCATGCGCTTTATTCATACCTTTTTGTAATTTTTTGATAGGAAATTCTATTTTTTTATTAGAATTGATCCTGCCCGGTATACCACCCAGAATACTGCTGAGATCCTTCCTATACGTATCCCAGGTAGTTGGTGTAGATTCTCTATACCCTTGAACCTCACTTATATCGACTGTCAAGGAGAGGCATATCTATGATCAGATAAAGACGTATCGGATGGTGCATGTCATCCTTTGAACACTTCCCTAATACTTATCGAACATAGGGTCACGAAGGTAGGGGTATGCTCCGTACTTAATGAAATGAATTTAGTTGTTGAGAGATGATCTGATGAAAATGCACTCCTGTTGTTCATTTTCGTACTACCCAAAGTCGAATGATGTGCGTTGACATCACATCCGGTGAGCAATGGATATTCTTCAACACGAAAGTGGTTCACCAGATTTCTACACTCTTTAGATGGTGGTGGATCCTAGGAGTCAAATTGTAGGTACCCTGAGCAAATCACCATAGGCTGGCGCCATGCTCCTAAATAGTGCTCAATCTTTTTTGTGTCTCGAAAGAAAACTTTGGTAATACAATAAATCTAATATTGCCGCTTGACATAAAGTGCTGCCCTAGGTGTTCATACAGAATTATCTGAATTGATTGATCTGCTATTGTTACTCAAGCCTCTGTCTTCCGCCTTGTCAGTCTATGACTTCTGTATACCATTCAGTTCAGCCCCTAGCATCAGTATCGCACGAAGGTCCACCTAAGCCTGAATATATTTTGCTTACGATACTTAGAAAGCTTATACCTCTGGAATTATTGCAGTTGCTTCTATCTTTCTTTTCCTTGTATATTGGGAAGAAGATCGCCTTGTTGCAGTGATCTGGAACTTCCTACATTTTGATACATAAATTTTTCAACTCGCGCAGCCTGTAATGGTTTCACCACTGTACTTAGACCTTTCAGCGAAAATGCCATTTATACCAGTAGACTGACCATTCTTTCGAAAGCATTTTTTATTTTTTTCTCTTTCGTTAACGGCTATGCAGATATTGTCAGTTCACCACGCATCACCGGTCATTCTTTCTTCAAGCGCAGTACCACACATTCTAGCCACATTCTTAACAAGTATTCCCCGAATCATAGTCAATCAACCCTCTATACCCTTGTTGCATATTTGTTCCTCCAAAGTGGACCTTGGTTACCAACCTAGGAGGTTATGAACCAAGTTGAAAAGAAAAGAGGGAACAACGAAATTGGTGGTCCGAGACAGTTAGACTGCACAGACACTCGCGCTTGAAGCGAAACATGGAAAAAGAAAGAGGAATTAATTAATTAAGGTGGTGAGACGAGTAGGCAGGCCTTCTAAAGCGGTTAGAAGTTTTACTCGCGTAATTTGCGAGTGAATTGATGCTGGGATTTGGGTCCCACGGGATATTTAAACCGGAACGGAGAAGGCGCATGTACGTGCCTTGGAGTTTTGCAAGATTATGTGGGGCAGCTGAGCCCCAGATAGGAATCGCGTAGGTGCAGATGGTCCTAATTATGGCGTTGAAGGCACGAGATTTGGTGTCTCGAGAAACTATGGGGTTATTGAAGAAAAGTTTAAGTAAAGTTCAGTTCAGTTAAGTTTCAGTTCAAATACTCTTTATTGTTCATAAAATTTTTAATACATTTGTTTTGTGAAATTTTTATATATTTGGTCCCTATCTTAATCGATTTTACCCTAAATTAATTTGGTATTTAATTTTTGTAATAATACCTGTGTTTTCTTTAATATCGTTATGTTTATGTGTTCGAAGGAAAAATATACTAAAAAACCTGTTTTAATTTTTCTGTAATAATTTCACTTATATACTAACTTACGAACTACTATTTACAATACTTACATGTTACTTTAGCTATGCCCTAACTGTGACATTTGATAATATATTCGCAATTTTATTTCTGTGTTAGATGATGCGGGAATTTATATTTAACATTAAACGGCAGGTCCTTATATTGCAGCTTACATGTGTTTTCTAAGCTATCTAGAGTAGAAAGCTGTGTGTTATAGAAATCTGTGGTTAATTTACAAATTTCCTGTTCAATTGTGGTGATTCCAAGTTTGGTGTGCAGAGTGGAGGTTCTCATACCTCGTTCTGCATTTATTGCCATACTTAGGCACTTATTTTGTACTCTTTGTAGTTTTCCTATATTAGATTTGCAGGTACTTCCCCATATGGGGGCCGCATATAACATTATAGGTCTAATAATCATTTTATACGTAGTGAGTTTGAGATACTCATTTTGCTCTTGCTACATAGAAGAGGGTAAAGGCTACCTATAACTGCCGAGGTCTTTTTGTGAGCGGCTTTTACGTGTTTTGTATGCCTAAGCTTAGAATCTAGAATCTCACCTAAATATTCTGCTGCCTTCTTAGAGGTAGGGTGACCATCCGTCCGGATTTCCCCGGACATGTCCTCATTTTAGGGCTTGTGTGATTTGTCCTGCAGGATTTTTTACTTTGTCCGGGATTTGTCTGGATTTTTCAAATGAGAAATTTTTGTTTTTCAATCAACTTTTGGACCTTTTTTTGTACCAAATTTTATCATTCAATGCCATCTAACCATCGACATATAGTACTGAACCGCTAGCCACGGCCGTCAGAAGTGAAATAGGGAATAGAAAGAGAGGGAAAGTCGAGAAAGTTGACCTGTCTTTTTCTAAGGATGATGCTTGCTTCTACTCATCTTCCATCTGCTTTCATAGAAAAGGATCAATCCACCAATCGCCATCCTTAGAAAAGGACAGGGCGACTTTCTCGATTTCCCCTCTCTTCCTATTCCCTATTCCACTACCGATGGCTGTAGCTAGCGGTCCAGTACTATATGTCCATGTAGTGAACATCGATGGCCAATATTTTTAACTAATATTGACCAGATTTCTAATTATATATATACTCTTTTTTCAAACTTTTCTGTCCTACCTTGTCCTCTTTTTTAAACAAATTTTTGTCCTACATTGTCCTCATTTTTCAAAGCTTTTTGTCCTACTTTTCAAAAATCAATTATAGTCACCCTACTTAGGGGCAATATTTTCGTCATACATTTTTATATCAGGAACTACTTTATCACCGACATTATTCCGGAATATCACGAGTTCAGTTTTATCAGTATTTATTTTTAGTTTCCACCCATAAAAGAATTTTTCTAATATTACAACTTGTCCCTGTAGCTTTTTCACAGCCTGTTTCTTACGCCGAGATGCATAGTAGAACGCCGTGTCATTCGCAAAAAGAGCTAATTGCACATCTTTAGATTTTGGTATGTCATTTAGATAATATATAAATAATACTGGTCCTAACACAGAGCCCTGTGGCACTTCCGCTACTATAGGTCTTTCTGTCGAGGTTTCATTATTTATTTCTACCACAAACGTTCTATCACTTGAATACTTTTCAATAACGTTAATTAAATATATTGGTATATCGCATCTGTTTAGCTTAACTATAAGCCCTTTGTGTCATACAGTGTCGAAGGCCTTTTCCATGTCAAGAAAAAGGGCACCGGTACTATGTTTCGTATGAAAGTGTAGACTAATATAATCAGTGATCCGAGCTAGCTGTTTGAACTGTCCAGTGGCCTGCTCTAAGCCCAAATTGTTCTGCTATAAATTGTTTTCTAACGCGTGCATGATCTTGGAGTCTATTTAAAATTCCTATTTCAAATATTTTACTTAGAGTGGCTAGCAAGCTGATAGGTCTATAGCTTGTAGGCAACGTCTTATCTTTTCCCGATTTGAATATAGGCAAGATTTTCGCCTTTTTCCAAGCTTTTGGAAAGCAACCCTGTTTAAGACATGCATTTGTTATGTGCGCGATTTGGATTATGGATTTTTTAGGTAGATATTTAAGTACTATGTTTTGAATTCCATCTAGCCCAGGCGCTTTTTTAGACTTTGTTCTCATTATAGCCCTTTTGATTTCTTTCGGGGTTGCTAGTTTAATGCTATCTAAGTCTGGTTTTATTGTCGCGATTTCAGTAAAAGAATTTTCTATTTCTTTATTGTGCTCAGAATCACCCATTTCCCCAGTTAATTTGTGCACTTTTTCAAAATGATTTGCTATAATGTCAGCTTTATCTTTATCTTTGAATAATGGACCATTTAGACTCTGTAATGGTGGAATGTACCTTTTCCTTAGCCCTTTTAGAATTCTAGTCATTTTCCACAGTGAATTGTCTTTTTTATTTATTTTGATTAATTTGGCACCCCAATTTTCATTTTTATAGGTAAAAATCGATTCTTGTATCATTTTTTTTTTGCTTTGTTTATAATCGGTTTTAGATAGTTATTTTTAGTCCTTTGTGATAATCTTCTGAGAGCGTTTCTATGTTTAACCTGTTCTATTATATTTTCCGGGAGATTATTATTGTATTCAACGAGTTTATGTTTTGGAATGTGAGACCTTATAGAATCATTAATTATTTCTGTCAAGTTTTCTACGACAATGTCAATGGACTTCGTATCATTCAATAGCGAGTTTATTATCAGGGTTTTGTTTATTTGTTCTTTAAAGTTTTTCCAATCTGCCTTTTTATAGTTTAAAAACTGGGAGGCTCACTGTATTCTACGTCTATTTGCTTGTCATTTATTGACATTATGACAGGTTTATGATCAGAATCAAGCTCATCAAGTGCTTCTACTGTATGTGTATTATTAATGTTTTTAAGAATGGCTAGATCAAATATACTGGGTCGAGCTTTGAGGTTATAGGAGAAAAGAGTGAATTCTTGAGGATAGACTAAATTGCAAGGGTTCCCATCAATAAAGTCATGGATTGTGTTTCCGTTTTTATTATTGTAATAGCAATTCCAGTTAATATGCTTTGCATTTAGATCCCCTGCTGCAATTATTTTATTTCTGAGGTTAAATAAATGTTTTAGATCATTTTTACAAATATTGTTTTTAGTAGCATAGAGAGCTAAAACGAGAATATTATTATTTAGTTTAATTCCATGTGCTTCTATTGTTTCTAGATCTTTTACGGGCGCTTCAATGCACGGAATGTCATTTTTATTGTACAGGGCTACTCCACCAGCAGCTCTTTTACCTATTCTATCCTTTCTGTAACAAATATATCCCGGGATTCACGATTTTGATTTTTGAGTAAACCACGTTTTTACAACAATTAATATATCTACGTCATATTGTTGGAGGAAAGTAGGTACTTCGTGCATTCTATTTTCTAGCCCACCTGCGTTCCAGTGGGCAATTTTTAATAAATTTGAATTTTTATCACTAGCCATCAAGTTCAACAGCTAGCTCATTTAAGGCTTGTAGTCTTTTGAAATCAGTCTTACATTTTATCTTTATCTTTGATGTTTGGACAGTCTGCTTTAAGGTGCTCTTTAAGGCACTTCGCACGCCTAGGTTTGGCATAGCAGTGTTGTGTACCATGCCCGAATCTCTGGCACCGACGACATTGGGTGACGATTTTGGTATTTCTGTAGTGTTCCCATCTAATCTTCATGTAGCAAGCTGCCTTTATTTTAAAAGCATCTTGCGGTTTAGTATCCTTATGGAGGGTTACGAGGTAGAGTGGATTTCGCCATGCTGCTTCTTGTGACTTCTGTTTCATGCTCACGACATCTTCAACTTGTAATCCTTGTTCTTCGAGGCTGTGTTTCACGTTTTCTGTAGCAAAGTATCCCAGTCCGTGTATGACGAGTTTTTTAGTTTTTTCTTCCCTTGTCGAATAAGTGTGGAATTGAATTTCATTTTTAACTAGCAGGTCCTTAATGCTTTGGTGGTCCTCCATACACTCTACGTATATTGTAGTTCTAGTCGATTTAGTGTTCTTTTTAATACGTATTTCTCCAGTGGTCACTTCCTGCATGGTGTTTATGAGTATTGCAAAATCCTCTATTATATGGTCCAGTATGATAGGTGGTATTTTTCCCTTTTTCGCGGTGTTGTTGCCTTGTTCTGTCTTTGTCCGTGTGGAGTCACTTTACATGCTGTTTCGCTCTTCTTCCAAAGGTCTCTTCCTTTTGCTCTGATTTTCAGTAATCAGTTTTTCTGCTTCTTCCTGCTCCGTCAGAGATAGGTCAGTGATGTCCGCATCTTCCAAAGTTTGGGGTTCCTCGAATCCGTTTGTTAATTTGAGTGGTTCACTGCTGTTGGTTTTGCAGTAGGGTTTGAACGTTCTGGAGTCTGCGCTCTGGAAATTCTCCTGTGAGATGCTTCTTTTCTGTAAGAATCACACAGGGGATGTTTCTTTTGCCTATATTCAGGGACTCCTTGTGACTCGAGGGTTTTACAATATGTGATAATTAATAGTATAATGATTAGTCTAATTATTGGAACATTTTCCTATTTAAAAATAACAATTTATTTTCTAGAAGTCTGTTTCATACATTGCGTTGCTTAGCTTCAGATAATTTGAATTCTTGATTTTTCAATAGCATCTTCGATATTTAAACGAAAAACGGTGAGTCTTATAAAAAATAGTTGAAGGCGATTTTGTAGGTCTTTTTAAAAGTGATAATTTATTTCTTAGGCTTTTTTCATATCTTACTGTCTTTTTTATATCGCATAGTTTGGCTATGAAATGGATTTTTTTTCAAACGTTATCACGATTAAAACAAATAACAAACGTCTTGTTACAAAAGAATCTAAAGTAAATTTGTAGATATTTTTGAGAGGAACAATTTTTCTTCTCAACATTTTTTTTTGTATCTAGCATAAGTTTTCTGGAAAATTGAACTTTAAACAAAAACTATGTATCTTATAAAAAAATTATCTCAAGCAAATATGTAGATCTTTTTTATATGAATAATTTTGCTTTTTACCATCATTTTTGTATCTTGCATAGTTTGATGACGCTCGATAATGAATTTACCGCGCTCTACGCGCTTGGTCATTGTATTTTCCCCACATCAGTGCACAGACGGAATTCACAGAATTCAAGGAATATGCGGAATTCATGTAATTCAAGGAAGTTATAGAATTCCCGGAATTCATGGAATTCACGTAATTCATGGAATTCGTTCGAATTGTGTAATTTGAGGAATTCATTGAATTCCGCGAATTCCATGAATTTATTGAATTCCTTGATTTCCTTGAATTCCGTTAATTACTTGAATTCCTTTAATTCCGTGAATTCCTTAAATACCTTGAATTCCATGAATTCATTCCACTTGAACGTTCTTTCAAAGTTTCACTTCTACTGTGCGTTCCAAGACACACATTTTTCTTAGAAAAAATTCTATTTATTGTGAAATAACACATATCCCATGCATCGCTGGTGAAATTTGACAGTATATAAATTAAATTACATATACTCAATATTTAGTATCATCTATAAAAAACGAAGCTTTAGCTCTGATAGCGCTAAAATTATAGCCTTCTGAAAATGACCCTATATTTATGAAATTTCGTTAAACATCCATTTTTTTATTACATTTTTTTCAAAAATTACTCATTTCCTGAGCATTGTAGTTGAAAGTTGTCCCCGAATAAATTAGAATATACAACTCTAAATCGACTTCTGGGAGCAATAACTCCGAAAATTTTCGATATAGAGCATTCGATTTTTGTTTAGATTCACAGAGGATTGTATACGCTTACATTCTTGTACAGGTACTTGGGACCCGAAATGGGCGGGAAAGAAGATATTTTCAAAACACTAATATTTTTCCTTTTTTTAAATATTTTTCGAAAATATTGAAGGTATTCAGTTTTTGTAAGATATGTGTACCTATAGCCCTATTTTAGGCTTAAAATCATCGCAAGACGTCCCGTGAAATGCCACCTAGGGAGCGTTCACATGAAAAGACCTATAACTTTTAATTTTGACATCCTCAATCATCTTGTATAGTGCCCGCAATATGCCCCAAACAATGCAAAATAGCATTTTTATGTATAATGTATGCTAAAGACCGAGCTAAAGACGGTATTTTTTGGAACGTTTTCAAGATGAATTATTTTTATTCGATGTGTGACAAGTTTCCAACTATTTTCTAACTAATTTTAAATTGTTTAAACAACTATTATTTGTTTCAATCATTTTTCCTGTAGATCGTGAAAAGTTTCTATTTTACGTTATAAATGCTACAGTTGATGAATTTCAAGAATAATATTTCTTGTTTATCATACTTTGTAATTATTTAAACAATTTTCATTCTTTCAAGCAATTTTTTTCCTTTAAATCGTAATTATTTTCTTGTATTAATGACATAATTAACGAACGTTGAGATTCATATTTTTTTAAAGAATATTTGGCAATTATTTAAACAATTTTGATTTGTTTAAACCATTTTCCCCCTCTTAATCATGAAAAGTTACTACTTTCTGTGATCAATAACGCAGTTAATGAATGCTAAGGGTGATATTTTGTGTAAAAGACAGTTTGAAATAATTTAAACTATTAATAATTTCACTTGTGCCTTTTCATAGTAAAGGTGGTGAAAATTCTAGGCTTTTTTAAATCTCTAAAACTATGTCGCTTATTATTCAATATTCTCTTACTTCAGAACTTATACCCTATTTTTGTAGACATTAATAATTTTTTTCAGCATTTTTTCAGTTACGTTACGGATGGTTATTTTTTAGATCGATTTCGCTGATAAAGAAAATGCTGAATAATAAGTGACATACTGTAAGAGATTCGAAAAATCTAGAATTTTCTCCATCTTTTCTATGAAAAGGAGCGAGTTATATTAATTGTTTAAATAATTGCAAACTGTCTTTCACAAAAAATAGCACTCATAAAATTCATTACCTGTGACATTAATTCCAGAAAATAATAACTTTTCACGATTTACAGGATGAAAAAATTGTTTAAAAAAATTAAAATTGTTTAAACCATTGCCAAATATTAAAAATATATTAAAGAACAACGACTTTAAGTACTTATGAGAACCTTTTTCCCTATAGACGACACATTGGAGATGAACACTCCCAAGCTAGGCTAATGTTTACCGTGTAGGCCGCCGGGGTTTTTCCAGAGTGCGAAGCGGGAATTGACATTGTTTAAAAAATTGGAAAATATTTCAAACAAAAAATATTACTCTGGTCCTTCATCAACTGTATCATTTATACCAAAAAATAATACCTTTTCACGATTTACTGAAAAAAATTGTTTAAACAATTAAAAATCTGTTAAAAAATAGTTTAAAACTTGTCAGTTATCGAATAAAAATAATAAATTTTGAGAAAATGAAAAAATATATGCTTCAACATGAATTTAACATAAAACTTCTATTTTGCATTTTTTGGGACATTTTCCGGGCACAATACGAGGAGGTTGCACAAATCTGATTGCGGGGGTCAAAATTAAAAGTTACTGTGTATAAATTATTCCTTGAAGATTCCTTAAGGTTTGACTAAACTTTAATATACCAAAAGTTAATAACAAGTACTCCTTTTTCCCATTTTTTCGAAAACCAATCGTTTCCCATTTAACACCCCATGTTAGTTTCAAAAGCTCGGGGGCACGAGGTAATTTTGAAAGATTTGAAAAAAATAAGGCATTTTTTTACCGGAAAATTAACAAATTGGGCACCATTTCTTCCCCCCACCCCCTCTAACTGATCAATGTCATATAATATCTGAACATTCCCTTTATTGATTGCGCATGCCGACCTCACAGAAAACTGCCTATCCTCAAAAGAACGCCAATTCGATGCTGTTCTGAGTAATATAGGAGTTCTACAAATGTTTTATGTACCTTCCTCAATTGTATAATGACTTATGAGCAATAAAGAGATTTTTTCAATAAAATAGAATCTGTTGTTTTGAGTTGCAACAAAAATAAGACATCGGAGAACGACAATGCAGCTATGTCCATGTTACAGTTTCACACTAAATTAGGGGAGCGGCGGCGAATACGGCGCACATAAAGGAAAATGCACGATTAATATTCAAATACAAAGTAAAATATTGTGATAAAATATATTTTGTTTAGGCCAATATCTTAACAAAGCTCTATGCATGGAGATAATTTAATAGACGTTCAAAACAGTTAATTAACGTGTTTTCCAAAAAGTGCATCAGCGCGAAGTTGTCCTACCTTGTTTGGTAATGTGGCGCGTTTCGATTTCAATTCATAATTATTGAATAAAAAACAAATTATGAAGAAAAATCAGTCAAATTTAATGAAAATAGGATAAATATATTTACGTTTAATATTATTAACATATTCGAGGGATCATGTCTGCTAAAATTTAAAGATCAATTTTTTTTCAACAGTGCAGAATGTCTCACAATAATTTGAGGGTTGTCTTCTCAAACGTAAAAAAAAAATTTTTTTGTTAACAGTGCAGAATGTCTCACCAATATGAAACATAACATAATGAGGAAAATTTTTTAATAATTATCAATGGGAAAACTGTCCATTGACCATTTTCAGTCTTTCGTTTATAAACTCCCATCTAGAACAATAAAGGTTAGGAGTTCCACAAATTTTTTATTTTAAGATAAGCTTGCAGACGTTTTATGAACAATAAATCAAAATTATATTAACAATAAGTATATTTTATTATTTTCCAAAACAGTTATAATGATTCCACATTCAAATAATATCATTACTCTGAACCTTCCAAACATTTATTCTGTCAGAACAAACCTAACCCGAAAACTGGTAAAAAGTTTTCAAAAAACAATTATTCTAGAATAACTCTAAAATAAAGGATAGTTATTAACATAAAACTTTTTTATGCATATTTAGAGAAACGAAATATTATTACTTTGAGTAAATATTTCTTACCTTCTAATTGAAACCCGCACTTTGTTACAAAAAAATCCACATTGCATGTTAAGATTCTTGAAGAAAAACAAACAAAATACTTGTGCACTAAGTTACCTGCCGATTTTATTCTCGAATGCGCCATATTAGTCGCATGTGAATAATATTTAATAAAGATTTTTTACCTGAAAGTTTATTAATTTTACTCAAAATGTTAAACTTTAAAGCATTCAAGAAATTCGGAACAGTATATTTCCAACAAATCGTATAAGTTCACACAAAACTTCTGTAATTGTTTACTTGCTCTCAGCTACTCTGACAATACACACTCAGAGAAAATATTGAGTTGTTTCAACAAAACAGATATTCAAGCTACTATATTTGTTGAAACTAAAAAATTTAGTTAGCACAAATAAACCTTTGGTTATTTCCAAAAAACACAACGAATTAATTTGGTCAATTCAAAGTAATTATTTATTTGAGCATGTTTGGTAGATTCAACCAAATAAATGTTTTGAGCTGAATATATTATTTATTAAAAATGATCTGATTAAAGTAATGAAATAATTTGTTTGATTCAACAAATACTTTCATTAACTATACTAAACATACCGAAACAGATGACGTCAGACCACGCCGGTGGCCATTTTGCGCGACGAAAAGTTTCTCATCGTACGTCGTGTCGTGAACTTATGAAAAAATGAATGATACGAACTGGACACTAACAGTGTTAACTTTATTTAAAAACTGGGGACTGCAACAGTATTCAAAACATTTATGATATATATTATAATATATTTATTTGGATCAACAAAAACGTTGGTTTGGATCAACCAAAATATTTATTATAATCAACCAAACTTTACTAACCAAAAAATTTGGTTGGATCAACCAAACATTTTATTGACCATATAGCAATGTATTTATTTGTTTGATCCAACTGAATTTTTGTTGAATCAAACAAAATTTTTTCTGAGTGCAAGCGAAAGAACAGAAAATAACTTTTCGTCATAACAATCAGGCAATTAATTTAATTATGCCAATTTTTTGATAATGTAACGTTGAAAATATATATACATGCAATGAAACTACCACCAGAGGCAGAAAATGCGTTAATATTCGAAAACTCAAACGCGCCACATTAGCCGCCGCGCTGCATTCGCCGCCGCTCCCCTAACCTGGTATATAGTGGATAAAAAGCGTCATCAATATCAGATAAGGGTTTGTCTAAAAACCGGACACAAGATCCATATCCAATTCCGTATAGAAACGGATAGGTTAAGTTGTTAAAATGACAGTCGAGTTGCAGACAAGATCGGATAATTACCGCATTAAAAGGCGTATGAACGTCGGATAAGGTTTCATACAGATGCCGGACACAAAAACCGTATATAATTTCTGATAAAACCGGACAGGCTGCGTCATTAAAATGACGGATAAATTTCAGACACAACCGGCTGTGAAGCTGATCATGAAGTTCAGGTTATAATTGGCGGATTAGGCCGACTTAATTCAGATACGATCCGATGTTACACAATAACTCTACTAATTTGTGGTTCCATTTGGCGGACAGAAACAGGACAAGGTCGGGTAAACTTCCACCTTTCAACTTACACATTCTGTCACTCTGTTTTAATGCCGGGTCAAAGCCGGACATGCTCAGACATGAATCGCTTTTGGACTTGAGAAACAAAAATAAATATATTATTTCTGGTTGTATTTTGCGGACAGGAACCGGTTAAGGCAGGGTAATCTTCTACTTCTTAACTTAAACATTTTCTCACTTTTTTAATGTCGGGTAATAGCCGGATAGGCTCAGACAGGAATCGATTTTGGACTTAAGAAACAAAAATAAATATGATTTCTGGTTCTAATTGGCGGACAGAAGCCGGATAAGGTCGGATCCACTTCCACTTCTTAACTATACATATTGCCTCTTTGTTTTAATACCAGATAATAGCCGGACAGACTCAGACATAAATCTCTTTTGAACTTAGTGAATGTTTTATTATATTAGGATTACCGAATAACGGACAGATACGAACCGAATGTAATTCGGGTATAATTGCGAACTAAATTCGGACAAAAAATCAGGACAAGATTGGAGACAGAAACGGATAAAACCCGTTTTTTATCCGTCTTTTTTCCGGAATTTGAAGCAGGATATTTCAGTAATCTGAGAAAGCACTCTGCACGTATTTGATATCGTTCTTTGATTCCTTCGCAATATTATACGCGACACATGTTTTTGAGTCAAAAAAAGTAGATTTCAAACTTTATTCTTCTTAAAACTACCTACACCTCATAATTCGGCCACGTTATGATACTGCCTACTGAACGCCTGACGCCAACGCCGACTATTGTGAAATTCCGATTTCAGCGTAAAAATGAACCTTTTTCTATCCTATTTAAAATCTGGTTCTCCGAGCGACGTCCAATCCACGAGAGAGTAAAACATTGTTCACAAATTTAATTCCCTGCAGTTTCGACAGCGCCAGCAACGACTGTCGGAATTAATTCTTCCAGTAACTTCAAAAATATATATATAATTAATTGTTTTTAATTTCGTAAAGTAAAATTTATTTTTAATTTATTTAATTCCCTCTAATACCTTCAGAATAAATCTTTATGACATTGTTTTGAATTCCAAAATGTAGCATATATTTCAAATGAATTTAATTCCCACTGGTACCTTCAGAAAATATCGGTTTAAAAATATTTTAAATCCTTTTTTCTGGAATATAAGTATAAAAGTTGCAATTTTCGTGAATCTTATGAATAAGATTTTTGACATCTTTGAATAAATAAAAATATAAATGAATATAATATACTTTTTAAATGTATAAGCTATATATAAAGTGAAATGAACACAAGTATAGTAACGTGCATAGCGGCTAGAGTGCCTCGGGAGATACTTAAGGAGGCTAGATGGGAGGCTATATTAGCTTCGCGGTGATCGGATCTTGTGAGAAGAATCACCAATAAATATCAAACATAACTTTATATAATTTGTCATTGTGACGCGTGAGATTGAGGTGCACAATAAAGCACATACGTATATAATGAAAAAAGATGTTATATTACATGAAATAAACAACCCAGTGGGCACCCAAAATTGACGACGTCTTTACGACATCGTTACAACATCTTTACGACAACTTTACGACATCCCATGTTCATATTCTGTGAAATTTTTGGAAGCGCATTAAAGGGGATTGATTTTTTCTCATATCTATTTCCCCAGCGGTTTAAGAGACGACCGGAAAAATCAGGTATTCAAGTGAATTACATTTTTTAGTCCCGACCAATGCAAATTCTTACTGCGATTTCATTGTTCCACTTGTCAGTAAATTTTTGCATTGTGTTAGTATGCTTGTATTATTATACCACGCCATTCATTTTCTCCATATGAACAGGCTACTATTTTCAGGAAAGAAAAGTCGATTATAAAGAAAAGTAAGGTTCCCAGTGGCCACCAAATTTGACTACCTCTTTACGACATTTTTACGACAACTTCACGACATCCTATGTCCATGTCGTTAAGATGTCTTTACGATATCGTAAAGACATCGTCAGATCGTACGACTTCTTTACGATACCGTAAAGACACCTTAACGACATAGACATAGGATGTCGTAAAGTCCCGGGTAAAAATATTTGGTCTTGATTTTGTCTTGAGTGTCTTCAATATATCTTCAAGACCATCATGTCTGGTTCCGTCTCACCAGCTAGACATTGGAGATATCCGGACTTCACTCGTATTGATGGCTGTAGCTGTGCCCAGACAAGACCAGGTAGACTTGTCTTAAGACAAGAAGTGTAGGTCTTGATCAATATACTGAATAGCTCTTGAAGAAAATTATATTACCAATTTGTGGCTCTAACATTTTCCAGGGTTAAAATTACAAAAGTTTTCGTTTGTAAATTTTATTGTTCATTATACTTGTTACGCTCGAGAAAGTTATTAATTAAATATTTGTTTGTTTGATCAATAAGTTTTATCGACGTTTTGAAACAATGATATCCCTTTCGGGATATTGATAAATTGTAGGTCCTTCTCCTGTCTTATTAATTCAAAGCGTTTCTAATTGTTGAATGCTAATGGTGTTACTCACTTTGGCTGGTAAAAGAAAAGACATTGCATATCATGTGTGACATTCGTGACAAAATATTTGAACAACTTGCACCATTATTGAATACAAAATTATCAAAATCATATTGTGTGTGTGTGTGTGTGTCAGTGTGAATAGGATACAGTACATTACCAACTTCTGGATGATTGTAATTGTACAGATTCTATAAACTACTCCCTTCAGTGGAAGACGAAATTTGAAACGTTAGTTTTTTATACTATATTTCACTTTTATCTCTCATTTATTATCCCCGGATAAATGAAATCACAACCGAATGGTTGGGATAATAACCTACGACTGTACTTTGACCTTTTGACCGTTTTTTGTTTCAAGTCAGTGAATCAAAGGAATTAGGTAAGCAAAGTTCAGAAGCAAGTGTAAAACCGATCGTGAATTTCCTTTCGACGAATTTTTAGTTGTTTCCGTGGAACGACAAGCTTACGAATGATTATGATTTCTTTGGAGTTACTATCGTAAACTCTAGATCGATCAGTGGGGGGAAGCACTGCTTTCGGTGGGAGAATACCTGTGGGCGAGCATTTATTTGGTTGCTTTTTGCAAAATTGCATTTCTCACGCTCATTGGTGTTCCTCCGCGGTACTATTTCCAAATTATTTGATGACCTATCATTTTACGATTGCACTCATTTCCAAAGTCGTTGAACTTTGATTTCTTGCAACTACTGCATTTATTTCTATTCGGAATTACAGGAGTTAAGAATTTGGAATTTTTGTTTAAAATCCAATGGTTTCATTTTCCTGTAATTCTTATCTTATTTTTATTATTTATTCAAGTATACCATTTAACTTTAGGCTTTCATAGATAAATTTGTACCCTGATCATAAATGTTTATTTTTCCGTCTGAAATTTTCTAGGCTTCAAACAGCCTAGCGTCTAGTGAGTGTGTGTATGCGTGTGTCGACCGTGCGCCTCACAGATTAGCGTCTTCGCTGTCACATTATAATTCTCATATTAATATTATCTAACCCCGTCGGTACAATTCATGGGCAAGTTCGGTATCAATTGTACATTGAACATAAATATATGATTCGCACCTAACAAATCACTCCCTTTTATGATCGTCGTCTCTTGACGATCGTATGACTGAGTATGTATACTATAGCCTTTAAATTTAGTTTTTTTTTCTGTTTGAAAATAAATTGTTTTCTTTTGTATACAATTAAATAAAATGCAATTATTGATTTTTTATATTTTTGTTTTCAACGATCGTTTGGTGACTTGTCTAAATGATTTGGTCCCTCATTTTCCTGGTGTACTGGGAGCTTGGCGTTAAAGAACCCTCGATTGGTCTTCGAGTTGAGCAGATCTGCAGTTCCACCTAGGGTGAGACTCCCTCCCAGAAACCTCAGAAATGGTGCGAAATTTCATGGTCAATCTAAAAAGAAACATGTGTGAGAATTTTTCTTTCTTTTGTAACAGGGTAAAGTTCCCTGTTACGCAATATCATTCCAGAAAAACTCACCAGTCTTCTCGTTACTGTAACATCTACTATGTGCGGGCTCATAACACCATTGGACATTTAGTACTTGGAATGCACTTCTTCTATTATGTGCTGACCAACGCCTAGATATCCATTTTGGGAGCCACTGCGTATAGACGTTGATGAAAACTTGAGAGACTGTGTGATTCTTTCAGAGTTGTTATTTAGTCGACCAACATCTCGGAATAAAATACTTAAAGTTGACAGTCAGTTCAAACATGTGTGATAAGGATAGGTTATGTGTGGAGTACTTGGAATAATAGATAATAGTTTACATTTAACTTTAGTTAGTTAACTTTAATTTAGGTATCATTCAGATGCATTTGTACTGTAAGTGTGCCCATATCTTTAGAAGGGTAATGGATGTATAGCCGACGATCGGTGCTTCGAAGGGAAAGTTGCTTGTCTTTTGTTAAAAATTATTTTTGTTCAGCTATTCTGGAATTATTTACGACAGAACATTCCCTTCTTTTATTTTAAACCTGATATTGTGAGGGGTGAGGGTATTTACTTTGTGCCTTTCCGTAACACTGGGTGGCTTTAACGTTAAGCTCAGAATTTAGAGGTTAAAGGGTTATGAATTTTATCTCATGGTAACGATGTTAATAATTCTCCTAAATTCAAATCCTCGCAGCCTTTCTGGTCTTCCTCATTTGGGGCATGGCAAAGGTGTTTTTTCAACTTATTGTTACATCCCTCTAGTCGAGTTCAACAACGTATCATGTTCTTACTGCCATGAATACGTCTGGTATCGACCATTGGGAGTAATAAGGATTGGTGCCCCCTTTTTCTTTTTGTTTCTTGGCGTTTCCGGAGGTTTTCAAGTCAAGACTCTCTGTAGCCACTATACGAGCCTAGCTATATAGAATTGACTGTTGGTTTCCATAAGAAAATACGTAGGGAAATTCAAAAGAAATTTAGTACAGCTCATTCTCTGGAAATCTGGACTAACTCGGCAGCCCTCGTGCAGTATGACGGTAGTGAGGAAAGGGGATTTTCTGTAGCTCAAAAGCATACATTTACTTAAATTATTCGAAATAGTAAGTAAAATTTTTAACAATAATTAAATTTTTGTTAAATGTTTTAAGAGAATTTGAAATTTGTGGTTGATGGTAGTTAAGACAATGTCAAAATTAATGAAGATAGGATTTCACTGATAAAAACAGATTTAAATTTACAGTTTGACATGCATTTCATTGCAAACGTTAACCAAAATAAACATGTGTCTATGCTCAAAGTTCTGGAACCATTTTTATTTTTAAACTAGCAATGAGTTTTGCTACAGCACGCGGAAACCCTTATATTTCCAATTAATAATATATATATATTTATAAAACAGAATTACTATGGTTACAATTTCAAATTGTGTACTTATGCAGTTTAATCACATTCAAACACACTTTTAGAGGCATTGAGTTTGAAATGTTTAATTTTGAACATTATACAATTTCAAATAATTCAATTTTGAATGCCGAGTTGTTGCATAATTTTATTTTTCAGATTACACATTGTTTTTTTTTTATATACGCAGATTAATGTGGAAAGAGCTTCAAAATGTGGAAAACTACTTTAATAATATCCAGTTTTCAATACCTTTTCCGAATTTTTCGATTGTACAGGATTTCAATTCAAAGTAACTATATAGTCAGACAGTTGAATTTGAACTAAGTACCAGCAAGAAAATAGTAATTTTAAAATCGTTCATTGCAACATTTTTAATTTTAATATTGTGTCGCAATTTGAAACATTATTTCAGTTTTGCAAATTTAAAATTAAGGTTTTAAATTTTTTAGATAGGGAGTTAATATATATTGGCATTGGTCACAATTATTATTATTATATTTTTAAACTATCAGACACAATTATGTTCAAAAATAAAACTTTGAAAGATTCAAAAATGAAACCAACTCATTCTAAATATACAGACATGTCCTGTCAATTCAAGTTCCGACAAAAGAATGATCGATGATGACTTATAATTTTGATATAATTTCGATGCAAAGATTCTTCAAGTTTGAACATTTGATGTTTCAAATTGTAGAATATTCTAGAGCTTCAATGAGTGAATTCATTTTTAATTGTTCTATTTGTACAGTTTAAAAGAACTCATAATTTTTAATTGTTGAAGTTCCAAGGCAACTGAATATTGCTTAAATTTTCTCTGGATTTTTTTTTATTGTTTAGTTCGGAAATTTTTTTGGTTAAGAAACATACTCATTTATAGGAGTTTTGGATTCAAAACTTGTATATTCGAATATACAATTTACCAGTTAGATACTCTATCAAATGGACGCTTTTGAATTGAATTTTTCTGAATTATATTATTTTCTTACTATTTGGGACAACCAAGTTTATGTAGGAATGAGTAAAATTAGAACCATTTCCAGATTCCAAAATTGAACATTTTCCGTACCTTTTTTTGCAACATTTTTTTTGTTGTGTACCTTACACGTAAAATTCTAATGTTCCAATGCTTTTGTTTCGAGTAGTTTAGTTTGATTTATTTTGGACTTGAAGAACTTATGATAAAAATTGTTCAATTTGATCATCTTTAACCTTGTAATTGTAAAATTTTAAATGTTTCTAATTCAATGTTTGTCTAATTCTGAAAGCTCGAAGTTATATTTAAAGTTATAAATATATTTTGTTTAAACTGAAGAGTCTCTTTCTTTAGAAGTTTCTAGAAAACGATTGAACTTTTCTTCTTTTTTTTATAATATAAACTGTCGAAGGTTGCATCGTTGATATTTGTTTGTTGTAAAGGAAATAAAATTCACAATTTTGGAAGATTAGAAGAAAGGGAAAGTCTGTCCTTTATAATACTTAAAATAATTTTGACCCTTTTTGGTATACACTAAACTAAGAAGGTTAAAGACTCCACTCATACTTGAAATTAACAAGTGTTGTACTTGTAATAGGGTTTAACAATGAAAACTTTTATTTTTGTTTGTATTTAATTACATTTTTTCATATCAGCAGTCCACATGATTGTTAAAGGCTTTTTGTTTTACCTCAAGTATTTTAAAAAGTAAATTTATAAATTTCGAACGAAAATTTATATTTTAGAAATTGATAAATCTGTTTGTTACTTTTTTTATTTTTTGCTTTTTTTTGGAAGATCTTCAAATTGTGCGATAAAAATGGATAATTACGTGCCTATCCTTATATCGGTATTTACTGGACTTTCTTTTTCTAACATGGAAGAAAAATTTGGTTCTTCAGAATCCCTCTGATCTAACGAAGAGTCTACGACTGTTTTTGTACTGCATTTTTCTAATTCGCCTCTATCTAAATATGAGAATTTTTTTCTGAATTTCTTTAGTTATATTATCTATTATTGGTTCTGTATCGATTTTGAAAACAGGTGCTTTATTTCCTGATTCATTTAGGGCGAAGAAGTCATTATTTTTACCTGTTGGAATTTTATAGTTGTGAACTCTGGCTAAAGGTTTTTGCTCTAGGAAACAATTACGTTCGACTAGGGGTTGATTGGATTTCATTTATGATCTTCGCAATTCCTCTGAACATTTTTTTGAATCAAGGTCCTTGACTTTCTTTTCTGCGTCACAGGTTTCTGTTTCACTGGTTTCAGAGGAAGGGCTAACGTATACCAGGATCTCTTCCTCGTTAAGAGGGTTAATTTTGTTAACGGAAGTGGTCATTCCAGAGGAATCACTCCCTTTTATGTCCGATGAGGAGTTGAATGGGGATCGTGAGTTATTACGGTATTGATAGTCGCAAGAATAGCTTGTAATTGAAGATCGATAGTGATAACAACCTGAATTTTGGAAGTAATTTCGATTGTCTCTTTGAGGTTCATATAAGCGTAATTCTTTCACAGGGCGATGGTTTGTTCGAGGGTAATTTTGATACTCCTGAGAGGGTTTCCAAGATTGGAAGTAAAAGCGGAAGAAGCTATGGGACATTCCAAAAGTGTTTCTCCTTTCTTCAGCGTGCTTCGCGAATTTAAAAACTACTTCCAGAGTTTCGGGATCCATTTCGTCTACTGAGAAGAAGAGATCATCAGGCAATCGAAAATCACGATTTTCGTGCTATACGAGTATCTACCGTGGCGCACGAGATTTTTCCAACCGAAATCAGTGGTACAGCGGTAAGGTGGTTGACTGAGGAGCACGCTGTCGCGCGTTCGAATCTTTTTGGTGAAATTTTTTTTTCTTTCGCTTTTTTCATTATAAACGTGTTCAGTAATTATTTTATAACCCTTCAGGGTGATTTAATTTTTTCCTGCCTTTTTTTGAATTTTGCAATTCATTTAACTAATTATATCAAATATGTTATTTATTATAATTAATTATAATAATAATTAATTAAAATAATTATGATAATATAATATAAAATATGAATATAAATATAAATATACAATATAAATATAATATTTAGTAAGACAAGGAGAAGAGAGATGGAGAAAGATTATGGATTCGAGGTACAATAGATGGTATATGATGGTCAA
This sequence comes from Andricus grossulariae, assembly GCA_011634705.1. Lineage (NCBI taxonomy): Eukaryota > Metazoa > Arthropoda > Insecta > Hymenoptera > Cynipidae > Andricus > Andricus grossulariae. The sequence continues at coordinate 30,841,492 of JAABKJ010007545.1, read as the reverse complement.
AGGGTTGACAGAACCAGAATATTTGCAAAAAATAAAAAAGGAAGACAAATGGAATAGGGTGGTACGGTTTAGAATGGGAGAAGGAGTGAGAGCTTGCAGATATTGGATGGATGAAGAGGACAATCTGTGCAGAGTATGTGGATACGAAATGGAGTCATGGGCACATGTGTTAGAGAGGTGTACGGGAGAGGAAGATGGACAGTTGAGTGTGGATGAGTGTGTAAGATGGATTTTGGATGGTAATGGACAGGGAGTGACGTGGATGAAGAATTTGGAAGAATTAAGAGAAAGCAAGGGAACAGGGCACAGCCAAACGGGTAATCCTATTAAAGGACAGTAACTATCAAATTTTAAAATCGTGGAAAATATATTGTTATGGTAAGAGGAAACGGAAGCCCTGGAAGATCGCTCACTTGTAGAATTAAGATTATTGTTATTAGTATAAGTAAGGCGAAACATTAGAATATAAGCAGCGGATAAGTTAGATTAAGGATGGAATGTAAATATATGTACAGGGAGCGGAGGCCCTCAAACTCGTAAATGGGAGAGATTAAATATACATACATACATACATACAAATTCCAATTTACATTCAGTCGAATTTTAATTACAAGAGTTTAATTATTTTTGCCATCATTCAATTCGAATTTTTTAGAAGTCAGTTGGAATTGCTAGAATTCAGTTTCAATTGCTAGAATTCAATTTAAATTTCTATAATTTAATTGGAATTCTTAAAATTCTATTTGCATTCTCTAGAATTCAATTTGAATCGCTGAAATTAATTCATTTAAACTGATTAATTAATTAATTTCTTCAATTAATATTTTAAATTTTAATTTCCAAAAATTCGCTATACCCAATTCAATTGAATTAATTTGCCCTAAATCTGAACATAGAATATATTATTCAAAACATTCTCCAGAACATTTTTCAGAACATATCCCGGATTTTTTTTTTAAACTACTCCTATCTTAAATGTCCGAGAATTATAGAACGCTAGTCTTGTTCATTTCTTGTAATCAATCCTCCTGCCCCCCCCCCCAACCCTATTCTTGACTCTCGGTGGACATTCTCCCCCACCCCTAAAAAGACTTGAGGCATTTTCCGAGTGCTATTGCCGCTGACGACCATTGTTTCATTGTTAGAGTTTGGGGGGGGGGGGTGAAACACTCTTTTCCATCTGGTCGCCTTCAACTCCACACCCTCTCAAGAACCCTTTTCGTTCTTCCCTCGCAAACTCTCTTGACTCCCCCTCCAATTCCAGTTTGTCTCCCCCCCCCCCGGGGGGGCTCCACAACTTTGGGCGCCACACTTCTTGGGATATTTTAAATAATATTGAAAATGGAACTCTGGCTCGCTGCCTGACGTTCCACATTCTTCTCCACGACTTGATTTCGATCTCGGATTTTCGACGTCAAGCTAGAAAGCGGTCCTTTCATCCTTGCGAAATCTGCTCTGCCTAGTTAAAATTTATTATTTTTAAAGACGATCATTTATATTTAGTTTTGAAGGTTTCTGAAATTTGTGACTTTCAGTGTTTTCAAGGTGAAAATCATTATTTTCTGATGGTTTTCACTCAGAATTTGAAAAATCGCCAACTAGGCACGATTGAAATATTTTTTGGTTTTTTTAAACATTTTTTCTTCTTTTTTGGAGTCATGATTTTTGACGAGGTGCTATAAAAATGGTTGATTGAAGTGTATTTTATAAATTTTGGTGGAGGAAGGAACTTTAGCTGTGCGTACTAATGCGTCATCGGAAAAGACGTATCGGGGTTCGAATCCCTGGATCTGGGATGTTTTTTACAGTGTAGTCAACAGTTTCTGACTCTTTGATATCCATTTTCTGATTATAAAGTAAATTCAAGAGTAAAATTAATTTTGTTATATTAGTGTATGAATAAACCGAATTTAAATGAGCAATTTTTCGATACAGCTGGACGCAGCCTTTTTCGATAGTAAAAATATACAATAGTTGAATTTTTGAATGAAAAAGATAAATTTTCAATCAAAAATTGAATAGTTGAATTTTCAAATAAAAATTTTTTTTTACGCAAAAAAAACGAATTTTCGATAAAATAGTTAAATTTTCAACCAAAGTGAGGAATTTTCAACTAAAATTATGAATCAACCAAATAAAAAATGAATTTTTAGCATAAGATTTTAGCACTCTATCAAACAGTTGAATTTTCAATTTAAAAAGATAAATTTTTCACAAAAAATGGAATGGAACCAAACAAAAAAAAATTTTTGAACAAAATAGTTAAATTTCTAACCAAGGAGACGAATTTTGAATTAAAATTTTGAAACTTCAACCAAAAAAAGTGAATTTTTAAGAAAAAATTTTAACCAAGTAGTTAAATAGTTAAAAGCCAAAAAAAATAGTTCAGTTTTTAGTTATGAAAATCAATTATCAACCAAAATGACAAATTTGTAACAAAAAACATCGATTTTAAACCAAATATTTTAATTTTCGAATAAAAAATATAATTTTACAACCAAAAATTGAATAGTTACATTTTCAGTTTAAAAAAAAAATTAATTTTCAACCAAAGTGCTGAATTTTTAACTAAAATGATTAATCTTTATCTGGAATACTTGAATTTTCGACCACAAAGATGAAATTTCAAACAAGGAGATTCATTTTCCACAAAAAGACGAATTTTCAACAAAATAAATAAGTTTCCCAGGAAATAGTTGAATTTTCGAACAAAATGATGAATTTTGAATTCAAATAATGAATCTTTAACCAAACAAATGCATTTTTAACCAAATGTTTCAACTTTCAACCATGTAGTCGAATTTTTAAATGAAAAAGACCAATTTACAGTAAAAAAAAAATAATTTCCAATCAAAAAAACAATGTATTTTCAACAACATACTTAAATTTTGAAATGCTGAATCTTCAATCCAAAAAATTAATTTTCAACAAATGGTTTTAACTATTAACGGAGTAGTTGAATTTTCAACTAAAAAATATAAATATCCAACCAAAACTGTTATTGTTAAATTTTTGGTTAAAAAATTTTATTTCAACGCAAAAAAACGAATTTTTTATAAAATAGTTAAATTTTCAACCAAAATGAGGAACTTTCAACTAAAATTATGAATCTTCATATTGAATAGTTGAATTTTAAACCAAAAAAGGTGAATTTTTAATTCCAATTATGAATTTTCAACCAAACAAATGAATTTTTAACCAAATGTTTTAACTTTTAAGTAAGTACTTGAACTTTTAAATAAAAAAAATCAATTAACAGTAAGAAATTCCTAATTTAAGTTTTCAGTTAAAACAATTAATTTCCAAACAAACAATGAATTTTCAACAATATAGTTCAAATTTAAACCAAAGAGATGAATTTTCAATTAAAATGATGAATCCAAACCAAAAAATTAATTTTTAACAAATGGTTTTAACTTTTAACGGAGTAATTGAATATTCAACTAAAAAAATAAATATCCAACCGAAACTGTAATTGTTAAATTGTGAATGATCAATCTTCAAATGAAATAGTTAAATTTAAAATAAAAAAAATGAAATTTCAACCAAGAAGATCCAAATTTTCACTAAAAAAGATCAATTTTTAACCAAGTAATTTTATTTCTAACTAAAAAATATAGATTTCCAACAAAAATTGAATAGTTCAATTTTCAGTTAAAAAAATTAATTTTCAAAAAAAAACAAAAAAAACGATTTTTCAACTAAAGTAATGAATTTTTAACTGAGATGATAAATCTCCAAATGAAATAGTGGAATTTTAAATTTAAAAAAAAATCGATTTCAACTAAAATGATAAATCTTACACTGGAATAGTTGAATTTTCAATGACAAAAATGAATTTATTTTTAACCAAGAAGATTAATTTTCTAACAGAAAGACAAATTTTCAACAAGATAAATGAATTGTCATCAAAATATTTGGATAAAATTTTCGAACAAAAAAATATAACTTTTCAACTATAAATTGAATAGTTAAGTTTTCAGTCAAAAGAAATTATTTCCATCCAAAAAAACAATACATTTTCAACAAAATAATTAAATTTTGAACCAAAGAGATGAATTTTCAATTAAAATGATGAATCTTCAGTCTAAAAAATTAATATTTAACAAATGGTTTCAACTTTTCACGGAGTAGTTGAATTTTCAACTAAATTTTCAACTAAAAAAGATACATTTCTAACCAAAACTGTAATTGTCAAATTTTCAGTGAAAAAAATTTTTTTTTACGCAACAAAAAAAAACAATTTTTCGATAAAATAGTTAAATTTTCAACCAAAGTGAGGAATTTTCAACTAAAATTATGAATCTTCAAATCGAATAGTTGAATTTTAAACCAAAAATGTACATTTTCAACCAGGAAGACTAATTTTCTACCAAAAGGATGAAATTTCAACAGGAAACGTGAAGTTTAAATGAAATAGTTGAATTTTCGACTAAATAAGATAAATTTTCAACCGAAAATTGAAAGTTAAATTTTCAATTAAAAAATTAATTCTCATCTAAAAAAAAAGTTTTCAACAAAATAGTTTAATTTTTAGCCAAAGTAATGAATTTTTAAGTAAAATGATCAATCTTCAAATGAAATAGTTAAATTTAAAATAAAAAAAAAAGATATTTCAACCAAGAATATACAAAAAAAAGAACGATTTTTCTACCAAAGTAATGAATTTTTAACTGAAATGATCAAGCTTCAAATGAAATAGTGGAATTTCGAATTAAAAAAATTGATTTCAGCTAAAATGATAAATCTTACACTGGAATAGTTGAATTTTTAATTACGAAGATGAATTTATACCAAGAAAATTAATTTTCTGTCAGAAAGACAAATTTTCAACAAGATAAATGAATTTCCAACAAAATAGTTGAATTTTGGACTAAAACATATAACTTTTCAAACAAAAATTGAATAGTTAGGTTTTCAGTTTAAAAAATTAATTTTAAACAAAAAAAAACAATAAATTTTAAATAGTTAAATTTTGAACCAAAAAGATGTATTTTCAATTAAAATTATGAATCTTCAACCCAAAAAATTAATTTTTTACAAATGGTTTTAACTTTCAACGGAGTAGTTGAATTTTTAACTAAAAAAGATAAATTTACAACCAAAACTGTAATTGTTAAATTTCCAGTTAAAAAAATTTATTTTTACACACAAAAAATGAATTTTTGATAAAATAGTTAAATTTTCAACCAAAGTAAGAAATTTTCAACTAAAATTATGAATCTTCAAATCGAATAGTTGGATTTTTAAACCATAAAGGTGAATTTTCAACTAGGAAGACTAATTTTCTACCAAGAGGATGAATTTCCAACAGGAAACATGAATTTAAACCAAATAGTTGAATTTTCGACTAAATAACATAATTTTTTAACCGAAAATTGAAAGTTAAATTTTCAATTAAAAAAATTAATTCTTAACTAAAAAAAGAGTTTCTAACAAAATAGTTAAATTTTCAACCAAAGTAATGAATTTTTAACTGAAATGATCAATTTTCAAATGAAAGAGTTAAATTTTAAATTAAAAAAAAATTAATTTTCAGACACGAAGTTCCAAATTTTCACTAAAACAGATCAATTTTTAATCATATAATTTTATTTTCAACTAAAAAGGTTAGATTTTTAACTAAAAAGGTTAGATTTTCAACAAAAATGGAATAGATCAATTTTTAGTTTAAAAAATTAATTAAAAAAAAAAACGATTTTTGAACTAAAGTAATGAATATTTAACTAAAATAATAAATCTCCAAATGAAATAGTGGAATTTTTAATTAAAAAAATAATAATTTTCAACTAAAATGATGAATCTTACACTAGAATAGTTGAATTTTCTACCACAAAGATGAATTTTCAATTAAGAAGAATGATTATCTACCAAAAAAAGACGAACTTCCAACCAGATACATTAATGCTGAACCAAATACTTGAATTTTCAACCCAAGCGACTCACTTATATTCATTATTTGATTTAAAACCCAATTACCATAGGTATTTTTGTAATAGTGAAAATATAAAATATTTAACTGTAGTCTGCAAATTTCTTCACTTTTGTTGAAATATTAGGTCAGTAAAACTCTTATCGAAACTGGTATTTTATCATTATTCAGGAATCTCAAGGTACATACTAATAAGAGTGGGATATAAAATAAAAAGTGGACACAATGAATGGTGGTTTAAAAAGTAATTTTAGACATGCACATTGCATAAAATTGATCGAGTCCAATTGCAAGTGTGACTCCGGTGAGCTCACCTTGACCTGACAAGAATTATTATGATAAAAGGGTTGAATATCATGTCCTGATGACGAATTTCAAGAAATTACTAGCGTAATGCATTAAAGAAATTGATTTCCGAAAAGCTATTTTATGAACCTTCAAATTGAAATTATAAAACATCCGAAAAAAGAAAATTTCCAAATTATAAAATTCCGGAATCTAAACAATTAAAAAATCTGCCCGTCGTGCGAGCACATTCTCATCGGGCGCTGTGTCATTGTGAATTCTCTTTTGTTAAAGCTCCTTCGGCTTTAACGACCACATTCTCATCACGTTTCTTGTCAGAAAAAAGGTCAAAAGCAAATTTTTAGATTCAATTTCAGACAAACAATTTTATCATCAAACATTTTATTGTACCTTGTGCCTTTTTTCAAAAATGTCATTTTTTATTTGTAATGTCATTTTTCAAAATTAACACAAAAACTAGGCGAAGCATCTAAAAATAATTTATAATAAATTTGTCGATCTTTCTTGGGTGAACAACTTTTGTCAATTCATTTTTTTTCGTATCTTGTGCCGTTTTTTCAAAACTTAAAATTTTTTTTTAATGTTATTTTTTACGATTAAAACAAAAACTACGCTTCCTATAAAAAAATTACCAATAAATTTGTAAATCGTTGAAAAATTTAAAAACGATATGAGTATGTCACGAAAGATTCCACAATTGGGCAATCGAAGCGTCTCAGAGACGCGAACAGATATATCATATACATTACTGTTGTATTCCCAATATTAAAAAGTTTTCTTCATATCATTCAGATAAACAATACATTTTTTTAGTTTATGAATGGGTATTTCTAGATCATAAGAGGTCATAGAAGGAACGTCAATAGATCATACGACGTGTCTCGAAGACGCAAACATGTCAAATACAGTACTGTAGTATTTCAAATATGAGAAATAGTTTTTCTCATAAAAACAAAGTATACAACTTTTTTTTAAACTTTGTAAATTGGTACTGGTTGGTCGTAATAGGTTCAACAATAAGTCAATTGATGCGTCTCTAAGATGCAAACAATTTCACTAGATACAGTTTTTTTTTACAGTTTTGCTGTATTTTGAATATAAAAAAAGTTTTTATCATATAAACAGAATAAAACAATTTTTTGAAACTTCATAAAACGGTACTAGTGGTTCGTAAAAGGTTGAACAATAGGTCGATCGATGCGTCTCGAAGACGCGAACAAATACAATACATATATTATTGATGTATTTTAAACATCAAACAAGTTTTTCTTATATCCCAACTATGGCTTTAATTATTTTGTTAAAAATGCAACTATTTTGTTAAAAACTGATCTTTTTTGGTTACAAATTGAACAACTTGGTTAAAAGTTGAAATAATTTATTATAAACTTATCTTTTTAGTACAAGATTCATCTCTTTGGTTAAAAATTGGACTATTTCGTTGAAAAATTGTTTCCTTTTTGGTTATAAATTAATTTTTTTTAAGCTCAAAAATGTAACTATTACATTTCTAGTAAAGAATTAATCCTTTTTAGTTAAAAATTCAAATTTTTGGTTAAAATTCATCTTTTTTAGTTGAAAATTCAAGTATTATGTTGAAAATTCTTTTTTTTTAGCAGAAAATTAATCTTATCAGATAAAAATTGATCTTTTTCATTGAAAATTCATCTCTTTGGTTCAAACTTGAACTATTTTATTAAATATTCGTATTTTTTATTGCGCTCAATTGTTTTTTATTTAAATTAAAATCTTCTTTGGTTGAAATATCATTAATTCCACCTTACGTTGAGAATTCATCTTTTTTGTTTGAAAATTTGACTACCTGTTTGAAAGTTGAACTATTTTGTTAAAAAACAATTTGTTTGTGAAGATTCATTATTTTAATTGAATTAAATCTTTGTAGTGAAAAATATATCTTTGTAGTGCAAAATTTAACAATTTATTTTAACTAAAAATAAAACTATTCCATTATTGGTTGAAAACTTACATTTTTAATTAAAAATTGATCTTTTCTATTTGAAAATTTAACTATTTGGTTAAAAATTCGTCTTTTTCGTAAAAATTTCACTATTTTGGTAGAAAATTAAACTATATGGTTGGAATTTAAACAATTTATTAAAAAAATTAACTAATTGGTAGAAGATTAACTTTTTTGTAGAAAATGTATAGTGTGGGGTGGAAAATTCAACTTTTGTATGTAAAATTAATCTTTTTTTTTTAATTCAACTTTTTGGCTATGGATTTCACTATTTTGTTACAAATTCGTATTTTTTGCTAAAATTGAACTGATAGAAAATTCCTTTTTTTTTGTTGAAAATTAATTTTATAAACTGAAAATGTAACTATTCTATTTAACTATTCTGGTAGAAAATTCAAATATTTGGTTAGAAATTCAAACATTTATTGGAAAAATTAACTAATTAGTAGAAAATTCACTTTCTTGTTGAAAATGCATAGTGTCGGGTGGAAAACTCAACTGTTTTGTGGAAAATTAATGCATTTTGTTGAAAAATTCGTCCCTTCGAGCAGAAAATTAATTTTCTGTTTAAAAAATCATCATTTTGGTTGAGGATTCAACTTTTTCTTTAAATTCATGTTTTTTACTTGAATTGAACCAGTTAGAAAATTTAATTTTTTATTATTAAAAATTAATTTCCTGAACTGAAAGTGCAACTATTCCATTCTTGGTTTCAAACTTATGTTTTTTCAGTTGAAAATTCAAATATTTGGTTGAAAATTCAGCTCTATTGATTGAAAATTACATTCTTGGTGAAAATTCATCTTTGTAGGTTGAAAATTCGACTATTTTGTTGAGTTATCTTTTTTAGTCCAAAATTTAACTATTTTGTTGAAAATTTGTCATGTTGGATTTAAAATTCATACATTCGTACATGAAATAAGAAATATTAAATCTTTCTTTAAAAATTCATCTTTTTTGTTTGAGAACTGAACAATACTTGGTTAAGAGTTGAACTATTTTGTTAAAAATTTCATTATTTTGTTAAATATTTCATTATTTTGTTGAAAATTTAACTTTTTTTTAAAGATATAAGTATTATTCATTTGGTAAAAATACAATAATCAAATATTTTTATGAAACAAATTTTTTAATACTCAAAGTTTCTAAAATTATTGTTAGTTTAAATTCAAACAATATGTTTAGAAATTTTCAACTTTAACATTTTTTTTTATAAAAATATTTGTTTGTTGTATTTTTATTAAATAAATAATATTTATAAAAAGAGTGAGTCTAGTGGTCCCGAAAAGTTGGTGGAGTTGGAAAAGGGGATGGACTAGTCCCAGAAATTCGGTGTATTCTTTAAATTCGGGAATTTTATACTTGGGGAATTTTCTAGTTCGGATATTTCATAATTCAAAAATTTTCTGTCGGGAATTTTATTATTCGGGAATTTTCAAATTCGGTAATACTACAAGTTGTCGGGAATTTTCAAATTCGGTAATATTATAGACGGGACGACTGAAAAATCCCGAAAAATAAAATTTCCGACACTGTAAAATTCCCGAATTGGAAAATTGCCGATAGAAAATGGTTTTGTTGAAAATTTGTCCTTTTGGATTGAAAATGCATACATTCATACACGCAATAAGAAATATCAAGTCTTTCGTTGAGAATTCATCTCTTTTTTGTTTAAGAACTGAACTATAGCTGGTTAATAATTCAACTATTTCGTTAAAAATTCAATTACTTTGTTGAAAAATTAAATTATTTTGTTGAAAATTCAATTTTTTTTTAAATCTTCTTTGTGGTCGAAAATTTAGATTTAAGCGTAATATGTAATTGGAGGGTCATCAAATATTGTAAAAGCTTGCAAAGGCACAAAATGGAGAAATAAATCTAATCTAATCTATCATGATTAGGGCCGTTTTCCTGTCCCCACTATGAAAATATGGCATTTCTCTATTATAGCTAAAATCGTTCCGAATAAGAAAAAATAAATCAAAAGATATGCTGGATCTGTTTTCAGAAAACTCCGCTTCTGTCCCTTGGACTACCACCCTACAGATACCTTACAGTTTATAATTAACCCTACAGTACAGTCGCTAATGACATTGGCATTTGATGTAACCATAAAAATTCAATTAATTAAATCTAATTTCATGACTAAGTGTCTAAGAATATCCCTCTTCGATGAAGAAGGCGTAGATCTATAAACAGTGAAGGTACGTGGGTTAGCTTACGCAGATCACAAGCTCGTTATGGCAGAACCAATCGAGGACTTGCAAAGAATGTTGAATAAACTGAATACAAGTCCGAAGAATATGGGCCTCAAAATTAACGTAAATAAATAACGGAAATGTTAATGGTATAATAATAATAAAATATTTGCCTGTTCCAACAACGGAAATATGGCTTACCATGTGTGTCGAATTTCCTAATGATGGTTTCGATTATAGTTGTCCTGGGTGCCACGTGACCTCGTCTAACAGGCATCTCAGGATAATACCCAGACTGCTGGGCCCGGAACTAACTGCGAATCGTTATCACTAAGCACTAGAACACACTCGCGACGAATCACGAGGGCACGGTATAAAAAGCACAGCACGAGTTGAGCACAATATACAATGTAATTATTTAGTAAACCGGCCGGAACGCTAGGCTAATAATCCTCTCGTTTATCTGAATAGGCCACCAAATAGAGACTATGTACCATATACCGATATGATAGAGAAAGACACAGCGAATAGCGCGACAGAGATATAGATACAAGGAGAGAGATTTTACTATCGGCTTATCAAGCGCAGAGATAAAAATTCGTTGCGAAAATCGGACGATTATATCGATTACCTATATATGTTGGTCCAAGTTTATTCCGTAAAAAAGCACAGAAAACGATAAGCGTTCACCCTATCATACAGTATTATAATCGTACTTGAAAAAATTAGTTTTCAATGCTAAATATCCCATGAGAATGTAAAAAGTTTGATTTGTCCTTTTGCCTATGTTCCCAACCTCTAATACTCTAAGTCCTAATTGCCGGAAACCTAATTAAAATTGGTCTTCGTTCCTAATTTCCTCTCTATCTTTTATATCCCCTTGATATCCTTTACACATCTTTCCTTTATTTACAATCCAAGTTCCCCCTTCCCTCGATCCTTGACTGATCCCCATTTTTATTTTCTTTCCTTCTCAAAATCTTTTTGAAGGTGGAACATCCAACTCAGGGGTATAGTACCCCATCAATGTATTATTACTCATTCCGAAATCAGGAAAGACTCAGCAACCAAAGGGCATGGGGTAATCCAAAAGTCGGTCCAACCTGCGACCCTCTTTGTCCCTTTTTCGATCCTGGACCAACCCCGAGGTTCTCCAAGGGTCCAGTTCCCTAAATCCCTCCGGAGTCTCCGATTTTCGAAAATTTCCTTGGGGTTCCAGGAGGCACTGCGAGGTGGGCCTCTCGAACATTTCCAGGTCTGTTTCAGCCGAGATTTGTCCCGGAGCTCCAGAGATGCTGAACTATGACTTCAGGTCCAAATTCTTGATAGGCACTAAAGAGGAAGCTGGGATCTTCCTCTGGAAAAGGCGTCCTAGATGAGAGGAAAAAGAAGGCACGTTGTAGCAGTCGAATTGCGAATTTTAATTTCGGTCTAGGTGTCCTCCGGAGTATTTGGATTGATCTTCCGGTTCTTGATTATTGTTTGCAGATGCGTTCGAAATTGATGAGCTTGCCTAATTGGAGATTGTCAAAGTGATCTTTCTGGTTCACAGACCTCAGATTCTATAGGTGATGAAATTAATCCCGGAACACAAAGGGACCAGTTCCGGATAGTTCAATACCTTCCACATCGAACCTAATTTCCATCCTTGAAAGTTGAGGATCAGAGTCGAAATTAGGTATTGTGAGTAATGAAATATGAATTGAAATTAGGATCCACTATTCAAGGTTTTAACTTTGCTTGCCCCGCTTTCCTCCAGTCAGCTGTGCATTCCGCTCGACCTCAGGGACAGTTATTTCCGTAAGACTTCACACTCTCTTTCATCCTCGTCATCCTCCAAGAGACAAATTACGCAGAGCTTCGCTGGGGAAGAATTCCGACCCTCTCCCGAATTTATCATGCAGAAAAGACAAATCTGGGGTGTTGGGATTGCTCCTCGAGCCTTGGGACTGGGTCATCAGAAAGAGGATTTCAGATTAAATAAATAAATCCTTGGTAGCAGATACATGTTTCCTATTCCTTGATGGTTAGTGATTCTTGATTTTTGATGATTTGATCCTGGTTCTTCTCTACACCTAATCACTTTCCGTCTAACTAATCACTTCTTCACTTGTCCTAGTCTGACGACCTATTCCTATTACTGAACACCTGTTGTTTAGCCTAACATCAAAACAAACCTAAGCCAAAGAAAGAGGCCCAATTAACTTAATTTCCCCTATTTTCGGTTCGCCCAGCTAAATACAACTTTTTCCGCGGATTTCCTAGTTTTGACCCACTTTTCACTAATCACAGAGTCCAGCGGGAGTGAAAACACAATGAGGTCAGGGGTTGGTAAAAGAGGGATTTTCCGACTTGGAACAGGGTCGGTTTCGGGAACGCGGCGAGTTTTGCGTATTTGGCGACTTGCCGTTCGGTCGGATTACTACTGAAAATGCATGGAGGAGGCACGATGAGTCCGCGTCCCTCGACAACCACGAAGACGACGGAGGCAACGAGGAACACCACCACGGGAGGTGAGAGACAAAGCGCAGGCGTCGCGACGCCCCTCCACCCCCACTTTTCGGACTCGACGACGACTAACTGTCAACCCAGTACCCCTATCCTTTTGTAGTTCACCCTCACACACGGTGCACAATACACAATATCATAACAATATTGACGATACCGATTAGAGAGGTTTTGTGCTTCAACTTCTGGGGGTTAAAGAGATTATTGCGATCGAGCATTTTGAGGGAAAGGAAACTTGAGGAGATAAATTAATATGTGGTGTCAACTCTGTCGATGTGTTGTTTTTCGATTTGAGGGGCAAAATAATTTTTAATGCAAAATATCAAATTCAAATAACTATTTATTTTTTAGGCTTATTTGTTTATTTGTTTCTAAGGTCATTAATAGTAATAATAGTTAGTGCTCGAAGCGTGATTTTTTTTCTGTTCGCAGATAATACGTTAGGGTGGTCCAAATTTTTTTTCTAGATTTTTCATGCATATCGATTGGAAATGTTTGCGAATCCATAAAAAAATCAATCAATTTTTCTTTGTTTTGAAAAAAATGATATTTAGAGATTTTAGAAGTTTAATACGTATTTCCCATGAGAAAAAAAGACTTTTTGAATATCACCTCCATAAGTCTGTTTTATAGGGTCCCAAAAGAAACCCCCCATAAGTGAAAAAATGGGTTTTGCGAGTTTTTGGCGCTAATTATGATTTTTTGCGTTTTTTAAAATGAAAATGGTTTCTAATACACAAAATACTGCTTCATACTGATAATTAGATGCTTAAATAAATTGTTAAACAAATTTATTATTGTTTTTAGCAATTTTCTCTGAGAATAGAGATAGAAAGTCGCCGTTTTTTCGAAAATTTTCCACTTTTTGTCAAATTTTCAATTAGAGTGAGGTAAAACTTAATTAATGTTAACAAAGCTAATTGTTTCAACAATTTATTATTATTGTTAATAATATTCCCTCAGATTAATTCTAGAAAAGTGCAGTTTGTTATAAAATTGTCCACTTTTTGTCCAATTTTCAATTCAAGTGAGTTAAATAATTAATTAAAGTTAACAACATTAATTGTTCAAACAATTTATTATTATTAATAATATTCAATTTAAATAATCCTAGAAAGTATATAATAATGAATAATAAATAATAGTAAATAATTCTGAAATTTACAACTATTGGTCTACCTTTCACTTAGTGTGAGTTAATTATTAATTCAATTCAGCAAAAATTATTATTTAAACAAATTATTATTGTTTATAAATATCTTCTCAATTAATGTTAGAAAGTTGCGGTTTTTTCTGAAATTTACAACTATTTGTCTACTTTTCACTTAGTGTGAGTTAATAATTAATTCAATTTTACAAAAATAATTATTTAAACAAATGATTATTGTTTATAACTATCTTCTTTTAGGCAAGTGGTAAAAAGTTGCGGGTTTTTCTGAACTCTTAAACTTTTTGTCCACTTTTCACTACCTGAAAAAAACAATTGATTATTTTTTATAACAATCTTCTCTTGGAGTAATGCTAGAAATTGGCTTTTTTTCTAAAATCATTAGTTTTTCTTTGACTTTTTAGTTATCAACAAATAATAAGTGAACCTCAACAAGAATTATTTTGTTAATAGCATTGTAATGTTTTAAGTGAATTATTTTTGCTCTTTTCCCAATGTTTGAAAAAAATTATTTTAACAAAAAACCTACCTGAATGACTTGTAAAAGTTTTGTTTTAAATTACAACAAGAAATTTGTTGCAAAGCGTAAAAAAAGTTCAATTCAACATATTTAAAATATATTTCTCTCTAATGTTTATTTATTATTTGTTCATTACTAAAAAGGCAAAGAAAAGTTAAACATGAAAAAAAACGCAACTTCCTAGCACTTATCTAAGAGAAGATGGTTATAAACAACAATAAATTTTTGAAACAACTATTTTTATTAACTTGCTTTAATTATTACCTCATTAAGTAAAAAGTGGACAAAAAGTTAAAAATTAGAAAAAAAAACGAAAATATCTGACATTAATATAGATAGAAATAGTTATTAACAATAATAATTTGTTCAAACAATTTTTGATGCTCAACTTAAATAATCATCAAGTCACTCCAAGTAAAAAATAGACAAATAGTTCAAAATTTCAGAAAAATCACAACTTTCTACCATTAAGCGAAGAGAATCTTTTTAACAATGACAATAAATGTTTTGAACAATTATTGTTGTCAACTTGAATTAATTATTACTTCTCTCTAATTGAAAAATAGAAAAAAAGTTTTAAAGTTCAGAAGAAAATCGCAACTATCTAGTATTAATATAGAAGAAGATAGCTATAAACAATAATAATTTGTTGAAACAATTATTTTTGCTATATTCAATTAAAGATTAACTCACTTCAAGTGAAAAATGAACAAAAAATTGTAAATTTCAGAAAAAATCCGCAACTTCTAGAGTTATTCAAAGATAATATTATTAAGAATAATAATAAATTGTTTAAAGAAATATGTTTGTTAACATTAATAAACCATTACCTCTCTTTAATTGAAAATTGGACAAAAAGTGGTTTGAAAAAACTTCGAATATCTATCTCTATTTTAAGAGAAAATAGCTAGAAACAATATAAAATTGTTTAAACAATTTATGTTAACATCTAATTATGAGTATAAAGTAGTATTTCATGTAACAGAAACAATTTGCATTTAAAAAATAAGAACATCATTTTTATGACACATACATGATTTCAGACCTTTTCGACGCCTATGAAGCGGGGCCAAAGCCCTACTTTTTACCCCCTAGGGGCTGAAAAGTGACGTCAGAGGTGAATAATGAAAATTATGTCTATGAGCTTGCATTTTACTATTATCAGCCCACTCACCGTAAAAACTGTGAGGAAATTATCGTTGCAGATAATAGAATTTTCCGGTTATTTATGGAAAGTTACCATAAATGACCGAAAATTTCCATAAATTCCCGGAAATTTATGGAAATGGTCAAAAATTATTTTTGTGTAATTTACTATATTTACCGGTAAAATTACCATGAATGACCGAAAATTTGCTTAATTTCCGGACATTTATGAAAATTTTTCCAAATGAATTTTGGGTAATTTATGGTAATTTACCATATATACTGGTCAAATTACCATAAATGACCGGAAATGTACGGAAATTTTTAAAAATGAATATTGGGTAATTTCTGGTAATTGACCATATTTACCGCTAAAATTACCATAAATGACCGAAAAATTGCATAAGTTTCCGGGCACTTATGGAAATTTTTACAAGTGAATTTTGGGAAATTCATGAAAATTTCAAAAAATGAATATTGCGTAACGTATGGTAATTTACCATATTTACCGGTAAAATTACATTAAATGATCGAAAACTTGCATGAAATTCCGGAAATTTTTTAAAATTAATTTCGTGTAATTTATGGTAATTTATAGTAATTTACCATAGTTACCGGTAAATTGACTATAAATGAACGAAATTTCGCATTAATTTCCGGAAATTTAAGGAAATTACAGAAATTAATATTGGGTAATTTATGGTAATTTATCATATTTATCGCAAAAATTACCACACATGACAGAAAATTTGCATAAGTTTCGGGAAATTCTTTAACATGAATTTTGGGTAATTTATGGTAATTTACCATATTTACCGGTAAAATGATCATAAATTGCCGTTATTTTCGCATACATTTTCGGAAATTTATGGAAATTTAAAAAAATGGAGTAAATTATGGTAATTTACCATATTTACCAGTAAAATTACCATAAATGACCACAAAATTTCATACATTTCAGGAATTTTTGAAAAATGAGTATTGCGTGATTCATGGTAATTTTCCATATTTACCAGTAAAATTACCATAAATGACCAAAAATGTTCATAAATTTCCGGAAATTTATGGAAATTTTGACAAATGAATATTCGGTTATTTATGGTATTTTTCTATATTCTCCGGTAAAATTACCATTAATAACCGAAAATTTGCATAAATTTCCGAAAATGTATCGCAATTTTTTTTAATGAACTGTTAAATTACCATAAATCGCTGAAAATGTATAGACATTTTTTAATTGAATTTTGGGAAATTTATGGTAAGTTACCATAAATCACCTCTAAAGTAACCGTAAATTACCAAAAATTCCCGTAAATTTTTTTATTGAATTTTTAATAATTTGGAATAAGTTAACATAAATTTCATGCCTCTTTATTGAAAATCTAATATGGACTAAAATCATAACTGTATTTCGAGAAATGTCTGAAATCAGCCATTTGTTACAAAAAATATCGTATAATATATCGCATAATATACTATTTTTCTTGTGGGAAATACGTGTTAAAACTCATGGGGCTTGCAGCACCTCAAAATATAATTTAAGAAAAAAGGAATCATTTTTTCGTGAATTCCAATATATTTCCGGGCGATATACATGAAAATTTGAAGAAAAAAAAATTACAATGCATTTTTGACCCACCCTATAATACATTCTGTTCGCAGCATGATGTTGGTTCGCAGATATGCTTTTTTTAATTTGTTCGTTTTATTATTTAAAGGATTCAAAGTATAGAAATACAAAAGTGTAAATGGAAATAAAGTCAAACTCGGACATAACGCCGGTTTTGGGGCTGACGGTGGGCGGAACTGACTTTGATATAGTTCCACTTCGGATGTTAATAGTCAGGGGCGTATAAACCGATTCCGGTCGATTTTACTGCGAGGCAGAAAATATTTTAGAATTTGTTTTTCTAACACGAAGAAAACGGTAAAAATACAAAAGCACATCACTTTTTTTTACCAAAACACCTCGCAAAACACTTCAAGTTGGAAGCACGCACTTTTGCGTATAGCGCATAATGATGACGTAGTTTTATAACCAGACACACAAAGAAATTATTTTACAGAAAATCACTTACTTTTATTAATATTAGATCAACTGTCCACGAAAAAGATAGTTTTCTTCATCCTCACGTCAAAACTTGACAGTTTGACATTATAAAACACTACAGTAGGACTTTCTTTGTTTTCTTTGTCGAATCGTAGAGCCTGTTGGGTAGCTACGACAGCGCCACCAGTTCAGAAGAAATTTGAATTTCAATTCAATACTAAGAATAAATCTTATAATAAATAATTAATTGTAAACCGTAGTATAACATTTTTTATTAAAATGAATTGATATTCACTGCTCTTTTTCATTAGCATTGCTGTTGTCAAAGTCCAAGACACTCATGCTCCCGCTCAGAGTGAACTCACGCAACGTCATGACACAGTTAGACAGGTAGGCAGTTAGGGTACAGCGCCTTACCGCAACGCTCCTGTTTCGTTACGCCTGAGTGAACACCCCCCCCTCCCCAGCAGTTTCTCTTACTCAACTGCGGCGCGGCGTCAATTCTCGCAAGGGATATATCCGGGGGCGTTATATCCGAGTTTGACTGTAATGTTTTTTTATTTATTATACTAAAATACTTAGAATAAAGAAGAAGCCTTTAACCTTTATGACTTTTAATATTAGTTTCAGTAAAAATAATTATATTTTTAAAATCTATTAAAATTACCATTTTTTAATTTAAAACATAAGGTTTTTGACCTTCTTAATTTATTTTATAAAAAAGTCGGAATGATTTTAAATATTTTAAATATTTTAAATCTTATTTCTTGATCAGTTATCAACATTAAATTATTGAAAACTGGAATCGTTTAAAATTAAACAATCTCGAACTCGAAGCATATACTTATCAAACTTTTGAAAAAGCTTTGGTTTCATTTGTAAATCTTTCAAAACTGTATCGTTTGAAAATAATTATATTTTATAGTTTAAAAGCAAATTGAAACCAATCATACCCGAATAATTAATTTTAACCTGAAATGTCTTCAATTACAATAACAACTTAAAAAGGACCATTTTCAAATTTACAAAGTTTTAAATTGAAAATTTTTTATTTGAATTACTGAAAACTGGTACAACATCACATTTAAAGCCTTTTAAATTAAAAATTCACAGCTTTCAAAACTTAAAATAAAAAATTTGGATTAATTTTTTCTTGGTGAAGAGTTTTATATTTAGAGTAATGAAAATTTGGCAGCCTCCCTGATTTTCTGAAAATTTTTGAATATTCTGAATTTCTGAAGTTCCTTGAATTCGTTAAATGCTCTAAAATCCCTGAAATTCTCTAAACTCAATCAAATCCTTGAATTTTCTGAATTACTGAATTCCTTCAATGAAATCTTTGAATTCTCTGAAATCATTGAATTCACTAAATTCCTTGATTTCTCTGAATTCCTTGAATTCTCTGAATATCCTGAATTTGTTCAATATTATAAATTGCGTGTATTCTCTGAATTCGTAAAAATCTAGAAACTTCTTAAATATTCTGAAATCTTTGATTTCTTCAAATTCCCTGAAATCCTTGAATTTTCAGAATTACAGAAACCGGAAGTGCGTATAGATTTTCAGAATAAGATAAATGAACGCATAGATGAGACAACTTGGGAGGCACTTAGAATCGATGAAGATGTAGAGGGCGCGTGGACTATGTTACGGGATATCATTATCAAAACTGCGATTGAAGTATGAAAATGTTCTAAAGATTAATAGGAAATTTAAAATGTTTTTTTTTTTAGTTTGGAAAATTATTTTAATAGAATATTCTAGAAGATATCCAAAATTATGTTCGAGAATATGAAAGATTGTTGGGAAATTCATTTTATTTTTCAGGATTTCAAATGATTTCCTGAAATTTCGAAAAAGAAAGTAGAAGATTTTTTGCACGATTACTAAATTTAAAAAAAGAAATCAAGTTCATTCTAGAAATATAAAGACGTATTTAAAAGATTCAAAAATAATTAAGAAAAGATTTCAAGGAATTGAAAACGATTTCAAAAAACTTAAAACCAAATGTAGATTATGAAAATTTCGAAAATTTCCTGACAAAATATAAATTATTTTTTATTTTGATAAATTAATTTTAAGATAAGTTTGAGCCAGATTTCAAAACATTTCAAATCATTTACAAAATTGCCGAAATAGAATCTGGAATATCTTGAAGCATTTCTTTTTTTAAATTCAATGAATAATTCGAATCAGTTTAAAAGATATTTGAAAATTTTGAAGAAATTTCAAGAATAAATTGAAACTAGAAACGATTTCAAGACAAGTAAAAACAAAATGTGGATTTTCGAAGATTTCGAAAAAAAAACTTTTTTAAGAGTTGAAAGGTTTTAAGGGAATAGAAAAGTGTTCCTTCAAAGATTCTTGGGAATACTGAAATAAATCTTATTTTTAAAAATTTATTTCAAGATGAAATTGAAAAACATTTTTAAACTTTTCAAAAGATTTCCAAAACTCTTAGGAAAGTTCCTGGAAAATTTAAAGGAAATTTTTTAATTTCGCAGAATTTTGAGAAAAAATGTAGGAAAAATCCTACTTATTTAAAAAGATATTGAGAATTGTTTGAAAAAAATTCAAAAATAATTAAAAATCTGGAACGATTTCAAGAAATTCAAAACAAAATTTGGAAGATTTTGAAAAAAAAGGTTTTTAAGGATTTTGAAAGATTTCAAGAATATAAAAAAGTTATGTTAAGATTCCTGGGAAAATATAAATGATATTTAAATTTGAAAAATTAATTTCAAGATAAAATTGAAAAATTTGAAAATACCTCGAAAGGTTTCGAAAATTGTACAAAAAGAATTTGAAAGATTTAAAAGCAATTTTTTTTTATTTTTAGCAGCATTTAAAGAAACATTTTAACTTGGAAAAATTTCAATAAATTGAAAACAAAATGTGGATCTTTGGAGTTTCAAAAAAAAAAAAAGGAACTTTTTAAGTGTTTTGAAAGGTTTTAAGAAAATAAAAAAGTTTTTTTTTAAAGATTTCTAAGAAAATTGAAATGATTATTTATTTTGAAAAATTAATTTTAAGATAAAATTGAAAATTCTTTCAAAATGTTTGTAACGAAAAATTGAATTTTTGCCAGTTGTGCTAGGTACTTCATTAGTCAATTGAGTTTAAGGTCAGGAGACTCGGAAAGGGTTGGGAAAGGTCGAGAAAATGCCATAGACGTCTTTATGGCTGACATTAGAGGCACGAAATGCCATCAACCCCTGGTCAAACTTTCCTTACGATTTATACGTACTAGCATCGACAAAAAATAAAAAATAATTTTTATTAATTAATTTTTATTCAAAATTGTTCACAGATTTGCAACCTTTGAATTTGACCTAAAATTAGATTCCGAGATTTAAGAAGAAGGAAATAAGTATCATCAGTTTGTTTTCAAAGTTATCTAAATATAATTTTCCTAAAATTCCTGAAAAATTTCAAAAATATTCTCCAGGATTTCAGATAGGTAGAAAATTAATCTAAAAAATAAAAAACAAAACGTAAGATTTTATAAAATATTAGAAAAAATTTGAGTCAGTTTAAAAGACATTTAGGACTTCGAAAGAATGATAAATATTTGATAAATTTTTGATATTTTCAAATATTTTTAATTTTCTTAACACCTTCAAAATTTCTAAGCATTTTTCAAAGTGACTCGTATCTCTCTTGAAATTTTGTAAAATCTTTCAAAATTAAAAAAATTGCGCTATATCTTTTAAAAATTTAGTCGAAATTTTCAGAAATCTTTTCAAATTTTGAAGAATGTTTTTGAAATTTACTTTTTACATCAATTTAAAATCATTTAAAATTTTCCCAGGACTTTAGAAAAAAAAAATTATTACCCACATTTGGTTTTGCATTTTTTGAAATAATTTCAACATTTTTTAAGATCCTCAAAACTGATTCGGATTCTTCCTTAAATGAAAAAAGATATTCTGCACAATGGAAAAAATTGCATCAGAATCTTACAGATTTTTTTACAATTTTGGAAATTTTTTGAATTGTTCAAAAATATTCGCTCAAAATTAATTTGAAAAAATAAAGAAATAATTTCAAATTTTTCTGGCTCTTCAAAGAAAATTTTTTCAGTCTCTTAAAACGTTTCAACTTTTTGAAAAAGCTTCAAGATTTTTTGCTCGAAATCATTAAAAATGTTTTGAAATATTTCGAATTTTCCGAGGAATTTTAAGAAAACTTTTTCGTTCTCAAACATTTTAAAATACTTAAAAAGCTTCTAAATTTTCCGTGCAAAATCATAAAAAATTTAAGTTTTATTAGAAATTTGGCAAAATCTTGTCAGCTTTCAAATTGTTTTGCAATCTTTTTAAAACTTCTAAAATCTCTTCAAACTTGTTGGAATTTAGAAAAATAATGTAATCTTCAAAAATTTTCTTGTCAAATCTTCCCTAACCCGTTTTGAAAATTTTACGAAATCATTTGAAATGTTTTGTAATCCTTTTCGATTTTCTCTTAAAATTTACTTTCAGTGATAAAAAATCATTTGCAATTTTCCCATGCATCCTAGAAAAATTTTGATATTCTCTTGATACCTTTTAAAGCCTTAAAAAGCTCAGAAACTTTCTGATCGAAAACTTCGAAAGAGAGAACTTTTAAAAATCTTAGAAGGCTTTTAAAGTTTTCAATTATTGTTAAAACCTTTCCAAAATCTTTAAAAATTTTAAATTATTTTTGATTCTCTCAAAAATCAGCTGAACAAAATGTTCCTAGAAATCTTAAGAAAGTTTTTATATTATTTTAAACCTTTCAAAGTACTGAAAAAACTTTCTCTTTAAAATCTTTCAAAATCTTTTTTAATTTTAAAAGCTTCACAATATTTAAAAATTCAAAAAATTGTTCTCAAGTTAGCCTACAAAATTAATTTCTAAATATAAAAAAATCATTTGAAGTTTCCCCACAAAGCTTGGGCAAAATTTTTTATTCTCTTGTAACCTTTTAAACTTGTTGAAAAGCTTCTAAATTTGTTGTTTCAAAACTTGTAAACTCGTTTGAGTTCTTTCTAAAATATTGTAATGTTAAAAATATGAAAAATTTTACTTCAGAATCATTAAAACTTTTTTCTGAATTTTAAGACATGATTTGCAATGTTATGAAATCTTTCTCATTTTCATCTTAGAATTCATTTTCCTGAATAAAAAATATTTTTAAATTTCCCAATGAATGTTCAGAAAAAATTTTCATATCTCGAAATGCTCAAAATTCTCAGGAAGCTTCTGAAATTGTTTTCAGAATCTTCTAAATCTATATTTTACTAAACATTTTTCAATCTTCTTAGGACTAAAATCATTTGTCATCTTTTAAAAACATCTGACTATCTTTTAAAATAATTCGGTTTTTCTAAAAAATTTGAAGATCTTGCCAAAACAAGCTTTATTAAAAATTCAACACATTCTTTTTCGGCATATTTTTGCAAATCTTCAAAACTAAAACTTATTCTCATAAAACAAAACCCAACAAAATGAACAAATTTTTCTAATATCTCATTTCGGTACGGGTAATTTTTTTGTTACCATTACCGTGTTTTTTTATTGCGATCGATAAATAAACTGAAAACAGTCTCTACAAATCATAATCAAATTTTGAATTTTGCTAAAATTTTCTCTATACATCTATTTAAAAAAATAAAAAATAATTTGAAATTTTCCCAGGAATCTTGAAAAAAAAGTTATTGTCTACGTTTGGTTTTGAATTTTTAAAAATAATTTCAAACATTTTTAAGATCCTTAAAAGTGATTCGGATTTTTGCTTGAATTAAAAAAGATATTCTGCAAAATTAAAAAAATTGCATCAAAATCATCTAGATTTTTATTCCGAATTTTGGAAATCTTTTGAATTGTTTTGTAATATTTCGAAATATTTTAATTAAATAATTCCTTCCTATTGGCATTTTCAAATAATTCAAAATGAAAATATTCACCTATCGTTCGTTTATCGACCAATTCCCACCTCTTTCCTTAAATACGAACATTTTAGAGATTAGTTAAAATTCATTTATCTTTTTGTTTTAACAACATTTCTGTAAAATTAATGACACTATAGTCCCTGCAATAAAACTCGTGATAAAATACGATGAAATTCTCTCTCGTTTAACAGGAGTCATCTTTTCACCTTTCAGAAGTGATAGTACTTAATTCAAAGTTATCTCGTTTTACTCACTCAGTGGGAGGAGAGAAAGCTCGAGGCAAGTAAGCTTTCTTGACTTATGATCCGTGAGATGAAACATCGAAACTCAGACCTTTGTCTATGAAAGCCCACCATTATTGTCGGGACGGGACACCCCTCTCCTTGAGGAATAAGCACTAAGCCTCTTCTCAGCATTGTACTGTTTGTTCGTGTAAAGCTTCCCATTGTCACATTATTACTACTCCTTACGAGTCAAAGGATAATACCTTTCAAACGAAATTATTCAACATTTCTCTAAATAATCCTCTCCTTAAAAAGTTGCAGTTTTCAAATTTTTATTCAGTGTTTCGTAGCCCCGGGAGAAATCCTAAAAGTTTCGGTCGGGTGTTTGTCTGTCCGTCGTACCTTTTCCAAGGAGTTGAAGAGAGGTAAAATTATTATAGAGGAAGTTTGTGTTTGAGGGAAAATGGGGTAAATGAGGCAAGGGAGAGTAAAAGCGTGATGGCGAAGAGGATCTTGGAGAAATGAGGGGTGAGAAAGTAGGGAAATTGAGATGAAATAACGGGAAATAAGTGCTATGTAAGTAGAAGAAGTGATGGGAAATGAGGAGTGGGGAAGTAGAGAAACAGATGCGTGGGAAAGTGAGGGAAAGAGAAATAGGAGAAGTGAGTGGTAGAGAAGCAGAAGAAGTGAGAAGAAATAAAGCGAGAGATAGTAGGGAAAATAAGGGTAAACGAGGGAGGGTTAGTAGAGCTGGAGTAATAGTAAATAAGGAAAATTGGAAGTTAGAAAATGTGAGATGTAATAAGGGTAAACGAGGCAAGGGAAAGTGATAGTGTAATGACGGAGAGGATCTTGGAGATATGAGGGTTGAAGAGGGGTGAAGAAGTGAGGAAAATGAGGAGAAATAACCGGAAATAAGTGTTATGGAAGTATAAGAAGTGATGGAAAATGAGGGATGGTGAAGTCGAGGAAGTGAGGCGTCGGAGAAATAAGAGGACATTAGGGAGGGCCAGTAGAGGTGAAGTAACAGTGAATAAGGGTGAGGAGAAGTAATGGAATATGAGGGGAAGCAAGGGTAAATGAGGCGAAAGGAAGTAATGGCGTAATGATGGAGAGGATCTTCGAGAAATAAGGAGTGAAAAAGTAGGGAACTTCAGAAGAAATAACGGGAAATAAGTGCTACGGAAGTAGAAGAATTGATGGGAAAGCAGGGGTGGGAAAGTAGGGGAAGTGAGGCATAAGAAAGTGAGGGAAACAGAAGTAGGGAAAGTGAGTGGTAGAGAAGTAGGAGAAGTGAAGAGAAATAAAGGGAGAGATAGTAGGTGAAATAAGGGTAAAATGAGGGAGGGGCCGTCGGGGTGAAGTGATTGTAAATAAGGGAAAAGGGAAGTTATGGGATATAAAGGGTAATGAGGATTAATGAGGCGAGGGAAAGTAAAAGTGTACTGACGTAGAGGATCTTGGAGAAATGAGGGGTGAAGAAGTAGGGAAATTGACAAGAAATAACGGGAAATAAGTGATACGGAAGTAGAAGAAGTGATGGGAAACAAGGGGTGGGGAAACAGAGGAAGTGAGGTGTGGGAAAGTGAGGAAAAGAGAAGTACGGTAAGTGAGTGCTAGAGAAGTAGGGGAAGTGACAAGTAGAGAAGTAGGGTAAGTGAGGGAAAGAGAAGTAGGGGAAGTGAATAGTAGGGAAGTAGGGAAAGTGAGTGGTAGAGAATTAGAAGTAGGAGAAGTGAGGAGAACTAAAGGGAGAAATATTAGGGGAAATAAGGGGAAATGAGGGAGGGGCAGTAAAGGTGTAGTTATAGTCAATAAGGGAAAGGGGAAGGTATAGCATATGAGGGATAATAAGGGTAAATGGGACAAGAAAAAGTAATAGCGTAATAACGGAGTGAATCCTGGAGAAACGAGGCGTGTAAATTGAGGGGAAATTGTTCAGAAATAACGGGAAATAAGTGCTATGGAAGTAGAAGAAGTGATTAGAAATGACAAGTGGGGAAGTGGAGCAAGTGAGGCATGAAAACGTGAGGAAAAGAGAAATAGGGGAAGTGATAAGTAGAGAAGTAGGGGAAGTGGGTATTAGAGAAGTAGGAGAAGTAGGAAGAAATAAGGGGACATATAGTAGGGGAAATAGGGGTAACGAGAGTGGAAAGTAGAGGTGAGTTGATAGTAAACAGGGAAAACGGGAAGTTATATGATATAAGGGACAATAAGGATAAATGAGGCAAGGAAAAGTAATAGCGTAATGACGTAGAGGATATGGGAAAAATGAGGAGTGAAGAAGTACGGAAATTCAGAGGAGATTGCTTAGAAATAACGGGAAATAATTGCTGTGGAGGTAGAAGAAATGACGGAAAATGAGGGGTAGGGAAGTTGAAAAAGCGAGTCGTGGGAAAGTGAGAGAAAGAGAAGTAGGGAAAGTGAGGGAAAGAGGAGTAGGGAGAGTGAGTGGTAGAGAAGAAGTGCTAGTGAGTGGTAGAGAATTAGGGGAAGTGAGTGGTCGAAAGGTAGGAGAAGTGAGGAGAAATAAAGCGAGGGATATTGGTGGAAATAAGGAAAAATGAGGGTTGTGGAAGTAGAGGTGAATAATAGTAAATGAAGGAAAGGGAAATTCACGGGTTATAAGTGGTCATAAGGGAAAATAAGGCAAGAGCAAGTGATAAGGTAATGACGGAGAAAAACTTGGGGAAATAAGGGGTGAAGAAGTAGGAGTATTAAGGAGGAATAAAGGGAAAAAAGTGCTCTGAGAGCAGGAGAAGTGATGGGAAAATAGGGGTGGGGATGTAGAGGAAGTGAGGCGTGGGAAAGTGAGGGAAAAAGAAGTATGAGGAGTGAGTGGTAGAGTGGTAGGAGAAGTGAGGAGACCTGAAGCGAGGGATATTAGAGGAAATAAAGGAAAATGAGGGTTGAAAAAGCAGAGGTGAAGTAATAGTAAATAAAGGGAAGTGGAGTTAACGGGTTATAAGGGACAATGGGGGTGAATGAGGCAGGGGCAAGTAATAGGGTAATGACGAAGGAAAACTTGAGAAAACAAGAGGTGAACAAGTAGCGGAATTTATGAGAAATAACGGGAAATATGTGATGCAGAAGAAGAGGAAGTAATAGGGAATGAGGGGTGGGCCAGTAAAGGAAGTTAGGCGTGGAAAAGTGACAAAAATAGAAGTAACGGAAGTGAGTGTTAGAGAAGTAGGGGAAGTAAGAAGAAATAATGTGACAGATAGTAGGGGAAATAGGGGGTATAGAGGGTGGGGATGTAGAGTTGAATTGATACTAAATAAGGGAAACGGAAAATTATATGATATGAGGGGTAATGAGGGTAAATGTGGAAAGGAAAAGTAATGGCGTATTGACGTAGAGGATCTTGAAAAGATGAGGGGTGAAGAAGTACGAAAATTAAGTGAAGATTGCACAGAAATAACGGGAAATAATTTCTGTGTAAGTAGAAGAAGTGATGGGGAATGAGGAGTGGGGGACTTGAGGAAGTGAGGCGTGAGAAACTGAGGGGAAGAGAAATAGGACAGGTAAGTGGTAGCGAAGTAGGGGAAGTGAGTGGTAGAGAAGTAGGGAAAGTGATTGGTCGAAAGGTAGGAGCAGTGAGGAGAAATAAAGCTAGGGATATCAGTAGAAATAAGGTAAAATGAGGGTTCGGGAAGTCGAGGTGGAGTAATAGTAAATGAAGGAAAATGGAATTTACTGGTTATAAGTCGTAAATTGGGTAAATGAGGCAAGGGCTAGTAATAGGGTAATGACGGAGGAAAACTTGGGGAAATAAGGAGTGAAGAAATAGGGATATTGAGGAGGAATAATGGGAAATAAGTGCTGTGGAAGTAGAAGAAGTGATGGAAAAATAGGGGTGGGGTACTAGAGGAAGTGAGACTTGGGATAATGAGGGAAAGAGAAGTATGGTAAGTGAGTGCTAGAGAAGTAGGAGAAGTGAGGAGACATTCAACGAGGGATATTCGAGGAAATGAGGGAAAATGAGGTTTGGGGAAGCAGAGGTGGAGTAATAGTAAATAAAGTAAAGGGGAATTTACGGGTTACACGTGGTAATGGGGGTAACTGAGGCACAGCAAGTAATAGCGTATTGACGGAGGAAAACTTGGGAAAATAAGAGGTGAACAAGTAGCGAAATTGATGTGAGGCGTGGGAAACTGAGGGAAAGAGTATTAGAGGAAGTACGTGGTGAAGAAGTAGGGGAAGTGAGTGGTAAAGAAGTAGGAGAAGTGGGGAAAAATAAGAGAAAATGAGGGAAAAGCAGTAGGGGTGAATCAATAGTAAATAAGAGAAAGGGGAGTATGGAATATGAGGTGTAATAAGGGTAAAAGAGGCAAGGGAAAGTCACAGTGTAATGACGGAAAGGATCTTGGAGAAATGAGGGGTAAAGACGTAGGGAAATTGAGGGGAAATTGCTTAGAAATAACGGAAAATAAGTGCTATATAAGTAGAAGAAGTTATGCGAAATGAGGTATGAGGAAGTAGAGAAAGTGAGGCGCGGGAAAGTGAAAGAAAGAGAAGTAGGGAAAGTAAGTGGTTGAGGAGTAGGAGAAGTGAGAAGACATGAAGCGAGGGATATTAGTGGAAATAAGGGAAAATGAGGGTTGGGGAACTAGAGGTAAAGTCATTATAAATGAAGGAAAGAGAATTTGCAGGTTTTAGGGAAAAATGGGGGTAAATGAGGCGAGGGCAAGTAATAGGGTGCTGACTGATGAAAACTTCGGGAAATAAGGGGGTGAAGAAGTAGGTGAATTGAGGAGAAATAACGGGAAATAAGTGCTATGGAAGTAGAAAAAGTGATGTGAAATGAGGAGTGAGGAAGTAGAGGAAGTGAGGCGTGGGAAAGTAAAGGAAAGAGAAGTAGGGAAAGTGGATGATAGAAAAGTAGGAAAAGTGAGGAAAAATACAGGGAGAGATAGTGGGGGAACTAGGGGGAAATGAGGGTGGGAAGTAGAGGTGAAGCAATAGTAAATAAGGGAAAGAGGAACTGACGGGATATGAGGGGTAGTAGGAGAATGTAGGGGAACTGAGAGAAAATTAAATGTGGAGTAAAAGAGGACGTATGGGGAAAAGAGGGGTTATAAAGTAAGGTGATTTGAAGAAGTATTAGCGTGGGGTAAGTAAAATAAGGGATGAGAAAGCGCAGTTAGAGGTAGTGATGACACAAGTTGAGAGAGTGATTGGTGGAAATGAGTGATAGGGAAGGAGAGAAAGTAAGCTGAAATGAGAGTGTAAAGTATAGGAAGTGAGCAGTGGAAATGTGAGGAGATAAGAAGTATGTTGAGTAGAAAAAATAGAAGATGTTAAGAGAAAAGTGGAAGAAGTGAGGAGAAATAAGGGAATAGGAAGTGAGAGAAAATAAGTGGAGGAGGAGAAGCAAAATTTAGGGGTAATCAAGAATGGGAAAGTGGAGGACGCAAGGGGAGATTAGGGTTAGGTAAGTAAAGGAATAGATGGTAAATGAGGAGAGAAAAAATAGAGAAAAAGAAGGAAAATGAAAGGTGCGGAAGTAAGGGAAATGAGGGGTGAAATATTTACCAGATATTAAATGATAAAAGAGAAGGGAAGTTAAGAAAATAATGGTTGGGAAAGTAGAAGGTATTATGAGAAATAAGAAGTTGAAAATTAGAGAAAGTGAGAGAAAGTTGAGTAAAGGAGGGGGCCATTAGGTTAAGTCAGACGAAATGAGGATAGGGGTGTAGGGGAATTGAAAAGATGTATGGCGTAGGAAAATAGGAGAAGTGAAGGGGGGAAATAGGGGAAGTGTATGGAAATGAAGGAGGTAGGAAAAGTGTGGGGAAGTGAGCGGATAAGAAAATGAGTATTTTTTGGTTGAATTTAACTGCTTGTGATTCCAAATTCAAAATATTGTTTGTACAAATTTTATCTAGTGCATTTTTTTATTGGAAATTAATTTTCCTCTGTTGAGAATATGAAAGAAATTGTGTAGTTGCATTTTCAACCAAATAGTTTAATTTTCAATGCGAAAAGTGGAGATTTCGACGATAAAGTTTACTTTTAGGCCAGAAAGATGACTTTTCAATCATAAAAGAGAAACTTTTTAATCCAAAAGAACTCATTTTTGAACAATTAGCTGAATTTTTGACCAAAAACAATGACTTTAATTGAATAGTTGAATTTCCAACAAAATTATCAAAATTTTAACAAAATAGGTTAATTTTTTCCAAAAAGCTGAATTTTCAGCCTACACGGATACATTTTCAACGAATGAGATTATTTTTCTACCAAAAGAGGATGTTTTAACGAAATACATGAATTTTCATCCAAATATTTCAATTTTCGATTCAAAAACATATGTCTCCACCAAAAAATGGAACAGTTCAATTTATAGTTAAAAAATAAATTCTAATAGTTGGACAAACAAGATTAATTTTCTGTCTGGAATAAAAGAATTCTTAACAAAATAGTTAATTTTTTAAGCTAAAAAGAAAAGTTTTTAAAAAACTGTTGATTTTAAATCGGAAAACAAGAATTTTCATCAAGAAAGTTAATTTTCAATGTAGAAAGATGAATGTTTGAGAAAATATTTGAATTCTTAAGAAACAATGATGAATTTTCAACCACAAATGGGATCGTTAAATTGTCAAATAAAAAAACGACTAATTTTCAATTTAAAAAAAAAGGAATTTTCAAACAGTTGAATTTAACTTGAAACAACGATTTTTTAAAAAAATAGTGGCATTCTTAACCAAAACAATCTCAATTCCTAATTCTTGTTGAAAATAAAGATTTTAATTTCAATCCAACAATTGTCGGATTAAAAAAAAATACTTGCATTTTTAACACTTGCATTTTTAACCAAAAAGGATGAAGTTGAACCAGAAAGATGGATTTTCCACCTAAAAAGACGAATTTTTAACAATATTTATGAATTTTCAACCAAAAAAGATCACTTTTTAATTTAAAATATGAGTTTTTAACAAACAAAAAAACGAACAGTTACCTTATCAGTGAAGACAATTATTTCCGAAGCAAAGAAAAAAACAACAAATTTTCAGTAAAATAAATCGATTTGCAACCAAGGAGATAAATTTTCAACAAAAATGATGAATTTTAAAACAGGAGATAAAACTTCGACTCAACAGTTTAATTTTTGATCAAAAAAATTACTTATCAAACACAAATGTAATAGCTGAATTTTCCATAAATAAATTAATTTTCAACCAAAAATGCAACAAATTTTTAACAAAATAGTAAAATGTTCTGCCAAAAAGATGAATTTTTCACCAAGAAAATGATTTTTTGACAAAGTAGTTCAACTTTCAAGTGAGTAGTTGAATTTTTGACCAAAAAAAAAGACTTTATATTTCAATACTTGCATTTTTAACAAAATATTAAAATTTGTAACCAAAAAGCATAATTTTCAACCAAACCAGATAAAATCCAAACCAAAATTATACTGTTAGACTTTTCAACAACAAAATTAACTTTCAATGAAGAATAGTTGGATCTTTTTATTGGGTTCTATTAATTCAGTTCAAATATAAAAAAATAAAAAGGGAAAATAGGAAGTTTCCTGAAAATAGGGGCAAAAAAGAATCCTTGAGAATAGGGGAAAAAATAATTCTTGAAAATAGGGGAAAAGAGTTTGTGAACGGCTTTTAATCTCTTATGTGAACATACCACCTGAGACAATTTTTTAATTAATTATATCGATGACCTCAAACGAAAGAACATGTCCAGAGTCTATCGAATTTAAATAAAAATAACCTGATACTAGTATCAAATAGTTTTAACTCACTATTCATTGATCCATTGCCGGTTACACCAAATTAACGAGTTGAGAGCTTCACATGGTGACTTTGTGAAGCTCTTCACCTGGGGTGATTGCTTCAGAGATTGATCAGCGACAAGAGAAAGGGATGAGTCAAAAATCATTGAAACTATCCTCGAGTAATCTGTGGAAGATTCTAGTAATTTAAAAATTCATGGTCAGCGATATAGTTATTATTAAAAAAATAAATAACAGATATCTCGTAGAAAACCCCTTGAACGCCAGGGATTTAAAAAAGACTCCACCACCTAACTACCCCTGATATGTAGATGGAAGGAGCTTGCGTTGAAATTCAAGAGTAGTCACGATTTCTCAGTAAAGCGAGCACAATGCAAAGTCAACTTCGCACTAGGTATTCACACTCGACGACCCTGTGCTACCGGGGTGGGCAGCCATCTTGCTTCCGGTGTCCCGGGGCTACTTCCGGTCACCGTCACGCAGTCCCGAGCCGCAGAGTGCCCCGAGCAGCGGACTCTTGAGATCTCCTTTCACGATTATATTCAAATTAAATGCGAAGTCTAACCGGTAATATACTGCCACCAATTTAGCTACAACCCCCCGAGGGGTGGTTTACCTTACCTCACAACTGTGCGAAACCATTCTGGGGAATTGTTTCGTTTTGTCTACCGAACGCTCTCCTAGAAATTCAAAACTCATGAGTGAAACAACTCAAGACTCACGACTCACGACTCACGACTCACGACTCACGACTCACGACTCACCTCTCACCACTCACCACTCACGACTCACGACTCACGACTCACGACTCACCACTCACCACTCACCACTCACGCCTCACCACTCAGCACTCACGACTCACCACTCAACACTCACTGCTGCCCACATTAACCACATTCACAACTCACCACTCACGACTCACCTCTCACCACTCACCACTCACCACTCACCACTAGTCACTCACCACTCACCACTTACCACTCATCACTCACCACTCGCCACTGTAGTGACAATTTGTGACAGTCCGGTGAGTCCCCCCTCGAAATGTCAGGTGACACTGAAGCTAGTACTCCCCTTCTATTTTGAAAGACGAAATATACACTATACTTCCAATATAAGACCGGTTTCGGGCATGACTTCCAGTAGCCTTGAACCTGGATCGCGGAAATCCAAACGTAAACAGGCAGGGCGCATGAAGCATTTCTGTTGGATTTGGACTCGTAGCGCAATCTGACGCAACTAATGCTCTGAGAGTGCGGCCCTCAGGGCGTTTATCACGCTTGACTGAGCAAAGCCTCTCTTTCGACCCGCAGCTCCTCTCATCACGAATCCGCGAATGTCATCAATTCTAGGAATCACGTAAACCGGGGGTCCTTATATCGAAAGTTGAGTGCAATTGTTTTATTACTATTATCATAACATCAGCGAAATCCCTTAAAGGGTGAGCGTGACTCACTCAGTCCTAAACTCTTTATACTGCGGGGATCAAAGAATTCGGTGTACGAGGCACGATAAGAGGGAGGGGTGGTATATTTTTTCAGATAATTCTAGAATTCCTGTGTTGCTTATTTAAGCAACACTTTTTTTCAACAAAAATGGTCGACCTAGTTCGCTCATCGACCTCTCTAGCAATCACCCCAGGTGAAGAGCTTTATATAGTCATCATGTAAAGCTCTCCAGTCTATAATTTTATATATCCGATAACGGGACAATGAATTATATCGAAGATTAACTTTCTTATTTAAAAATTCAAGTAGTGCGTCAAAAGATAATGTACATTGTTAATAATTCATATTTTTTGTAGAAAATTATCTTATAGGTTAAAAAAAAACTCGGTGGATCTTTTTCCCTTCAAATTCAGAGTTTGTATTACAAATTTATTTCTGTGTTGCGAATTAATTTTCTTGACTGAGAATGTAACTATTCCATTTTTTACCCAATATTTTAGATTGAAAATTGATAATTTCTTTCTAAAAATTCATGTATTTTGTTGAAATTTGTCCTTAAGGAAAAATGCATCTTTTTGGTTGAAAATTTATTCTCTTTGATTGGAAATGCAACTGCTTATTTAAAAATTAATCTGTTTCAGTTTAAGATTGAACTATTTTCTTGTTTATGATTTAAAATCACACTCAAATATTTCAAATATTTCACATATCTTTGATGATTTCCAAACATTGAACAAAGATTTAAAAATATTGACAAAATTTCGAAGATTTTAATTTTTACAAAGATTTCAAATGGTTTAAAAGGCTTAAAACGAACTCAGAAAATTTTAAACGATTTTAAAAAAATTACCAAACATTTCAAAGATTTCACAAAGCTTTCAGTGATTTCAAAAATCTAAAAAAGAATAAAATTATTTCACAAATATTTCAAAAATATTTCAACAGATTTCAAAGAAATCTCTGATGATTCCAAAGATTTCAGAAGGTTACAAAAAAGCTCAGAAGATTTCAAAAGATTTTATAAAGACCACAAAACATTTCACAAATATCTAAAATATTTCACAAAAACTTTAATGACTTCAAAGATTTCAAAAAGATTAAAAATATTTCAGAAGGATTTTAAGATTTAAAAGGTTTCAAAAAGTCTCAAAAGATTTCAAAAGATCTGATAAAGGTTTCAAAAGATTTCACAAAGATTAAAATCACTTCACAAATATTTCAGAAAGATTTCAAAGATTTTAAAGATTTAAAAGATTTCAATGATTTCAAAGGTTTCAAAAGGCTGCAAAATATATAAAAATGTTTCAAAATATTTCACAAATATTAAAATAATTCTACGCAGATTTCAATGAGTTTTAAGATTTCACAACGATTCAAAACATTTTACAAAGATTTCAAAAGCTTTTAAAAGATCTGAGAAAATTTCGAAGGAATTTACCAATATTTCACAGATTTCAATGATTTTAGGGATTTGAAAAGATTTCAGAAAGGTTTTAAATGGTTTCAACAGATTTAAGATAATTTAAAAATATTTGATAAAGATTTCAAATATTTTGAAGATTTTAGAGGTTTCAAATGATTTTATAGGTATAAAAAGCCTTCAAAAGATTTTAAAATATTTCAAATATGTTTCAAAGATTTCATAAAAATTTTAAAAAATCTGATAAGATTTCAAAAGATTTCACAATTATTTCAAAGATTTCACGAAGGATTTTGAAAATATTTGAAGGGTTTCAAAAGATCTGAGAAGATTCCAAAAATATGTAAAAACAATTTTAATGATTTAAAAAATGTACAAAAAAAAATAGAAAATATTTAAAAAGTTTTCAAAAGATTTTACAAGATTTGAAGATATTTCATAAATATTTCATATATTTTCAAGATTTCAATGATTTTGAAAGGTTTTAAAGGATCTGACAAGTTTTCAACAGATTTCACAAACATTTCAATGATTTGAATGATTTCAAAGATTTTAAAAAGATTTCAAATATTTTGAAGATTTCAAAGGTTTCAAACTGTTTTTAACATCTCAGAAGATTTCAAAAGATTTCACAACTATTTCAAAGATTTTAATGCATTCAAAGATTTGGAAAGATAAAAAAAAAATTCAGAAGGTTTGAAAATATTTCATAAAGATTTCAAATATTTTAAATATTTCAAATATTTCAAATGATTCAAAAGATTCTAAAGATCTGAAAAGATTTCAAAATATTTCACAAATATTTCGAAGATTTCAATGATTCAAAAGATTTAAAAAGATTTCAAAAGGATTTTGATGTTTTCAAAAATTTAACAAAATATTGGAAAAGATTTGAGAAGATTTTAGAGGATCTCAGTAGATTTTCAAAAATTTCATTAGGATTTAAAATATTAAAAAGATTTTCAAGGTTTCAAAAGGTTTCAATGGTGTGACAAGATTTAAAAAGATTTCGCCAATATTTCAAATATTTTAATGATTTCAAAGATAACAAAAGATTTCAAAAATAGTTCAGAGATTTTACGAAGATTTTGAAAGCTTTTAAAAAATCTGAGAATATTTCAAAAGATTTCATAAAGATTTCAAAGATTTCAATGATTTCAAAGATTGTAAAAGCTTTCGAAAATATTTCAAAAGGAATTTTATGAATTCAAAAATTGAAGAAAAGATTTGAAAAGATTTCAGGGGATTTCAAAAGATTTCAGTATATTTGAAATATGTCATAAAGATTACAAATATTGTAAAGATTTTAAAGGTTTTAAAGGTCTGAAAAGATTTCAAAAGATTTCACCAATAATTCAAATATTTTAATGATTTAAAAGATAACAAAATATTCAAAAAATATTTAAGAGATTTTACAAAGATTTTAAAAGGTTTTAAAAGATCTGAGAAGATTTTAAAAGATTTCATAAATATTTCAAAGATTTCACAAAGATGTGATCAATATTTCAAAAATTTTAGAAATATTTCAAAAGGTTTTAAAAGACCTAAGCAGATTTCAAACGATTTCACGAATATATCGAAGATTTCAGAAGGTTTCAAAAGTATTTCAAAAGGATTTTAATGATTTCAAAAATGTAAAAAAAGATTTGTAAAGATTTCAGAAAGTTTCAAAAAATTTGAAAATATTTCAAAAGGTTTTTAATTATTTCAAAAATGTAACAAAAGATTTAAACATATTTCAGAAGGTTTCAATAGATTTCAGAAGATTTAAAAATATTTCATAGGGATTTAATAAGGTTCCAAATATTTCAAAGAGTTCAATGGTTTCAAAGATCTGAAAAGATTTCAAAAGATTTCAAAAACTTTGCCGAGATTTCAATCATTTGAAGGATAACGAAAAATTTCAAAAATAATTAAGAGAATTTATAAAAATTTAAAAAGATTTAGAAAGATCTGACAGAATTTCTAAATATTAAACAAATATTTCAAAGATTTCAGGGATTCCAGAGATTTCAAAAGATTTAAAAAATGTTTAAAGGATTGAAAAAGATTTTGAAATGTTTTAAAAGATCTGAGAAGATTTTGAAAGAATAAACAAATATTTCAAAGATTTCAATGATTTCAAAGATTTTAAAAGATTCCAAAAATATTTCAAAAGGATTTCACTGATTTCAAAAATTGATCAAAAGATTTGAAAATATTTCAGAAGGTTTCCAAAGATTTTGAAATATTTCATAAAGATTTCAAATTTTTTAATTATTTCAAATATTTTAATGATTTCAAAGATAACCAAAGATTTCACAAATATTTAAAAGATTTAACAAACATTTCAAAAGGTTTCAAAAGATCTGCGAAGATTTCGAAAGATTTCACAAATATTTCAAAGATTCCACAAATATTTCTAAAAATATTTCAAAGATTTTACAAAGATTTCAAATGTTTTTAAAAGATCTAAGAAGGTTTTGAAAGATTTCACAAATATATCAGACTTCAAAAATATTTTAAAAGGTGTTAAAGATCTGAAAAGATTTTAAAAGATTTCAAACATATTGCTGAGATTTTAATGATTTCAAAGATTTCAAAAATATCTAAAAGATTTTAAAAGATTTTAAAAGGTTTTAAAAGATCTGAGAAGATTTCAAAAGATTATTCATACAAATATTTCCATGATTTCAAAGATTTCAAAGATTTTCAAGGATTTGAAAAATATTTGAAAAGGATTTTACTGATTTCAAAAATTGAACAAAAGCTTTGAAAATATTTCAGAAGTTTTCAAAATATTTCAGAAGATTTGAAAATATTTCATAAAGATTTCCAATTTTTCAAAAATGTTCAAGATTTTAAAGGTTTCAAAAGATTTCATAAATATTTCAAGGATTTCAAAAAGATTTCAAAAGATTTTTCAAAAACTAAAAACATTTTACAAAGATTTCCGAAAGATTTCAAAGATTTCAAAAACATTTAAAAGATTTCACAAAGATCTCTAAAGATTTCAAAATGTTTAGAAATATTTCACACATATTTCAGAGAACTCACAAAGGTTTTGGATTTTTTAATTGTCAAAAGACGGAGAAAAATACTAGCTTAAATAACAAAATTAAATTAAATTATTGTACCCTGATTGTACAGATTTTTCTGTTTAGTAATCTACTTTAATGTAACAATTAATCAGGTAAAATTTATATGTGATTTAAAAAAAAATTATTTTGAGATAGGATCAATTTTCAGACTTTTTTCAGACTTTTTTCAGACTTTTTTTAGAAATTTATTCAATATTAAAAAAAAGTTTTCATAATAGCTTTTTGATTCTCCTGGGATTTAATTATTAATCGCATCAAAATGTATTTCAATACTTCTTTGTTCCATATTATTTATTAATTCTATGATTTCGATATTTCTATCGACTTGTGGCGGTAAAAAATTAAAAATTTGTTTATTCATTCTTATCCTTTCTTCAAAAAAAATATTGGCTCATAAAAAATAAAAAAGCTATGAAAAAACTGGATTTCTTGGCCAAAAAACTTGGAAAATGCCCTATCGTAGTTTCAAAGCAATTGAACAAGGTATAAATAAACAATAAACATTAAAAGATCAAAGATAAAGTTTTTTTTATTTCTATCGTCCGACAAAAATCCCTTTTTTGCAATAACATTGATCAAAAGGATGCTGGAATTTGCGATTCGTGAAATCTGCATTGGAAGTGAAGGCAGTTCCGGTTTTGAGAGTCGGTATCGCGTTCAAGCGCCGATGCATTCAAACAGTGGGTTTCGGTTGCATTTTCACTGGTGATAATCCAACACGTCGAGGCCTCCGTTGCACAAACCGAAGTGCTTTGTGTCACCGGATAGCCTAGACTGCTAGCCGTTCCGATAGACCTTCCACCCTTGTCTCACCGCCTCCCCCAAAAACAGCCCCCTCGCCACACTACCCCCACCCCCACCCCACCCATTACCGTTTCCTCGTTGATCACCATGCCCTCTCGATTCCTCTTCAAAAGCTCTCTGTTCCATTCGATACTCGTGTCGTATCGTAATAGGTGCACTGTCGATTATAAAACGAATGCCGTTTCATCGCATCCTATTACGATTGATCAGAGCCAAAATCCGATAATGAAATCACACGAGGCGAGGATGTGGGCAACCACTGATCCAATTTATTTTCAGGGAGTAGAGATTACTGAAATCAGAGATTTTTTAAAAAGAAAATAGGGGAAACCTCCCTGCAGGGGTAAAAATTTGTTCTTGAGAAATTACCGTACTTTTCGGTAAAGGAACTTGAACTGTTCCAAAATAATTACCGAACTGATGATAAATATAAAAAGTAGGTGGAGTAAAAGTTATAAATGATAAATGCGAATAGGTAGTCATCGCTCATCACTCATTACTCATTAATCATCACTCATCACTCATCACTCATCTCTCATCACTCATCACTCATCACTCATCACTCATCACTCATCACTCATCACTCATCACTCATCACTCATCACTCATCACTACACCTTCTTCGTCGAAGAGGGCCATTCTTAGACACTTGTCCATAAATATGATAAATAGCCACGAGGACATAACGCATCCTTATCTAACATCCTGCATATAATCAATAATAGTCTTCGAAAGTTTGACAAAAAATCAATCCGCGAGTCTCGAAAGCGCAAACAAAATCATCAAATGCAGTACTCTTATATTCCCAGTATAAAAAAAATCCTGTTATAGACAAGGAAAATGATTTTGTTGAATAATTTAAAAACGATATTGGTAGGTTATGTCAGATCATGAAAAGTTCTTAATTTTGTCAATCAATGCGTCTCGAAAACGCGAACAAATACATTATATACATTATAGTTGTATTTCAATATTAAAAAAGTTTTTCTTACATCAACAAGATAAATAACATATTTTTTCAATTTATAAATCGATATTACTGGATCATAAGAGGTTATAGAAGGTTCTTCAATAGGTCCTTCGACGTGTCTCGATGACGCAAACAAACATATCTGATACAGTATTGTAGTACTCCTAATAAGAACAAAGTTTTCTCTCATAAACAGAATATACCATTTTTTTTAAACTTCATAAATCGGTACTGGTCGGTCATCAAACTTTCATCAATAGGTCAATCGATACGTCTCAAGGAGGCGAACAAATACACTGAATATAATATTTTAGTATTTTGAATATCAAAAAAGTTTTTCTTATATAAACAGAATAAACCATTTTTTGAAACTTCATAAATCGGTACTAGTAGGTCATAAAAGGTTTAACAATAGGTCGATCGATGCGTCTCAGAGACGCGAACAAATATGCTAGATAGCATATTGTTGTATTTTGAATATCAAAAAAGTATTTCTTATATAAACAAGGTAAAATTTTTCTTTTTAAATCTTCAAACGCAAGAAAAAACTACTTCTAAATGTTCGATCTAGCTCAAAATCCTATCAGACCTGGATATCAATCGGATCTACACTTCATTCAAATTTCATGATCGTAGCTCTTTTACTTTTCGAGATATGGTGAACAGAAAAAAGTGACACACACACAAATACACACACGAACATTTTTTAAATTTTTATTTTCAAGCTACTGGTGTCGAATTATATCAAAATATGTCAAAAAAGTATATTTGAAAATTTAGGTCATTACAAACTTCTCTCTATGAGGAAGCAATAATTATTTTCAAAATGTTTCTTGTAATTGAATTTTGTTACTGTCCGCCTGTTATTAATTTAAAAAAAAATGGTTGATTTTTCATAAATTATGGCTTATTTTTCCGGGGGAAAAATTCCCTACAACTTTACTGTTTCAAATTTTACAAATAATTGTATAATATTCAAATATAATTATTAATTTAATCAACGATTTCAGCCATAAAAAAATTTACTTTCAAAATTGGAAGAAATAGAGCTGTAGAGAATGTTTTCCCTGAAAAACGAGCCGTCATTAATTAAAACTCAACCTTTTTTTAAAATTAATAAGAAGCGAGAGTAAGAAAAAAAAACAATTGCAAAAAACATTATTAAAATAAATGTTTTTTGTAAGTTGCACAATATTTTCATTAATACTATTTTTTTCAGAGATCTGATTTTTTGCACGACACTATCTCAAAACTGTATCATGTCTCAAGAAAAAATTGAGAAACCACACGTGAACAATTTTACAACTTGTTCTCTCAAATTTGTTGATTATATGAAAACAAATGTTCGAAATTGATAAATTCAATTATGAAACATATGGACAAATCTCAGATTTTAAATGTTGAAAATGTAACATTTTATTTGAAGCCTAAATAAATGCAGAATTTGATGTGTCCTTTCAAAATGAATCATTTTATGCTTGTTAGAGTACAGATTTTTGAATTCCGTAAATTCGTAAAACTGTTCAAATTGATAATAAATTAAACTATTTTAAATTTAAAGACAAAAGACTGAACTGTTTGAATCTTAATTTTTGTAATGTAACCAATTTCACTTTTTAATATTCAATAATAAAAAATATAAAGTTCTTACATGTTATACCTTAAAAATTAATTGCATGCTATAATTATAAGTCGTTTGAAGGCAATTGCAAAGTCTTATTGAAAATACGGTCGATAGTAAATATATTATGATGTTAAATAAAACATGTGATTAATAAATCATCGTATACCTTGGGATATTTACAACGAGCAGTGCATGGTTTTACTCAATAAATTAAATAAATACGTTCATTGAGTTCTGATCGTAAATTGTCCATAAAATGTTATAAAATGTTATTACCATCTTTTCGAATAAATTCACCAGGGAGTGAAAATATTTCTAGATAACGGATAAGGTTATGAGAATGCGGTCTTAATATCTCTGGGGATAAGCCAGTCTTACGTATGTGTATGTTTATCTTATGAAGGTTTTTCGCTATCTTTCATTTGTGGTTACTAATCCGGTAAATATATTTATTATTATAAAAGAATTATGTTTTTATAATAAACTATTCTTTAAATTAAAATTAATTTGTTTATTTATGAATTATTAAAGTTTAACATTTTTAATTTTTCATTTAAAATCTAAATGTCGAGTACTTTTTTTCAAAAAGCATAGTTCAGATTTACGTAGCTGGAATATTGTAAGGCTGAGTCTATAAACTATCAATGAGCCGAGCTATTTTGATAGAAAATGGAGTCAATGAATACGCCAAACTCGCCAAAGACTTTATGAAAAAAGTCTGTCAACCACAATGAATCATATTCTCGGCGAACAAACTTTGAAAACATTTTATCTCGATCTTATTATTAGTAAGTTTGATATTTTCCAATAATAATTTGTCAGTTTTCTGTTTTTAATTCATAAAAATTCAATTCTTGCATTTAATGTTCAATTTTGCAAATACATAATATCGCTCTAAAGTGAACATGTAAAGAAAAATGACGAACTTCTGAAAATAATGTTTTCTCGATAACTTTTTTCACATTTCTAAACCTTTTTCAGAATTTCATTGGCTTTTAAAACGATTACAAGAAACTCGGCTTTCGTTTCGTCGCAAGATTTTATTTCAAACGTTTTCTTATTGGAAAAAATATATAGAGCTATTTCCGCTTTTCATGATTTGATCTTTTTTTCTGGAAAGAAAAGGATTTCTTTAGACTCAACAATCTCTTCACGTACATGCGTTGGCTATTAAAGGTTTTTTATTGCTATATTTTTTAAAATTCATTTTATTAGTAAGAAATACCAGAATGTGCTGAAGAACGATTTTGCTTCGCATTGTTCAAGTATTCTTCTGAGAAATTCCTGTGCTTGGTAGATTTGAGAAGTGAGTTTCCTCTCCAAGTAATCTTTCTATTGTCATTGATCGATGGAGAAAAAGTATAAACTGACTTTTATCGATTTTCCTTTTATTTACGTTTATATCAGATACGAATCATCTCTTTTGATCAAACTCGTTCACCTGAAATCTTATAATCACTCTTTAGCTCTTGGCTGACCAAAGTCAGCCGTTGCTACTGAAACTGTAAGTGGACTAGATGTTCGCTCTCTGGCAGAATTTTTTAGTTTCTGTCTGATTATTTTTATGATTGGCGTATATTAGAGAATATTAAACTTTTTATATATTTTTTGAACATTTTAAATTTAAAACCTGCAATTTTAGACGAGTTTTTAGTCACTTTCAAAAAAGGTTTAATTTGGAGATGTTTAAAATACCTGAAATTTTATTCATTTTTCTTATATCCTAACTCCTTAGTAAATTAGCTTTATTCTCAAAGTTTTTTCGAAAATTTAATTAATAAATCTATGGTTTTTAAGTAGTGCAATGTTGAGTTCTGGTGATTCACAATTTTTTTGTTTAGAGGTTTGAATTTTAAACTCCTAATTTTGAAAACTAGTTTGCAATATCGTTCAATTTTAGAAGTTTCAATTTTTTCATTTTTCGATACCCAATATTTTTATTTATTTAGTTATCTATTTGGTAGTGTCCATATGCCCGGACGCAAGCCACGCCCCTTTCTATTTTCCAATTCCCCCTTCCCTTGGTAGGTCCGTACGTTTAGAGTCGGCCATGTTACAAACATACATGAAAATACGGACTATCCGGATGTTTAGACTCTGCCTATATATTTTTTCAAAAGTCAATAAGTATTTACAGGATAACTTCTCTTAAGAATTAAGTGAAATAATCGCAGGCATATCTTATTATTTGAAATAAAAGTTTTTCAATCTCTAATGATTACATTTTTGCTTAAAATTTGACTTGAAAATTTTCCATTGTATTTCAAATGCTTAACATTTTAGAGTTTGTTCATTCTTAGTGTCTTTATTAACGTCGTTACATTTTGGTTAATTCCAAATTTAAATGGTCCTGCATCATTGAATACTACTAATTTAAACATTCTTGGATTTTTAACACTTGACTTTTGAAGTTTCAAAATTAGAATTCTGCAATTTATATTTTTTGTTTTGTTTATTTTTTAATGGTTCAAATTCAAAATGATTTATTTCTAAATTTTTCAATTTAAAGCTGTTACATTTTGTCATCTTTGTTCTAAAATTTCTATATTCTTCAAATTTAAGAATGTATAATTTTTTTTAATTAAATGTGTTTGCTTTTGAATAGATCAATTTGATCCAAAGATTTGAAAATTAATATTTTTAAGGTTTTCAGTTTGAAATTTTTCTCTGATACTTGTATTTTTGAATTTCTTAAATACTTGAATTTAAATATTTCTTTCTATTCGAATACGATTGCATATTGGTTGTTGCCAAAATGTTGTGAAATTTAGACTAAGAATTTTTTTTAATGGGACATTAAAAACCCAACTGAAATATTTTGTTCTTAATATTTCACACCAAAAATTTAACTAAAATATCATTTTCAGAGTTAAAAATTCATATTTGTAATGTGTAGATAAATTTGTAAACGATAATTTTTATCTACCTTTTCTGTTAATGCAAGCAGATCAATATAAATGTGAATTTTTTTTATTTTCTAAAAACACATTGAAAAACTTTTAGAACTATTTGGAAAGTGTATTATTATACTAAACTAAATACAAACAAATAATAAATAGATCAATATTTTTTATTAAAAAATGTTATTGAAAGTCGAATTCTTTTTCTTTAAAAAAAAAGGCACGTTTAAAAGCACATTTTAGAAAGATGATTACTTATAATTTTTAATAAAGTCCTTT
Organism: Andricus grossulariae; assembly: GCA_011634705.1. Lineage (NCBI taxonomy): Eukaryota > Metazoa > Arthropoda > Insecta > Hymenoptera > Cynipidae > Andricus > Andricus grossulariae. The sequence continues at coordinate 30,797,273 of JAABKJ010007545.1, read as the reverse complement.
CTTTGATCAATTTTGACTTAAATTTCAATCAGCTTTGACAGTATGAACGAAGCAACTGGAGCTGAAATTTGAATGCATAGCGGAGAATGCCGCAGTGTTACCGAGTGAAATATCAAATTTCGAAATTAAAAAAAAATATTTAGATTAGACATACAAATTTTTTTTAAACATGAAGAATGTTTTTTTTTGCGCGCTCTATTTAGCAACCAATGCAGAGTTTCAATTTGCTTTTTATTGTATACAGAATCATTAAAAAATTGATGTCGAATTCGGTAAAACAAAAATGATACGATGCACATTTTTAAAAATTTGGTTAACTCATCAATAATTGAAATTCGTGTGCTTTTCTTGACACACAGAAATAAAATTAATGAGCTTTTATTATTGTTTCAAAGATTTTTTAAACTGATTTTTTTCAAGTTATGTCCTAAAATATGAGTGCAGCCAAGTTGAAACAAAACTTAGGGCACAGACTTTTAAAAATAATTAAGCACCTTCAGAAGTTTAGATTCTTATAAGCCTAATATAAATTATGCGTATAATCATAAATCATTCACAAAATTCTTTTGTCATTCATTTTTCAAGTTTTGTGTGCGAATTTGTATTTGGTGACATGTTGCCGAGTAGAAATTTGAGCTATATTTTAATTTATTATTTCTAAAAAAAGCAACTTAAAATGTTATACTTTTCTAAAAACTTCTTTAATGTAAGTACTTTATCCTAGTAATATTTAAAAAAATCTAATAAATCATGGAAGTGGGTAAAATAGCTGCGACTTTAATTTCACGATTTTTTGGCAACGACTCATATAAGTCTCGTCGACAATCGAATCAAAAAGTTGAGAATTCCCGAATGCTGAAAAAAGATACGTGCCTTTTTTCCAGGTTTTCGTTTCTTGCATAATGATTATGTAAAATGGATCCTGGGGCAGTAAAGTATAAAAGTCCTGTAATTTGAAGGCATTGTCAACTCTAAGGCAAAAAATTAAAGCCTTATCTTTTTCTTGCCTTACCATGACAGGATTGGAATTGTTCAGAACAAATTATTATCGGGAGTGTTAAAAGTCCAGCAAGTTATTTAAACATCGTTGCGTGTCATAATTATTTTGTCTTTAATTCAGAGTTCTATTGTCTGCTTCTAGCGGCATTTTATTTTAAGTACTTTTATTGTTCGGAAGACGTGCTCAAGTGAGTTACTTCGTATAAAGAGCTTTCTGCTGTAGTTCTTTCTGGAATGAAGTTGAACTAATTTTAATACCACGAAAGCGAGGAGTAAAGTTTTTTCATTTTCACATAATAAATTAAAGGAGAATTTGAATTTAAAATTTAAAGACTTAATAGTTTAACAATTTCGAATTAGAAGCATTTGAACTTGAGATATTTCTAATTTTAAGCGTTACAATGTTACATTTACATATGTAGTAGTTTTATCTCATTCATAATTTGGTTCCAGAATCACTAATTCTGTAAAATAAAATACCTTTCCTCATGGATCTGAAACATCGAATCGAATTCCAAATGTATATTACAAGCACGTGCAATTTTTTTCAACTTTGAATACTTCAATTACGATTCAATACTGAATTACGTTTGAACAGTTAACTCTGATTGGGGTTTTCTCTTCTCCTTTTCGTCCAAGAGCGAGTTTTATCTTTCAGGCTAGGCAAATTTTCCTATAGAATAATAGTAAAATGACTATCTTCTCGCTTTTCGAATTCCATAACATCGCTACAAAAGATGAAGTTCAAAAAAATGTGATCAAAGTATCGGATTTTAATGTATCAAATTCTCGGTAACCATTGAGCAGATTCAATTCCGTACTTCACATTCCCGTCCTTTTTTTTAAAATTATATCGATCATTCTATTTTCAGAATGCGATGTGATTAATTTTGTGCATTATAGGAATTTAGACATAATAGCGACTGGGATCATATGAGACGAGAATTTTTGCAGCAAGCTGAGAGATTTAGAGAGAGAAATGAGTCCTTGTCACATTATCTACCTCAAGCCCGTAAAAACTTTTCCCGGATTACTATAATGGTACTCACTATCAGATTATGTGATATCCGGGAAATAAAATAAATTAAGTAAGACAAAAAACTGAGATCGAAGAAAGAAACGAAATCTACGTTCATGCAAAATTGCAAACTGCCCTTACGAAAAGATTATGGTTTTCCTGTAATTTTTGGGCGATTATAGAAAATTCATCATATAAAATTATTATGTAGAAAACGACTATGGAATAATTATAGCATTGGGATAAATAATACGAAAATAGCGATTCTGCACAAATAAACTTTACAATGCAAACATCTGTAATTCCTCTTCTTGGAGATTAATCAATAAAATCCTTTAAATCTTCTGAAATGGCTTAAAATACCTCAAAATCGCTTCAAATCTTGGGAATCGCTAGGAATCCCTTAAAACTTAATTTATTTTCCAAAGTTCTCTAAAAATCCTTTAAATCGAGCTTAAAATTTTTTTAAATCCTACAACATTCTTTGAAACCCCTGGAAGTTCTTGAAATATCTTGAAATGTTTTGGAATTTGTTTAAATAGCTTTAAATCTTTTAAAATTACGTAAAAGCTTTGACGTAATCGGAAGTCGTATAAAATCCTTTAAACATTGTGAAACTCTTTAAAATCTCTTGAATACATTTGGAAATACAGATATAATTTGGATAAAGGGAACAAAATGCGGCAATTTGGGATATGAAAAAATTGGCTTTTTATCAGTTCACATGTGATCGTCGCAATTCGTCGAAAATGCGAGGAAACCAATTTCCCAGTTTGTTGCGCCCAGCAAGTATGGCGCACGTGCGGCGCGCCACAACAACGGCTGGAATTAATCACCCTGATAAATAATAATAACTGGACGCAGTCGCGCGCCTAGTTAGTTCGTTATTAATACCCAATTCATATTAAACAGACCCTTCGTCCAACCGTAACTGTGCGGGGCTGAAATTTACCCATTAACACGTGTTAGGCCGTGCACCACGACACACGAAAATCACTTTGTTTTGTCATCGCATTAGCATAACACATGAGTTTGGCTCAATTTCATTACACTCCGTTTCGCATTGTGGTGAGTCCAAACATACACTTCGCATATCTAAGGGATTTCTGCATAGTTACATAGCGCATGAAACCTTAACTAGTCTCGTATGTCTCTCTAAATCCCTTACCTATTTACCAACTTGGCAAAGCTTCAACTGTATGTTGAACTTATCAAAAGTAGAAATAGTTTTCACGTCAAATCGACAACTTCGCCCAGGGATACCTGCTTTGACTCAAATTGAGGACCGGACCGAATAAGGCATATAGCATTTTCTGGCTCGGGTGCAATGACATCTTGTCATTTTGAAAAATTTGGTTATCACATCACTTTTCGGAATTTTTAATTAATTTAGTGAATTTACTCGAATCTCATCACAAAATTCTGCTTTTTACCTTGTCAGGATTTGTTTGCGCTTCACTGAATGAAATGCTGGGGGATTATTAGTCATACGATTGTGAAATTAGATTAAATCGCTTGAAATCTTTTTTTTAATCCCTTGAAATCCCATAAAATTCTTTGAAATTTCTTAAATTAGAATAAAATCCCTTGAAATCCTTTGAAATTCCTTTAAATCTCTTGAAATCTGTTAAAATCACTTGAAATACACTGGAACTTGCAATTATGTACGATTTTGGGTAGGGCCGTGACCTTCAACATAAATCAAGACAATTCAAACTTAAACAGTCAGGGCCGCTTGAACCAATTCTGTTGGATTTGGAGGCATGCTAACAGCTGACGTAACTAACGGGCTGAGAGTGCTGCCCTCATGCTATTTGTCACGCTTGCCTGAGAACCACCTCTCTGTCGGCCCCACGGACCCACATCACCAAAATGCCGAGGACTTAAATTCTAGGATTGACGTAAACCCGGACTTATTAAATCCAAGTTTCAGTGTAATTAGAAATCCCTTGACTTATTTCAAAATACTTCGGAAATATTGCATTTTTTTCAAAAACAAGGAAGTATTTCGACGCCATAACGATAACAAATTAAACTAGCAGTAGTTGTAAACAAATTAAATATCAGCTGCAAATTTCATTTTTAAATTTCAAGCGTTTGTAACAAGAGGAGCAATTTCAAGTCATTCAAAAACCAATCGGATTATTGACAACAATGCGTCCGATATTTTCGAAATATTTAGTAATATCATTTTTTTTAGATAGGATCCTCGTAACTTTAAAAGTCGCGATCGAATTTTTTTGTTCGACAAGAACCGCCACCAAAATATCGGTCCATGAAAAACACAATTTTTGGTTATCTTTCGACTTTAAGAGAAAAAAAGTTTGGACAACTAAGAAAATTATGTGGACCCATTTTATCTTAAAATATGACTGTAAGCTTATGGTTTAGATTAAAACAAGACCTCTTTTTCTGTAGTGTTCTTCGGGAGGAGTAAATAATAGACATTCACTGATTTGGCTGGAATGCATAAATTCTCTATAATAGAAACAAATTACTTGGCTAGGAGCAAAAGAATTTTGAAAACAATGGTTCACCATGTATTTAAGGGTCACCCTACGGAAAAGCGGTGAATAAAATTTTACTGGTGGTCATACTACATTGATAGAAATAAATTTTAGAAATGTGCATTTAATTGGAAGAGATCAAAGCACAGAATGAAATAATTTATCATCGCCTAATAGTTAAGTGGATAAATGCTTTTAGTCAAAAGTGTTGTGTAGGCAGGTTTTTTTTTATTGAGTACAGTGAAACTTTTTATCAATTTTATTATAATTTCTATTTACCATTAAATATAAACATATGCCAACGTTTATAGCTCATTTATTATAAAGGTTTTATATTTTTTATATAATTAAATTTAAGTCACATTTTGATTAAAATCAAAATAAATTTTTTTTATTATTTACATTGGCGCATTGTTCCCGGTAATAGTTTTAATTTGCAAATTTGCAAAGGACCCTGCACAAAATGTATGGGAAAAGTCTTTCAGTGAAATTGTGTCATCACGAGTGTTGATAAGCATCTCCTGAAATAGCACAAAACGAGTTTTTTTGTTTTATAATACGTTTTATCTTTGCAATTCAAATCGAAATGGTTGAATTTTGAAAATATGAGATACGATTTCAAATATAAAGTTTGGAAATGATTAATTATAAACGATTCCTATTAAATAAATTAAATTTTCAAAAATGTCTGATTTATATATTTCAAATTTGGGTGCATCCAGTTTAAAAACATCTATACTCTTCAGTAATTCGTGTTTTTTTTTATTTTCCTCATTGCTTCAGCTAAATAGAATTTGAATTATGGAGACAGGTAATCGTCGGTAGAATTTACAAACCTTGACGGCTAGGTAAGTCAATTTGACGGGGGTAGAAGTTGGTGCTTTGAATGTTGCAGGTCCTCCTTTGATCTACGTTTATGATAGGCATATGAGAAACTATTTAGTTGACAAGGAGTAAATTGTTGTTTGATATTCTCCCAATCAGAAAATATGAGAAATAGGTTACGTAAAATTGGATATTTTTTAATAACAATGGAAATTTGTCAACATAAAAAGCTTCAATTTAAACTATCTGCTTACAATTACTTTAAATTTCATATCATTCAGTTGTGTACGCCTTCAATTTGAAAGTAAAACTTTGAAAGTATATCATTTTGAGTTATTAAAACAATTAACATTTTCTCTCCCATGTTTTAGTTTTACCGCTTTTCTCGTCCCCAATTCATTTGCACTGTTTGAGCTTTCGTTTAGCATGTCATTCGTTGAAAATTGTTAACTCAATTTTCAGTAAAGTTTCGAATTTCGTTAAGTCAAATAGGAATGCCACTTTCACGAGAAACCAACACTTTATGTCTTCATTAAAAGTTTCTAAAACTTGTTCTCTGATAGCACACAAGTGCGTGCCGGCATTATTCAGCTCGTATTTCCAATCTCGTTTCCTTAATCCTCGAATTTAATCAACATTGAAAAATAATACTGAAAAGTTGCAATATAAGGATAATTCTTGGACACACGCTAATTAAGCAATGAAGGTAGGAAATATGGTGTCAGCCGGATAGAGATCTTAACTACTGAAGTAATGCCATTGCCAGTTATACGGTCGACTGAGGCTCATGAGTTAGAGGATGGCAGTACTGAACTCTATAAGTACTTCTGATAGGATTTACCTCCGCATGCACCAGCAGCTGCGGCAGGTTAGAAATCAGTTGAGAGCAGGTCTTCTCCTCCACATGCACAACGGTTTCTCTAATTCCGAAAGGTCATAAATCACTAATCAGAATTCCCTGAAGCCCTATTTGACTTAGACGCAGATAAATCCCCAACTTGACTTTGGGATGTCACATTTACTTAATTATTTGTAACAGAAATTAGTTCAGTTTATGTGTTTCTGCATTCAGGTGTTTCTTATTTTAAACGGTTAAAAAGCGGAATTAACTTTACTCCGAATAGATCGTGCAAGAGTCCCACAATTTAGAGCTAATGTGTTGTGGCAAAAAGCAAAAACTTGAGAATGAGATAACTTTGAGATTAAAATTAATGAAGTGCGTCGCTCTACATTTGTGTAGAAAAGCAAAAATTTTCATATTTGAGAGTAGACGTAGTTGAATTTGAACTATATTTGTTAAATAAGCTTTGTGTCATTGAAGAATTTAAAGTGGTCTACGAGAAATACTGATTTTAATCCAGGATAGAAGCGTAGAAAAAATTAATATTCAAAGAAATATGAATGAACCTACGAAGACATAGTTGAAGTTTACAAATTACAAAAGATGCTTACTTTCTTTTCAAAGAATTTACTTTTAGTAATTCCTTCCAAAATCGTTCGAGAAATTCAGAAATCGTTTCTCGGCACTTTTTAAGAGTAATGTAGTTTGAAATAACATAATTTTTCGCTTTATTCTCGAAATATACGTAAAAAGCTGCGGCGGACGTAGTTCATGCGAATTTCGGGGACAAGGATAAATATATCTGTAAAAAATTATTTAAAGAATTTAAATTATTAAAAATAATTTTCCAAAAGTCCGGTATAGTTTTTAAAGACATTAAGCAAAAAAAACATTTAAATATAACTGCGGAATATCTAGGAAAATTAATCACTTTCATTCTAGATTCTTATAGTTTAGGATACCGTTTACTTAGAAAAAATATATAATATAATATTTTAAGCATCAAGACTATGAAGTTAGCGGGGTATAAGAATTCCGAAGCTAATTTATGGAACATAGAATTCTTTTGAATTTGGAAATCGCAAATAATAAAATCATAAATAATCAAACAATTTCAGGTTGCAAAATTATTATAATAGAAATATTGTCAGGTAAAATCATTCGAGATTATCCCATTTTAAATGTAACCATTAACGAAATGTTTGAAAATTGGATATCGATCAAAAACTTCTCTTGAATATTTGAATAATCGTTCTAACGGAAATCTTAAATTGCTCAAGATTTCAGGCAAGCAAAGAGTTAAAAATTGTTTGAAAAATACAATAATTTCAAAATTTAAAGGACGACCCTTTCGATATTTTTTTTAATTGTAACTTTTACGTTTTGACGTTTAAAAATTTTGATTATGTTATAAGATGTTTAAATGATCATATTTTAACAGATTTAAACTAAGTGCACATTTTCCATGGGATAATTTTACCCTTACGTATTATCCGATTGAACTCAAAAAGTCAGAAAAACAATTTTACTGCAGGTAATAATTTATCTTGCAGATTCAAAGAAAATATTCATACTTCGTAATTGTATTTATAAAACGTCGAGCAGACGAGGAAAAATATGTCCTCAGTGACTCTGAGCTTTTAATACACAAAGCTCTTGAATCACAATTCCATAGGATATAGAAAAACCCTCTTGTAACGTCAACGTGAAATTATTTCTCAATCGTGAAGTTTCAAAGTTATTTGCTAGGTTTACAGACTGAATTTTTCTTAATTAAATGGGCACTCGTCAAAGTTATAATTAATCTTAGTAGACGATGATCAATCACGGATGATGTACAAGGTAATACGGAAATCCATCTCGCTGGGTACACATTCAAGACATAATAGCGGTATAAATCCCCATGACTTCCAAGAGCAACCTTTCACGGTACTGGATCCATGCCAAGGCAACGTAGGCACTAGGCAGGCACAACGGTGAGAAATTTTCAGAAACAAATAAAGTCAAACGCAAACGTTTGCAAAGTACCAGTCTTCAAAAATGCATTTTTTCTATTGTTAGCAGAAGAGGTAGCAAGGATACCTTATTTTGAATTTCGATGCTTCAAATGAATGCAAGTGAATACAGCTATGCTGTAAATACCATTCAAAATTGAACCATTTTGTAATTGAAAGGTTACGAGAACGATTTAATGGTTGCTGCATAAAGCACCGAATAATTATTCTTGTGCATTATTTCAGTATTATTTTAATAGCCTTCCACCATAACTCAACTCAAATTGTGCAAGGGTATATTATTAATAGTTCATTATAAGTACTATTAATTTTCGTTAATTTGCCAAACTTAACAGATTCGGAAGCTGTTCAGTTTTTCAAACAGGGTGTAATTAATGTTTACGCACAGTCTCTCTAAAAACAGGATAAACGACCATGTTATTGACGTAGAGTCGAAAGTTTGTAGTTTAACGTCCACATCCAGTCACAGCTGTGAAACACAATTAACAGGAGATTAGCTGTTCCGTATTTTCGCAGACGCATTGCTGAACATGGTGGTACTCCTAACTTGGACATCTCTGTTAAATTTACATTTCCGTCTTCTAAGTTTCGGGAATATAATAGCATACATATAACTATATACACGCCCCTGTAATCTTACAGCGACATGAAGGGGACAAAGTAAGATGATTGAGTTTCAATTCCACAGCATTAAAAAATATGTATCCGCTTAAGATTTATACAGAGGTTGTCTTCCTTCAGTTCATTAAATTCTTTTCAAGATTTATCTTCATTCGTGACCTATAAAACCCCCTTGTTTATGACAATTTCTCATTTCATTTCAGCAGTAAATTTTAATTACCATAAAACCGAATAAAGCTAGTATAGCTCGCAGTTTTTGTTAGAAAATGGAAATCATGCTAGAAAATTAGGAATTGGTGAGAAATAGGGCGTTGAGGGTTTTCGAGCCACGTATTAGAAACTCTGGAACAGAAAATTCCGACGTCATGTCAATTAATCTAATAATGACAACTGAACTATCGCATTGAAATTGCGAGACAATTGAGATGAAAACAAAATCGATTGATGACGGATATATAACAACATCTCCATTCGTCGTCGTTTGATGAAATAGCAAGTACTCGATGATTGCTTTACACACAATGCTTTATTACTGGGACACTGACGATGTCAGAATTTTAATTATTGCTAGGTCATAAGTACTTTAATGAAGCTTCAATGAATATTTATCAAAGTTGTATCAACATCCCGATATTTTTCATTGGTTTCTATATACACTTTAAAAAATGCCTGTTTGAAACTTCCAATACATTGCATTGTAGTTTTCAAATGCTAGTGTTGTAATGTTGCTTTTCATGAATTGCAATTTTACCTCAAATGTATTGCAATCTTACAATACAACATAGAGTCACCGTATTGTAATCTTTATAATTTTACGGTACAAGTATTGCAATTTCACTTACAATATCGTGTTTGCAAGTTTTAATTACGCTTGTATTGTAGAAGTATTGTGGAATCCCAAACATTTTTAACAGTGTACATAATAGCTTTACTATATCTCGTAATTACGAATTTCAATATTGAAATTGTGCAATTTAATGATAGCAGAAATTTTGTAGTAACAGAAATATTTTATTTTTTGTTTCAGGTGAGTCTAGTTTGTATACTGTTATCTTCTAGTTCTTCGTGAGTATTGCACATTCTTTTAAGACAATTGCGTTTTCATCGTTAAATAAATTTTATTTTCCATTTTGAAGATTTTGTTTTTATTCTGATAAATTTTATGAGGGGATTCTTATGATCTTAACCCTGTCATATGTGCGAAAATTTTGAAATGTTTTGACAACAAAACATTCTTAGAAAAAAATAAGTAGTTTCACATGCCTTCGTGAGATGTGGGTCAGTTTTCTCAACCAACGTTCTATAGAAGGCCACTCGAAATAATTTAGTAGCGATCGATGCAACCTAGCTGAAAATAGTATACGTGAAGGGATGCAATAGCACGAGACTAACAAGTCCGGTCCTGCGAGAATTACGTCTCTAATGATTTTCCCGTTGGTTCGGTATTCAATTAAATTGACGTTTAGCTCTCTGGAGCTGTACGTCTCTCGTTTGTCGCCTCTTTTTCCCCTCCAACCTCTCCATTTCACTTATCTTTTCTCGTTCCTTCTTCTTTTTCAACTCGAGAGATTGCAGAATCCGAGACAGAATCTGGTATAAATGATGGTAAACTGAAAATTTTTATAATCTTTTCACTTGCTTAAAACAAATATCCGAAGGCTTTCTAAGATTCTACGGCGCTCTGAAAAATTATCAAAAGGAAATACTGCGTAGGAAATTCTAAGAAGAAAATCCCTTCTGTAAAAAAAGGAAAAGAAATTTTAATATTTTACTTCAGGATTTAATGTATAAGATTTTCTTAATACTGACAGGAGGTCTACTTACCTGGAAAACCTAAAATTTCGAGGAAATTTTTATATTTAAGTGTCTCGGCTCACCGAAAATATTTGTGCTACGCTCATCGAAGTTCGGTGAACCTAGTTGCCCTTTTCCAGCTTCCCTAGGTTCACAGAAAAATTTTTTCTACGCTCATCGAGTTTCGGTGAACCTAAGCACGGTCTTTTGATATAATTGAAAAAGTCTGCACATGTCAGGGAATTTTTTTCAAGTAAGGGAATTTTTTCGAGAGCGTCCTTGAGTTCTTTTAAATTGTAGTGTGAAACTAGGTAACAGCATTTTTTCATTTGTAAAAGTAGCTTCATATTACTGGATTTAACTATTTTGTTAAAAATGTGTTTCTTTTTTAACTGGGAATTCATTTTTTAAATTAAAAGTTTAACTATTGTGTTTCTGGTTGAAAATTTATCTTTTTTAGTTTAGAAATTCAACTATTTGATTAGAAATTCATCTTTCTAGTTGATAATTCGTCCTTTTTGGTAGAAAATTAAGCTTCTTGGTTGAAAATTCATCTTTTGCTTGAAAATTTAACAGTTTAGTTGACATTTTTTATCTCTTTAACTGAAAAATCTGTCTTAATGGAAAATTCAGCTCTTGTTGAAAATGCATCTATTCCAGTTGAAGATTCATAATTTATGTTGGAAATTCATCACTTTGGTGGCAAAGTTATTTATTTTTTTAATATTCGTTTTTTGGTTGAAAATTAACTTTTCAAACTGAAAATTATACTGTTTTGTTGAAAAAATATCATATTTGCTTGCAAATTGAACTATTTGCTTTAAAATTCATGTATTTTGCGGAAAACTGGTCTTTTTTGATAGGAAATTAATATAATTTTTGAAAATTTATCTTGTAGATTAGAAAGCAACTATTTCAGTTAAATATTCATTATTTTAGTTACAAATTCAAATATTTCAATTCAAGATTCATAATTTTAGTTGAAATGTCATCACTTTGATTGGAAATTTAACTATTTTATTGAAAATTCTTTTTTATTTTTAGTTCAAGATGCAATTTTTTTACTTAAAATGTTAGGAATTTGAAGCGATTTAAATTGAGTTGAATACAGTAAGTATATGAAGATGAAATACAAATTTGTTGCAATTATTATTCAAATTCATAGACTTTAGCAACAAATTCAAGAAATGATTAATTATGTTTTTATTATTATTTATTTATATGATTATTCGATGGCGATAATCTAACGTATTAAAGAATATCTTCTAACATAATTGGTCAAAGCTTTTTAAGTTCAAAATATTAATTAAATCCTTAGAAACTTGTACTATTAAGAAATTACTTATTTTTTAATAAATTTACTTTCTCAAATGAAAAAAGCAGTTATTTAATTTTACATTACATATGAATAATACTATTTTTACACATTCAAATATTTGCCTGATTGTTGAAAAAAATGCCAAATACTTGAATGGCTCCGCACAATAAAAAAATTATACCTGGAAAAATGTTGAGATACCTTGGAAAAACCTGTAATTGCCAAGGAATTTTTTTCCGGGATTTGAGTAGACGTCCTAATCGAAATTAACCTCGCATAAATCTATCAGAAGTCGAGATCGTAAATCAAATATATTTTTTATTTACAGCTTACCTCGATAAAATAATAGTACCACTTTTGTATGAAATAATAATAGAGTATCGTATCAGATGATAAAGAGAATATCTGAAACCGGAAGAAGTAAAGGGAATGACTGCCTGCTTTGTAAGTGCTGCACGTACAACGTATCCGTGACTGTGCGCTCAGGAAATTGATTTAGACTATTATACGACGTTTTCAATAGTTTTAATATGATTCCAGTTATTCCGCTGCATGTCGCTTTTATACTAAACGCCCCGAGAACTTGCTCGATCGAATAGTTAACCATCTTTATTACATAGAATCAATCTTAAAAAATGAAAGCAAGTTGTAAATTCATTCTGAGATGGAGTTGGATGAAATGAAGCGAATGATGATTAACGTTTCTAAAATTCTGTAATAAAAAGAGAGGAAAGGTTGATCGAAAACATTATTCTTTTATTTATTTTTTATTTATTATATAGAAAAAATGATTTTGACTTCAAAATTCTCAACTTTATTTACCAAAGACCCTTAATCGTCTTTTATATCAGGGTTTGAGATAAATTTCAGTTAAGTTTCAGATAAACATTTAAAAAATTAGTTAACGTCTTCATGAAGATGAAACCTTCAATTTAGCAAGAACTGTAATCATGTATCTCACCTGCTATATCCATTCCACCCACAATGTTCCGCTCCACGGATGTACCCCTGTGAATACCCGTTGGATCAACGTTCACGGGTATTTAATCTATAATTTATAATTACACACTCCGATAATCGACGTTTCTCGTAGCCTTAAGTGAATCCCAGCCGGGTGCGGTGCACTCGGAGTCCAGACCTCACAGAGACCTAATATCGTCTTGGTCTATTCTCGGCAACGGATAAAATGTAGCTGCGAATAGAATATTCTGATTAATTGTTAAATTCACTTAAGGAAGCATATGCCTCTATTTTTGATTGAATTTAAATATCACTCTTTGAAAGAGCCTAATTTTTCGCACGCATATTTTTCAACTATAAAATGTAGAAAAATGTAGAAAAAGAATCTTGTAACCAGTTGGAAAATTCTAATTTTTTAATAAATTACAATTTAGAAAAACTCATACGAGTAGTTCGAAATAAAATCAGATTATATATAAAAAAAATCACCTGCCAATTGAACCCAGACTGTTTTCTTCTTCAATTTGTTGTTGTTGTACAATTTCAATGTTTTTAATCATTTTTAAAGAAAGACAAATATTTTTATCTATTGCGATGAGCTAAACATTTTCCTACACTCATTCATTTCGTTAGATAAGGAAAATGAATAATAAAACCGTAGGTCTCGACTGTTTAAACATCTCAAACTCAATTTTTGAATTTTATAAAGGTACATATTTTTATGAAAATAAGTTGAAAGTGAAATTTTATTTAGAAGAATGGTGAAAAAAGTGGGGAAAAATTAGTTTTTTCAAAAAATCTTTTTTCTAGCCCAACTTAAACCCGAAGTCGATTTTTAGAGAATAATTTTTAAAAAATATCTAGTTTTTGTGAAATAACTCATTTCCTATGCATTGCGCGTAAAATTTTCCAGTAAATTCATTAAAGAAGACATAATTTTGAGTAGATCTAAAAAAAAAAGCTTTCTCTATACTCTGTTCAGCGAGAGAATACTCAACGTCGCGCAGTTTTTTTAGGAAAGGGCGGAGTAAATCCTGCTGTGCTCCTCTCGGGACAATCGGCCCTGAAATTTGAGAGAGGCCATAAGTTTCGAAGGAAAGGATTTCTTTAAAGTGGAAACTTGAAAATCAGTAATAGTCCAGACGCCAACCCCCTTTCTGTCGGATCGGCGAGGTCCATTCGATTTTTTTTTTTTTTGATTATCATGTAAAATGATCTCCAGAATCTAAAACTGTGTAGCAGAACTCTGGCAAATGTGCCGTTCTCGAGATATTCGCAATTAATTATTTTTTTATCAACGTTACATTAAACGTTTAAAATTTGAAACTTTTAAATTTTTTTTTCTCCTCTTGTTAGACAAGCTCATGAGAAACAATAGTGGTTACAGCATTTTTTTGCTCCGACGAATATTTATTGCACAAAATCAATGAACGTGTAAAATAAGTGACAACAAATACTTTTATCAATAACCAAAAAAGTATTTTATGAATGACAAAAAAGTAACACCGCGGTCCTACTGGGAGCCGATGTCATTTTTTAGATGACAGTTGCTCCCAGTGGGACCCTGCGGTGGTTGTTAACCTGTAGTTTTTAATTATATATATGACAATTTATGTATTTTGTCAAAAATTCGTTTTTTTTGTTAGAAAATTAATCTATTTGTTGAAGGTTAATTCTTTTTGTTACGTTCTGACTTTTATAAATTGGATCTAGTAGCCGCCTTCTAGAGGGCCAAACTGACCAAATAAATTTTTAACACTAATCCTTTTCTTATTGATTATTGTCAATTACCTATTTGTTTAATTTTTGTGAGTTCTATATTTTTACAAATTTCCTCTACCACTCTGTAACTTGATATGGATGGTCAGGGATATTTAGACTAAAATCATTCTAAATCAACTAGAATATACACAAAACAGGCATGTTTATTACGAAACAAATAACTTCATATAAAATAAATGATACTACTTTATCAATTTGGCGTCGTAATCCTTAGTGTTTATCCTATTCTACCATCCTCGATAGATGAGAAAAGAGAAAGAAAAAGATTTATATCACTGATCTATCTCTGTTTTATGCATCGAAGATGGGCACTTTTGGTTTTCGTAGCCATATTACTTTGGCTATTCTTTTCCATACGCGTTTCCGCTCGCCCACATCGTTTACACTTCAATAGTATAATTTACAAAAGTTCTTAGTGGGCTCTCAACCTAAATTGATGGGGATACTTTTAAATCCTCCAACAATTTACTAATTCCTTTGTGAATTAGACTGTTTCGAATATTGCACAATAATTGCTTTATTTCCGTTTTGAGTTACGGAATTAAAGAAATTATCTGGCGATTCCTCGTGTTACTCTTTAACCCTTTTCACCTCTCTACATTTTCCTCTTACTCACTTCCTCTTAACTCACTTCACCTATTTTTTATTTAGACTGCGCACTATACCGATAATAGTGCGAGATTTCGCAGACTCCTCGTCGTGAATTGATTACCACGTTATGTGCATGTACCCGGACGTTAATTACTTTAAAATTTCCGGTCAGAGCTACAGTTGCCCTTGATATTCAATTCCGAGAGCTAACCCCTGGAGGTGGGAATTTATCAAGCAGTTTTACGTCCAACCCACCAAACGAATTGGAAAAAAACAAAAGAAATCCCCGCGTACTTATTAGATTTGGCTGAAGTCCTGATGTTATACCGAATGGCGTCTCAAGACCGCGGACGGGTGCCGTTGATCGCGGATCAATTAGAGGAGAGGTTCTGTACGGTTCGAGAATCTCTTTCGACTACCTGGAGTTCAATTTACTCATCACGATCGTCAGGTCGGATTTGCTTATTGTGTGGGGTGATTTTGTTTAGTAAGAATTTCGAAAGTAGAGCGACCGCAGAAACTTTATTGTGAAATAAAACTGAATTGTTGATTTGTAACAATTTTCATTGTAAAATGGTCGCTCTGTGCCTATGTAGGAATATTAAGAATTTGCTGAGTATGAGGGCATTCCTCAATATTTGTTAATCATTTGCCTGCGAGGTGTGAGAGAATTTTAATTCTGAAATCCTCGTGGGCAATTTGGAATTTCTCGTACTGGACAATTTTAATTAAGACTCACAATATTTGTTAATCTTTTGCCAGAGACGTGTAAGAGAATTTGTTTAATTCCGAAATGCTGTTGGGCATTTTCGAATTCCTACATAGCTTTGAAATTGTTTTACATGAAGGTGTTTGGTAATGTGGACCTCCTTCTGATCGTGATGCGCACATTAAACTTTTTCTGCATCTATATTTCTTAAGATTCTGTCCCTGATTTAAATTTAATTTTGAAATTGACAGCGAGCACGTGTATTCTGCAACGTGAGGAGGATTTAAGTTAGTGTGAGTGTGCGACCCGTGCCCTGCTGCAATGCATGCAAGCGCAGCATGTGTGTAAATTGCTTGGCGGCCACCTTCGTTCTTACTTCTCTTTCTTCATTCTTTCTCTTTTCTCATTTCTCTGTCATTTCTCAATAGTTATGATTTTAAATAAAGTTTTCTTCAAACTATCTTTTGATTTTTCCCAAATTTAGACGGCTCTATTAAAATTTAATTCTGTGTAGGCAGGCACGTAACAATTAGTAAAGTGGCCTCAGTTATATTGTCAATGCCTGCAACTTCAGCTGCTACTGAGATAACTTTTAGCACGTACAGTTTCATCCAGACAAAGTTAAGGAATCAAATGACAACAACCAGAGCAGGAAAAGTCGTTTATATAGCTAAGAACCTTCAAATATTACATTCACCGATAAACATGAGGCTTCAGCAAACAAAATTAATGAGGAAATGGACTACGAGGATAGCTGCGAGGATGGCAACTTCTACGAATTAGAAGAATGTTGCTTTTCCGCTTACTGCTAACCTGACTAATGATAATAACTGTATCACGGTCGTATACACAGGTCCGGGGGCTCTCGTGGTGGAGGAAGTTCCCTTATTGATGCTTCCGATTATTTCACAAAGTTGCCACTTCCGGCAGTGGCGTAATAGTAGAGTAGAGAAAGTGGCGGATTAATTTGAAATTTTAATTTCAAGAAGTCAATTTAATCAAGATGTATTCATTAATTTGAATAATGTGGATGCACTTTTTAATTTATAAATAATAATGAACACATATTGATGCTAAAAATTATATAATATAAAGTAAATTGCATGAAGCTGATTTTTGAATATATTAAAATAGTGCAACGAGTGGCCTTAACACACATTTTTAATCATAATAAAAATTTCCTACAAATAAAAATTGTCGATAGCAAATCAAGTTAACCGATAAAATATTTACAGAAGTCAAAATTCCAAAATTAATACTTCAACAAACTTGTTTACAATTATTGTGTAATAAAATATTATTGTCAATAATAAATGCAAATTATGAAAATTATAGAAAAAAAGAACCAAAAATAGTTATTAATGGACAAATAAATATATATTATTAAATAAATACATACTTATATGTAATATTTTAGGATCGACTCAGTATTTAATACCATAATTCAGGTCCCTGCGATTCGGTGCGTTGACACCAGTTGAGACTCTGTTTGCGAAACTTTCTGGCTTACATTAGGGAACTTACCCCACCACGAGAGCCCCCGGACCTGTGTATACGACCGTGAACTGTATATAATAATAATTATTATAATATAATAATTGTATACATAAATATTAGTTTTATACAATAAAGTACATTCCAGAATATTTAATTTATAAAAGCTAATTTTTTTCTATATCATTTTAAGACTCCACTTGAAAATTCATATTTCCTGCACTTAATTTATTTACCACGAAGTATAAGATGCCATAATATCTCATAATTTACTTTCAAATTCAAACAATTACTTCATTTTCATCAAATAAACCACATATTTTGCAACATTATTTCAAATAGCCCGCCGAAATTCCAACATTTTACTGCTACGCGCAATCAGAGAGGCATTTCTTTATTTATTTTAATATTATATAAATTTCTAAGAGCTGAAAAATATATACGAATAAAATGCATGGCTCAAATTCTTACTCCTATTACTTGTTTTGTAGTTTAAATACGTTGTCTTTGCATAAAATTAAACAATGACCGCTCTTGCTCGCTCTGCTCGGTCATGATCGATCATGCTCGGTCTTATGCTCGAGCACGAGCAAGGTGGTAAACGTCCATCACTAATCCCGCTCACGCACATACGACTGTTTATACGGCGTTCCTGATTGGTTCAGCTTAAGTATTTTATAACTGATAAACTAAAATTTCAACTGATTTTTGGAAAAGGAATTTTCTATTTATTTTTTTTATTTTATTTTTTTATTTTCATACAGCTATATA
Organism: Andricus grossulariae; assembly: GCA_011634705.1. Taxonomy (NCBI): domain Eukaryota; kingdom Metazoa; phylum Arthropoda; class Insecta; order Hymenoptera; family Cynipidae; genus Andricus; species Andricus grossulariae. The sequence continues at coordinate 30,779,028 of JAABKJ010007545.1, read as the reverse complement.
AGTCCGGACACGTGAATTTGGGACACCCTGTAGAACAATTCGCATGTATCTGCAGTAAATACAAATAAATATTTCCAGAACATTATGCAGACTTTTTGTAGCGACGTTAATCAATCAGGCCCAGTTAAACAGTAATCATTTATTGATTATTATTTAAACAGTTCTACGAAAAATTAATCACACCAATTTCTTCTCACACGATATTTACAGGATTATTTAAGGCTCTCTAAATATTGCGGACTGGATGTCGTCTGATACTTTCTGCCTTATTTTTCGTTGATATATATATTTATGGTACCTTAAAATGGTTCAAAATGTATAAACAAGTGTATAGTTAAAGCAACTTCAATTTAAGGGCGGCAGTACAGAACTAGATAACCAACAAAATGAGAATTTTTAAAAGGAGCAAAAAAGCATTCTGTAAAATCGAAATCACTATCTAAAGATGAAACAAAATCCACTCCCAAACTGAAGTGTTTCCAAATTCAGACCATAAAAGTTTGAATAAAAAAAGTAATCTAGGTTTGGAGAAAATGGATAGGGAAGTTGACAATCTGAAAGTGATAAAATGAAAAATAAAAATGTGCTTCCGAGATAATAAGTATCTGAATACGGGTAAATGAAGTTTAAAGAAAAAATGATGGCAAATTCTGAGAAAATGAACCAAGAATTTTAAGAATAAAATTTCATGTGTTTTCAAAATTCGTGTGGATAGCGATTATTAATCGAATTTTCAATCTTTTGCAAAAAGAAAAACATGCTTTCCAGATACGAAGATACTGGATGAGAATAAAAAAGGTTTGATGCAAAAAATTATACTATTTCGAGAAAATAAAAATTGAAGATAAGCAACATCACAGTATGGCAGACATTTGTTGCTAAGAATCCGAAAAAAATAAGAAAAAATATTTTTGCCGTCTTATTGATTGATAATAATTACAAGTGTTAGGTTGGCCCTGTGAGGGTGCGAATTCAAAATTGTCATTGCTCACTGCTACAGTGCCCATACGTTATGTATATACTATGCAGTGACCAATGCTGTCGACCTTTCCATGCGAAACACTTAGATCTAACGTATTATAAAGAATGAGACAGGGAGAGAGAAAAGAGCGTTAAACAAAGAACACACTAATTACGCAGCTTGCGAACTGGACAATGGTAAGACTCCTTGCCTCCTTCCCCGCCATAAACTCATACCACTTCTTATTAATCATGCTCGCCGGATACTCCCAGCGATCCGCAAAACCACTAAATACTGATTACCAATGCTAATTGTTAATAACTTTCGGTTAACTACCCAAATGTAAAAATTTAAAATCATCTGATACGAGTCAAAATCCCAATAGGTATTGGTAATAAATAATAACAGTCTCTTCTCTTTAAAAAAATAAATTATAAACTAATATTAAATTCAGATCAAAAATCAATGTAGATCGAACCGATCAAATGCCTTCCTAGATCTGAATCCGTGAACTAGTAAAAACATGCAGATTGTTCTTGTTAATGAACAAAATGACCCTTAGTAAATAAATAAATTAACAATCAAATCATACATAGACAAATTAGTTAAATAATAATTAAGTAACTTCATCACTGGGTGAAATTATTTATTAGCTAAAGATTACTAATAAATAAATAAACCGTTTCAATTATTTAAACATTCTGATCAATTATGCCAATAAGTCTTGAAGTAATAATAACCAGTAGACTCGTTTAGATCAATATAAAATGCAGTTAAAATAATCAATTTGTTCATGATCAAGAGTGATCAACAAACTAGAGAATGAGTTTAATAATTAAAGTACCAATTTCGAGATCGAAACTTACAAAATTATAAATAAAGCATCTCTTTCGAGGGACCTAAAAAGCGCAATTAACTGTTACAATTTTGGTTCAAATAATTAATAAAATATTTTTAGTTAGCTGCATAGCAACACTGCACGTACTTTCAGGAGTCTCAGTTGCACACATTTTTGAAAATTCAGCACTTAAGGGTCACGCAGACCACATTCGGCCGACACTGTCTCTAGGGCTAAAAATGCAAGCATTAATAAAACCCGTTCCCAAAATCCTGTATACCACGGCCTACAAGGTGAATCGTACCTATCATTTCAGCGTAGTCATTCATCACTTCTTACCGTCGTCAGAACTAATTGTTCGGAAGAAAAACAAAAGCTAAAGTTCTACTTGCCCGTCGGTATTTTGTCTAGTACGAGACTCGGTACGCGGATTGTCACTCCCTAAGAGTACTTTATCGGAAAGGCAGTGATCAATAAAGAGAATTTTAGCGACGTACACATTTGAAAAATTGAACAGATTGAAAATCTATAGATTCAAAAATAAATAGCTGTGTGCAACCGGATTTAAGGTGAGACCTATGGAATAGAGTGGAGTGCCCGTTCACGTACTGTCTCGCGCAAAGTGAAGGGTTGTGAACGACGCTCTACGATTACGATCCATCTTTTACATAAAGGTCAGAAATAATTATACACTTTTTCATAAAATTTATTTCGGTATATTGAATTGATTAGTAGCAGCTTTCACTATTTCGGTTTCTTGTGAATCTCTCTCTCTCTGCCTCTTTTCGTTGGGACTGGGGATTAAACACTGAGGCGTAGGAACTAATTTCAATTTTGGTTAACATTAGTTTAATACACTGAATAGCAATAAAATTTGAGAAATTACTAAGTCACTAGAAGAAATTGCTCAGCCCTCCATCTCTTCCGCTATCGTGGGGATAGGCGATAGTTTATAAGAAATGTAGATGTATAATTTAAACTATTCTCAAATCACTCTGAATAAAACCTCTCAATTTTGTTCTTGTCAAAAATAGTCTTTTGAAATTATTTGAACGACCCTACAAAATGTCAGGACTACAACGAATAGGGCTCCCAGTCCGGGGGTAGGATTAATAATCGAATTCCACCCATAAAAATAAAGATAGGATACTTTTTTTTTGGCTTATTAGTTTGGTACCTCCGATAAACGAGATCAAAATTAAATTTTACTTAGCAACACACTCTTTCGTTTAATTTGCTTGTTCGTAATATCAAGAATGATCAATGATAAAAGGTTGAAAAAAATTACTACTAAATTAAAATTAAAACAAAAAAATTATTGTGAGCAATAAACCCATTTTCGATAAAAATGTTAGTTATCTAGTTCTGTACTGCCACGCACCCTTAAACTATCTCGTGTGCGTTATTCCGTATGGATAGATCTTTGTATGTAAATAGCCGGACTTGATCATTAAAATGGTATATTTTTCATTCTAGATCTTCCAGACGAACCGCTGGATTCGAGATCTTTATATGAACGCTTACAAGAAAGGAAAAATAAGCGTGATATCGAATATGAAGAAGCTCACAAATTTAGTAAGTACCTGGGGGGGGGGGGGGTTACCCACAATTTACATTTTATTATGATACATGTTTTTTATGATACCTTCTTTTTTATAAACAAATAATTTTATTTTAAAAGAACATCAATATTTGATTTTTAGTTTCTCTTTGAGACAAATTTATTAAATATTAAAAGATGATAAAAAATTTCATATCTATATTGTTTAAAAAAATTGTGATCGAATCCATTTCAAATCAGGCAGGTTTTACAGTTGAAGTTGCAGAATCACTCGGGAACGAAATGTTTTGTTTTTAGAGCAAATTAGGCGACACGTATTTTTCCGATTTACAAACAAAATTTGTATGAAGTTACGCGTATTTGAATTTTGTGCTTTGTTCTTCAAGAAACCCGAAATTTTTTCTCTAAACCTCTATAAATTTTGACCTAAGTGATATATTTATCGGTTTCTTTCTGATTCTAGTAGCCTTTATTGGTTTCTTTCGTAATCTGTCAGAAAATTTAAAAAAGGTTTAAAATTAATAAAATGGCGGCGTTTTTTCTGGAAATATTAACAGTCGATTTTTTTCAACAAACCCACACATATATTTGTTGTCAATTTTTTTTTTTAATTTGTACTTTCATAAGGAATATATCTTGTGATGTTTTTGTATGCTTAGTCAATTTTGTGGCGAGAAGCATTTTTTTCATAAAATTGAACATCCTACTTATTCTTCCAAACAATAACAGATACGAAAAAATGTTAAGGTAAAAGTTTGCACGTCTAAAAAAGTTCAATAAAAAATACCTCTTGCTCTTTTGCGATATCGCATCGTTTACGAGAAAAATTAAAAAAATTACAATTTCAGGAAAAAAGCATTCTTCCGGCCTCAAAAATGATTTAGCTTGCATAAAACTGATAGAATGCCTTTCTTCTAATAAGGAGAAACTTTCTAGAAATATTTTGAAGAATTAAAAAGGTGGGGTATAAAATTTTGTTTTCATGTTATCAAAATTTGAAGAAAAAATAAAAAAGATTTTCTGAAAAACCCTACCTTTTTTATTTTGACCCATATTTTTTTTAAATTTCAGCTTATGTAAGGATGATATCGTGTCAGCTTTATGCGCGCTAAACCATTATTCAGCAACCCCTGGCGTTTAGGCTATAAAGCCCATTGTGCGATACACATGTTTATTCTAGACAGTACACCGAATCAATGCTTCTTACAATCTTACATGTTAGCCGTGTTCTGCTACAAGCAGTGTAACCGTCTACGCCTACGCCAGTGGCCGTCCAAAAATGTGAGACGACCCCATGCTGCATCCGGGAAATTGACTTTCATCTCGGTAATAAAGATCGAATACATTCCCACGGAAAAAGTATAAACTTTAACAACAATAAATAATGTAAATGTGAAAGTGAAGCGATTTTGTTATTTAATTTTTTATAATAATATTCACTTTTATTACAACCTTCTACGGCAATTAGAAGCTGAGAATGTGACTCTGTTTATTATTGGTTATAGGAAAATAAGTTATTATTTTACCTGAAGGCAGCTGACGCCAATTTGTTACACAAGACTTACACTATTGATGTACACATTTTGAGAGCATCTTCTTTTAGATTGCTAAAGATAGAATAGATTAAAGTAAAAATGGAAAAAGAATGAAAAATGAGCATAACTTGGTTAATATAAACATTTGAATGAAATATTCCTTAGTAATGTTGGAGTACACCTGCTGAGGAGTATTTTTTCTCTCTTGTCAATTTTCGAAAAAATGACTTGCTGTACAGAAAAACAGATTTTGATTGTTCTGGCATTTCTTTAATCTATGTTTTCTCTAAATGTATGAACTTTATCAAGAAATGATATAAGAATGAAAATATCAATTTTTCGAAGTAGAACAACTTTTGTTTGAAACTTCTTCCTGTAAAATCAATATGAAGAAATTTTACCTGAATTTCCGGCAACTTTGAAGGTGATTGTCATCTTCTACATGTACAGAAATTTTCAACCTTTTTCGAGTCACGGCAATGAACATTAAAAATTTTGCACCTTTGCCAGGTCGCCACCTCTCACCTCTTCCATTCACACCTGGCAATCACCCATTTTTACGTTCGCCAGAGTAAGTCAAACCTGTCAGGTATAAAATGTGCATTTTTCCTATCATTACACCATTTATGTCATGGGCTCTTGGTCTATAAGGAGAGTGGATGGGATTTCTCGGTTCATCCGTGCGCCTCGAAGTAGTCGGTTCACGCCTCACTTTGCAGTATAATAACAGTTTAAATTTTGTAAATAGAATTTTTTCATCATGAAGGGGCGACTCTGAAACTGTGGATAGTGTGGAAAAACTGAAAATCGATTTTTCCCTTTTAGGGCCTTTTCTTCGAGGAAGATCACATATACTTATCTGGTTCCAGGCGTGCCCCGTAACACAGTAACTGAAGCGTACTTTTTTGCAAAGGAAATGAGCATCTTACACAATGCCAGCTGGCAGCCTCTATAATCAGGCTAGCCGTTCACATTAGTCGAGTTGCGCCTCTTTGCGATGCATATTGAGCCATTCAGCACTTTACCGGAAGTAACCACTGAACTCATATGACGGGTAGGTTAGGATGGGAAACCGATCCTTTTTAGATCGTAGAGTTAGATGTCCACATTCGTCGCACGGTCCTGGCGTGTAATGCAAGTGTATGTATATGATTATTACTCAAATTCGACTAGCGACCGCCGAGCGATAGTTTCCTCGACACGGAGCCTCTTCGCTGGGAGATCACTTACCTCTTTTGAGAGGACCTACAGTTCCACGTGAGTTCCGAAACAGCAAAGCCCTGGTCGAGCTACATAAAAAAATTCCATTCGTACCGAAATAGAGATCGAACCCCAGGCCTCCTGCTCGGAATCCTGACGTTCTATCGTCTGAGTCACCGGGATTATTTTAAATTCTAATGTTTTCTTAAAAAATTTCGAACGATTCATATTTTTTTAATGTCTGAAAAAATCCTTAACATTCCCGAACGGAAAATGGCGGATCATCTGGTGGTATTCCAAGTAAACAACAAAAACTAAATTCTGCATTGGAAGAAATTCCCTTTACTTCAATCGATTTTATGATCCTAAAAGCCATCAGCCTGGTTTTTCTACCCCACCATGCACGGACTGGGTTGCAGTCAAGTGCATGATGGGGGGGGGGGGCTACAGCCTAAGGTAGTATCCGAACTACCAGAACCTCGGTAAGAGTACATGGAATTTCTAGAGGCACCGGCTCAGGGATCGAACCCCGGATGTCTAACGTAAAGTCCGAGTGCCTAACCGCCTGAGATACCATTTTCCCAAATCCCTTTCGGGGCAAGCGTAACTCAGTCGGTTCTAGCCTCACTATACTGCCGGGGATAAAGGAATTCCTATAAGAAAAGTGAGAAAGGGAAGTGTAGGAGAAGAGATTATTAGCCCTTTCCAGACCGCTCCCCCTTTTACAATGAAATCGTAACAAATTTACACAGAGTGCCTGACACCCCCTTATTTACATAGCACGTTCGTTCCACAACACTGTTCCGACATAGGTCGCTGATCAGTCTCTCTAGTAATCCCCCCAGGCGAAGAGCTTCACAAAGTCATCATGTGGCACAGATCACATAAATATACGCATACTTACGGATAATCCCATAGTAAGATCCATACTCTTTACTCTAATCACATCCGCTAAGTAAAGCTCTCCGCGCGAGCCTATTAGTATTCAATGTTTTTCGTTTCAGGCGTCTCTCACTCCACTGACACTCTTCATCATGCATTTCTTATAAACTATTTGTCACCACACTTTTCTGTCCTGGCATACCTATTTAGCTTCCTTCACGTCCATGCATTTCCTCAATCAAGCTCTTGTGTTTATATGACTCTGTATATCTTGTCGCCTTAGAGTATCTTTCACACATTCGAACCATTCTTTCCTCGGTCTGCCTCAGCAAGTAGATGTGTACTTTGTACCTTTAGTTTCTAGTATTTCAGAGGAAACAGGATCTGGCCACTCTCTCTGAGATTCATGCAAAAAGGGAGGTCCTTGCCACCATAAGGGGTGGTTTATCAATTCCTCTGGAGTGAGACGGCGAGAGAGACACTCCACATGATTCAAGGACGTAGGAACGTGTTTCCATTTAGCGTCCGGAATCAAAGTGTAAATTAAGGCTACCCTGTTGGAAACGAAAGTAGGCCAAGTAGATGGCACTTTACTCAACCATGCCAATACAATGGTGGCATCTGAACAGCAATATAAGGGTACGCCGGAAAGATTCATTGATTTCACTACCTTTTGAACCAGTTTTGCTAGTAATACTGCGGCACAAAGTTCTAAACGTGGTATACAAACTGTTATGACAGGAGCCGTCTTGGACTTGGCCATTAATAGAGAAGTTTTAACCTTTTCTTTGTTATCAATTATTTTTAAATAAATGGCTGCACCATAAGCTTTATTAGAAGCGTCTGCAAATCCATGCAATTCAATAGATTTTAAATTAGAGCTGAGGCCATTCCAGCGCGATATTTTTAGTTTTTCAAGTAGAGGCAAACTTTTGTAATACACATTCCACTTATTATTTAGATCTGCAGGGAGTATATCATCCCAGTCGAGCTTTTTTAGCCAAAGTTCCTATCAAGGAAAGAACTATTCTTTTAGTAACAATTTCGATGTTTTGAATATTGATTAAAAACAGAAAAGTATCCAATTTTGGGCACTACCGTAAGCCAAGGACGGATTTAGCATCATCTTTAAACTCTCCAAAAGTTACTGTTTTGTTTTCAGAAGAGGCATTGCCATGTATTTTCAATGCAGGGTCGTTAGCGGACCATTTTCGAAGAGGAAGACCTCCTCTAGCTAAAAGCTCACTGAGCTCCTTTTGTAAATGTAGAGCTCGTTCTAGAGTATCTGCTCCGAATAAAACGTCATCGACGTAGAAATCATTTTTAAGAATTTCACTAGCTTCAGGATAATTACTACCTTCATCTTCGGCTAACTGTTTTAAAACCCTGTTTGCTAAGAATGGAGCCGACGCCGTTCCATATGTGACCGTCATTAATTGATAGTGTACTATCTTTCTAGAAGGTCCTTTATGGCAAACTATGCGTTGCAGATCGATATCTCTAGGATCTAACAAGATTTGTCTAAACATTTTGTTTATATCAGCCGTTAAACCAAATTGAAAATTTCTCCATCGAAGAATAATAGCTGTGAGATCATTATGAAGCTTTGGGCCTACTAAGAGAAGGTCATTTAATGATTTTCCTGAAGAAGTAGGACTAGAGGCATTAAAAACTACCCTTACTGGAGTAGAAGTATTTGATTCGCGTACAACCGGGTGATGAGGCAAATAAACCGGAGGACAACTCAGAAGAGTTGTTTTGCTTGAATCTGAAATTTGACGCATATGACCTAAATTTTCGTATTCGTCTAGAAAAGTCTCATAGCTTTTTGCTAAATCAGGATTTTTAGCTAATCGGCGTTCAACGCCATAGAGCATGGACAAGGCTCGAGGTAAAGATTTACCTAGAGAATCAAAAGATACCTCTTTGGGCAGAAGCCATACGACATAACGGCCCTCTTTTGTACGTCAATGCGTTTTCATAAAATGAGTTTCGCAACGTTGTTCCTCATCTGTCAACATTGATTTGATATGATTTATTTTAATGTGGGATTGGGTTTGAGAATTTGTTGTGATTGGACCCGAAAGAATCCATCCGAAGACTGTATGTTGTGCTGTAAGAGAACCAGGAGGTCCTTTGCATAACCCTGGCAAAAGACACGAGCCATAATAATCTGCACCGATTATCAAATCAATTTGTTCACTACTCAAGGGTGTAGGATCCGCGTAATCTAGATTATAAAGGTGATCCCATTCAGAATTTAACTCTATCTTTGGAGGGTTGTAATTAATTACCTGTGGTAAAACAAATGCAGAAATAGGGTATGATTCATTTTGATCATTTGTAGGTGACATAAATAGATTGACTTTAGATCTGGACACCCCAATCAGAACATTAGCGGAAGCAGTTACTTTGGTATTTACAGAAAAACGCGTAGGACGCAAATATTGCACCAAAGATTCGGAAATAAATGTAGCATCGGAGCCTTGATCTAAAAACGCTCGTACTCTCATTTTTCTTCCATTGTGAGCGCGAATAACAACTTTGGCAGTAGGTAATAATGTTTTTGTACTCTGAAAACATCTCAAAACAACAGAAGAATTAGTAGACATAGTATTACATAATGAAGCTTCTGCAGTTTTATTCACTTTTTTATCAACATTGCTATTTGACGCAGCAGAATTGCACTTGTGTCGATTGATTTGGATTAGAATTTATTTTGCTAGAAGATTGTTCAGAAGAATCTGAAGACGATAAATCGGTATGCATTAGAGTATGATGAGCTTTCTTACATTGAAAGCAAGATATTCTACTTTTACAGCTTTGTCTTCGATGGCTATATCTCAAACATCTAAAACAGAGCTTATGCTCTCGAGCAGTTTCCTTACGCTGAGGTACTGTATATTTTCTAAAAGTTTGACATTGAGATAGATAATGATTTCCACCACAACATATACATTTAGGGCTATTGGAAGTCGTAGTGCTATGTGATTGCGCAGAGGATCTCCTTGCTGCGAAAGAATTCGTATTATTTACATTCTTTGAGTCTTGTTTGGACATGCTAAGAGCTTCTAGAGTACGAACTCTAGTATCAAGGAATTTAGCCAAATCGTCATAAGCAGGATAGGTTGTACTATTCGAGAGATTTTCCTCCCACTCAGCTACAGAATTTTTATGCAACTTATTTACAAGCAAGTAAATTGAAATGTGATCCCACTTGCCAGTAGGGCATCCTAAATTTTTGAGATCCATAAGGGCTTCGTTCGTAGTATCTCGCAACATTTTTAGTTCCTTTAAGAAATCGTTCGCAAGATCAGGTAGAGAGAGAAACGAATGAAGATAGGAATTAATTAGAGCCCTTTCATTGCCGTAACGCGACTTTAACGTGTTCCAAGCTCCCTCATAATTTTCATCTGTAGACGTTATATATTTAACCAATTGCAATGCTTCTCCTGTAAGCTTAGTTTTTAAATAGTATAATTTTTGTACAGGAGGTTCTTCGCTTATTATGAATTGTAGATTCAAAAAGATCTCTAAAGTTAGGCAAATCCAGATAATCACCGGAAAATTGAGGAATTTGAATGTCTGGCAATCTCATTCCGTACTCATGAAAAACAGTTTGAGAGTTATCAGAATTTTGAGTAGCATTATTACCTGGAACAGTTATGTTTGAAAGGAAAGATTCTGAATTTTCTTGAAATAAACCACGAATTGTCTCATTGAAGAAATTCAAAGCTTTAAAAAATTCCTTCTCGGCTGAAATAAATTCATTGTTTACAAAATAGTCGACTTTACACTTATCTGTTTGTGAAGAGATGGCTGCAGCTGAGATGCGAAGTTCTAACTGCTCACATTTTTCCCATGTATCTTGAGAACTTTTGAGTCTGCCTTGTGCAACTGCTAGAGAGACTTCCGCACAGTTGAGTTCATTGACAGTCTAAATAAGCGTCTTAACCCGAAAATCTTTATTATTAAAAGATATCACGTATAATGACCAAATAATGTCACTTAATGACCGAAAATTCAGTGAGAGAGAATGGCGTAAGCCAATCTTTTAGAAACCGAAACAATAGTCAGTACTGAGTGCGATTTATATTATAATCATAATTGGACACGTGTATTTTCATACGATATGTGACTTTCTAGAGAGAGAACGATAGTGTTTATAGACACCACGAGAGTCCTAATGGAGCTTGTTATTGCGAACTTTGACTCCTGAAGCACGTATCCTTCTTTGAAGAAATCGCGAACAGTGTTGATAAAGATAAAGACTCTCTATTAGTAAGAGATAGTTTTAATTGTGATGTTACGTCACTGAAGTGGAGGAAAGGAGATTTACTTGATTTTCCTACTGTTCATAGCTGTGTTGCATGTGCGTTACTTTAAAGGGGAAATTTTTAAGTTTAGTTACTTTTTACGTACCAAATTTTCAGTTTTTTCCCCACATATAAGAATACCACTTTAGAATCCAGTATCCTCGCGAAAACACATTAATAACTGTAGTTTTTCTTATCAGAGTAATCGAATTCTCCACACCACTATACAACCGACTGACGCCGTTTCAAACTCAATGGGTTTTCTCCGACTTTTCGTTCGTCAATTTCACAGTTTTCAACACTTTTTTCACTCCAATCATATCCGGCTCGAAGGACCATGTTTAATTCTATAAGAAATAATTTTTAAAGCGTCTGAAAGATTGATTTTTGCTAGATAAGGATTAGAGTGAAGATCTGATCTATTATTTCAAAGAAAACTGATTCTATCAAACATGAATGAATTGTCGTTTATTAATTGTCAATTCTTCTACTTGCACACATTTTCCTTGGAGTTAATATTTTGTAAAGTATAAGAGTTCGCAAAATGCTTATCGCGTAAGCGTGCCGCTCGCTTCTCTTTCTCAACTCGCACTGAAAATTCGCCCGCTTTCGTCGATCAATAAAGTTGAAATATAGGCATACGTCACACACACACAAACACTTGTAACAATTATTAATTCCACCTGAGTACTTACTAATTAATCAAAGCATGCGTCAAGTTCAAATTTGGTACTAAGCCGGTCCATAGAATTAGCTATAGATGTGAACAAAAAATAAAGAGCAACTTTTTTCTTTTATAAAATCTTTAACAAATTTTACGACCCTGAATGTAGCTATACATATAGATTTTGATATTGGGAAATTTACTCAACAAAAGTAATGGTCCTATTGAAAAACCGAAATTATATCTGGATTCGTCTACGTCATATTTTTCGGAGATTTTCGAATAAGGCGAAAAAAAAAAGGTTTTCAAACAATTAAATTGTTATAAACAATTGGGAACTAAATAAAAACAAATGTATAAGTCCAAAAATAGGTTCAAGCATATTACCAGATACTTCAATCAAATACCCTCGAGAGATTTTTTATTCACCGCGAATAAATAATTATTGAAACAAATACAATGTTTATAACAATTTTTTACGTTCTTCATCGTGTAATTTGAAATGATGTAAACTAACACTAAATAAGCACACACTAAATAAATATAATACTATTGTTCAATGTAAACAATCCATATTAGTAACAAATTAATCAATTTAACATTGTTTATATCTTCTCCACTCTCACTGAACACCAAAAAGCCCTTTGAATGTGGATTTCCATATTCGGACATATAGCTGGAACGAACTAATAGTCCCAGAAAAAATCTAATTGTATCGTTGGATGCGTCTCGGTCATATATCTAGGAGATTTTTGGATCACGAAAAAAAATTATTATTTGAAGAATTATATTGCTCATAATATTTTTAATTTGTTTGAAAAATGAGTGAACAATAATTTGTCATAAATGACGAACAGATATCGTTCCTCGAATATTACAGAAAGCAGAAATATTTTTAAAAATTTATAAACTTCCATTTAAACATTATTTTTACCCCCTCTACTCTCACTCGAAAAATCCTTTGAACATGGATTTTCATCTCTGGACATATAGCTAGTGTGACGTACTGAAAATTCCACGTAGTACTGCTGGCCAGAGTACAGGTAATTAGTTCATTGCAAATAAGAATATCCCTCTTCGACGGAGAAGGTGTAGATCTCGAAACAGTGAAGGTGCGGGGATTGGCTTTCGCAGATGACAAGATTGTTATGGCAGAATCAATCGAGGACTTGCAAAGAATGTTGAATGAACTCAATACAAGCATTAAGAACATTAGCCTCAAAATTAACGTAAATAAGACAAAGGTCATGGTGTTTGAAGGAAAAAGTGAGTAAACAATGTGCAACATTGTCCTAAATTATGAGAGATTAGAAAAAGTTGACAAATATGTATATATAGGTAGCCTATTCACTAGCGACGGGAAAATATATAGGGAGTTAGACAGGCGCGTAAATGAGAGTAAGAAGGTTATCGGTAGAGCAGGGTCTATTCTCACGAATAAAAAAAAAATAAATAAAAAAAAGCTAAAATTACCATACATAGTTCTGCAATTGTGCCGACTGTACTATACGGTAGCGAGACATGGACATGTCAAGAAAAGGACAAGGGTAAAATTAACGCGATTGGAATGAAAGCTCTGCGCACGATATGCGGGAAAACACTGATGGACAAAATCCGAAACGAGATAATCCTCAAAGAATGTGATACAGGAGAGACTCTAGTTGGCATATGGGAGAGAAATCAGTTAAGGTGGTTCGGACATGTTGAAACAGCGAAAGATGAACGACTGACCAAACAAGTGTATGAAGGTAAAGTAAATGGCAGAATGCCCTGATGTAGACCGCCGAAAGAATGGATAGAATCTGTGAATGAGACAATAATCCGAAGAGACATAAGGAGCCATAGAAACAAGAGAGCTTGCATGAGAAAATGCATGGACGTGAAGGAAGCTAGAGTAGTATGCCAGGACAGATAAGTGTGGCGACAAATAGTTTGTGAACAGACTGGCAATAGAGTGACTGACGCCTGAAACAAAGACCTTAGATACTAATGGGCCCAAGTGGGGAACCACACATAATAATTTTGTGAGGCTCCTCACTTGGGATGATGGCTAGCAGTGTTGCGGAACGAACGTATCATTACACCCTATACCTATATACCCATCCACACACTACTAGTTTCCAACCGAGCAATTCACGCCTACCCCGAAAGGGAAATGGCTTAATGATATAAAAATATTAAAATAATTAACCCAGTTAATTACAATTTATCCATTCACAGATGGTTAACGAAAGATTGTTTAAAAATATTATGTAATACTTTGAAGGGATGTAGGAGTAGAATTTCTCTAGAAAAACCTGAAATTGTCAGGGAATTTATTTACAGAATTTGGGTAGACGCCCTGCGATAATTCTGAAGATAATATTTTTAATATTTTTATTGATATGTTTCAACGTATAAAATATCCAAAAAATATACTGATTAATAGTATAAATTTCCGTGCTACTTTATCCAATTAGCTGACAATTACTTTTACATTTTCCAAAATAAAGAAAAAAACTAAAACTCCAAAATTGTGGCTTCATTAAAAAAAATATTTTTTAATTTATTCTGTCACTTTCTATAATTATAGGTATGCGAAATGGAATTGGCTTAATGGTACAATAATAAAATAATAATAAAGTTCGTGGCAACTGAAATTTTTGACCCAGCAGTATTATATTCTCAAAAGTAGTTTCTCATGCGTATAAGCATTAGTATGGGATTCAGGGGACATTTTGAGACGAAAAGGAACTATTTTTGTAGGGGGTCGAGCCATTTTAGAAGAAAAAAATAAGGATGTTTTCTAGACCACTTTATTAAGAATACAACAATTACGCGAATTTATTCTGAATAATCTTTTTCTCTGTCCTTATAAATATATAATAACTGTGTAGGAAATGTATCATTTTTATATATAAAATCAAATAATGTTGTTCCTTAATTTAAGAAAGTAACTTCATATAAGAACAAGAAATTTCTTAATGAAGCAAGCTTCTAGGAAAATGATAATTCCTACTGAAAAAATCCAATTCGTAACGAAAAGTGTCTTTGATATATTGGTCTGTAACCCTCTTGAGCCAGAGAGAATAATCAGCTTCCTCTTTCATTTTTATAAAATTTGTTTGATTATTTTCATAGTTACTTAAAATTCACATAATATTTAACATATTAATATTTTCAATGAAATATATTCAGAAATTCCGGTCGAACCTCCTGAAAACTGTGTATCAAACAGAAATTTCAAACATTTCACTTTAAAATTAAGATGAAAAAAATATTTATTCATTATTCATTATTCAAAGTAATTAAAATAAAATAATAATTATGGCAATAATTCTCAACACAATTTCAATTTTTCAATATTTTACTAACTCTTAGAGCAGACGCAGAACGTAATTTAATGTCTTATTTGGTATCACGACTTGTCAGTGTCTAAACTCTGAAGGAGTTAATTCTATAACAACATTTTTCATTAAATAACACTACCATTTACTGAATTGTATCTGCCCAATAATAATTTATATCTGAAGCTTTGTGAAGCTTATCATTTACGGGGAGGTCGCTGGACCGAAAACCGTAGCATATCATATGATATAATTCAATTCAAAATAAGTTCAATTTCAACTTTTTTTTAATGTTAAGTTTAATTGGTAACTATATACGAAGATGTTAATTTTTGATCTACTGATCTGTCTGTTTATTTAAAAACAAGCTTTCGCCCCACGACGTGGAGCCTCTTCAGGTAAAAAATATCTCCATCATTTATCTGAAGAATATAGAACGACGTAATAAGAAAATGCATAATTTATTAAATGATGTCACAACATATGAGAAATTAGATGAAAATCCTGAAAAAGAACTAAAAAATGAAACTTGTAAATACTTGAACTCGTCGCGAATCAGTGGTTGTTTACGTGAAAATATATTACGTCGTGATATATTAATTCATGACGCTAACATCCCTAGAATATAAGGTTTACCTTAAATTCACGAACCAAATTGTCCACTGCGACCTGTTGTTTCTTTCATTAATACTCCCACTTAAAAAATGGCTAAGTTATTTAATAATATTCCTAAAGAAGCTTCATTGGTACCAGAAAGTCAAGTTAAAAATTATTTAGATTTCAAAACCGTAATTGTTAAAAGAACAGTTACTTCTGATCATATAATCGTTTCATTGGATGTATCATCCTTATTCACTAATATTCCTATTGATTTAGTGATGAACAGTATTTTAAGTAGATGGATTTACATTCGAAATGTTACTGGTTCTCTCATATCATCTGTTTTAGCCGACCTTGTTATGCAAGAGAGAGTCAATAGTTATTAAAAATTTAGATTTTACCATTCACACATATTTTCCTTATGTAGATGATACTTTTATTATTTTACCTAAGGATAAATTGGATTATGTTTTACACCAATTTCATTCTTTCCATCCCAGGCTTAAATTCACACATGATACAGAAAATAAGAATTCCATTTCCTTTTTGAACTTTAAAGCTATAAAAACCAATGATGGCACTATTATCACGATTTGGTACAGGAAAGATACTCATTCAGGCAGATACATTAACTTTTTTCCAACCATCCCATTCAGCATAAAATAGCTATTATCAAAAATCTCGTCGACACATCGTTTAAATTATCACATGAATCTTTTGACAACTCTGATATTGATTTTATAAAAAATATTTTGTTACTTAATAATTATCAAAAGGAGTTTGTTCAAACACACATTGATGATATAATAAAAACCCTTAGAGATCTTTTACCACAACAAATGAATTCACATCTAGATTTTTTTTCAGTCTTTATTTGTCATGGTATATGTAGTGATACATTGTAAAGAATGCACATTTCATTTATAAATTTAAATTTAGACGTTCCGCATAATACATATGTATATTTGCCTATCCTATCTATCCTATATATGTAATTACTACCTCATATCAATTTTACATAATAATCTAAATATTAAAATTAAATTTATGAGGAAAAAAATGATACAAAAAAACCTCAAGACTGTAGACATCAAGTCTCGAACAGCAATATTAATTGTTGTTCCTATATGTTGTTCTTCAATAAAATATGCTTATAGTTATTTAATTCACTTGGATTGCTCAACATAATATTAAGATCGTTGATGACGACTAACTTATCCTATTATACAGTATATACTTAATCCTTTTATGCTTGATTTTTTTGTTTTCATAATCTACTATTCTTACTAATTCATTAGCGTGTTCCTTTAACCTTTCAAAGAAACTTTCATAATTTTTATAAATATAATCTTTAATGTAATCCACCTCTAATTCTTTGTGCATTTGTACAATAGTTCTATACATTGGGTATTTTCCTATTAGCCGCAAAAATTTATTTTGTACCCTTTGGAGAGTTTGATAATCAGTATTACTAATTAAATTCCATATTGGACAAGCATAAATCAACATTGGTCTAACTATACTTTTGTACAATAACTTTTTATTATTAAGTGACAATTTAGATTTCTTATTTATCAAACGATATAATGATAGCAATGCTCTTATCGCTTTTTGTATTACTATTTTAATATGTCTCTTAAATATAGTATTTGATCTATGACTGATCCTAAATATTGAGGGCTATCAGACCACATAATATTATGACCTTTTAACGCAATACTTTTCACTATATTTGGTCTCTTTCGTAACTATAACCACTTCAGACTTGTTTATATCAATTCTGATCTTCCACTTTTCATAATACTTATTAATTTTATTAGCTGCCTTTTGCAATCTATTTACAATCATATCTATCCTATAAGAGCTTGTATAAAGAGCTGTATCATCAGCAAACAATGCCAACTCTACGTTTTCCAATTTTGGACAATCACTAATATAAATGATAAATAGTGTGGGTCCTAAGACTGAGCCTTGTGGAACACCTGCAATCATTTCCTTAACTGCAGATCTTTTCCCATCATAACTAACATACATTGTTCTGCCTACTAAGTAAGATTTAATTAAGTGAATGAGATAAACGGGATATTTTTACTCTATTAGTTCATAGATTAGGCATTCATGCCATACCGAAACAAAGGCTTTTTCAATATTCATTGACAGTATGTCTGTGTGTTTCTTTTTGTTGAAATTTTCAGTAATATGACCAACCAATCTGTCCAACTGATCCAAAGTACTATGTTTCTTTCGAAAACCATATTGTTCTTCGTTAATTATTTTTATTCTCTTCTGAAAAGAATGTTACCCTTTTGTGTGTTATTTTTTCAACAACTTTACTAATGTGAGGTAATAAACTAATAGGTCGATAGCTTTGTGGATGGCTATGGTTCTTACCTGGTTTTGGTATTACTATTATCTTACCAATTTTCCATTCTTTTGGGAAATAACCGGTGCACATGATCGCATTTATTATTTTTGTGATAAAAACCACCACCTTCCTTGGAAGTCTCTTTAATATATAGTACGTTATTTTATCATCGCCAGGAGCTTCATTATTTATAAACGAACGAATGATTTTATAGACCTCAGTTGGCTTTGCCAACCAAATTTCGTTGACCTCAGTTCGATTATTTTTGTGTAAATTCTCACATACCTAACTACTTTTCTATCATCATTTTACTTCCTAACTGATCATTTAGCTTGTCCACACTTTCTAAGTATTTTGCAAGAACATTGAGTTTTTCATTAGTATCATAAACGTATAGTTTATGATATAATAAAGGTGGAATTTGTTGAACATCTTTAGTTATAATATTTTTCAATTTCCAAATGGAGTTATCTGTCGGGCTCGCTTTGCTAATTTTTTGGTTCCACTCTAAATTGTTCCATTCAAACAATTTATTTTGTACCAATTTATTTAACGCCAGCTGAAGTACCTTACATTTTTCACGCGTTGTCCTTTGATGCTTTTTTCTATAATTGTTTTTTCTTTTAATCAAACATTTAATTGCGTACGGTAACGAGAAGTTGTATTGAACTTATTTTTTATTTGGTATACAATATTTAATAGCTTCTTGGATAATTTGTGTTAATATATGTATCCCTTTATCAATTTGTTCAATACTTTCTATATGGTAGCCAGTATTTAGATTATTATATATGAATTTTTTTCATTTACTCCAGTCTGCATTTTTCATAGCTAACATTACTGTGTGGGTTTAACAAAAAATATATTTATGTTAAGTTTCATGCTGACTGGATTGTGATCTGAGCTTAGTATACTCAGTGACTTTGGTTCGGCATAATTACCTATATTTTTGAGTGGAAATAAATCAAGTATACTAGGTCGACCTACTTTTAAGTAGTGAGTAGGCTCAATTGGCGCAGATATGGTCTCATTTTTCTTTAGATACAGCTGCAGCCATTTTTTACCATTTTTATCATTTGTAAAGCAATTCCATGTAGTGTGTCTGCAATTTATGTCCCCCATAATTATTACTTCACTGTAAGAATCAATTATTTTATTGAATTCATGTTCTGTTCGATTTTTATTAGGTGGCAAATATACAGAGACCAACATAATTTGATCAAGATCGGTTTTTACTACAACAGAAATTGCTTCTAAATCATCAAGACCCACAGTATTCACCTGGTAGTGTTCAAGTTGGTTGCTGATGACAATTGCCACTTCACTTTCTGCACTATTCCTATCTGTTATGCACACAGAATACCCCTGAATATTTAACTTATATTGAGAATCTATTCTAGTTTCACATGACCCAATAACATCTAGATTATAATGATATATTACACTCTTTAATTTGGATCTTATATTTTTCATAGAATTTGCATTCCGTGCAATTATATTTAATTCGCTCACCAGAACCATTTAATCCATTAATTCAAGAAATTCTTCAATAAGACACGTAACTTTTGCAATTCCATCAGTAGAATGCTTCATTTTATTAAATGCCTCCCTAATTACAGTTAAAACCTTATTCGTGTTTATGTTATTGAAGAATTGCTTGACCACCGCAATTATTTCTTCAAATGATACTTGAGCTGAATTAGAGTCACTTACATTTTTGTTTTTGATTGTACCATTTGAGAGTAATGCTTTAGTGTATGTTGTTTTACGAGACTCTTTTGCTTTGCTGTACTTTCATATAAACTTCACAATCTTTTGAACAGGCTACATGATTTTCACCACAACTTATACACTTCATTTCACGGTCTTCGGATTTGGTGCATTCTTCGCTATTATGGTCACCCGCACATTTAAAACATTTTACTTCCTTAAAAATTTTGTTGCAACATGCCCAAAAGCTTGTCAATTGTAGCACTGGATGACTGAGTTAAAATTTCTGTATTTTCCCCATGTTATGCCCAAGTAGCACACCACTCGAACCTTCCTGATGTCTTGCTGTTTTATTATTGTTCTGAAGCTTACTGCAAACATTGGATACTTGCGGTCCTGCTTTCTCTTTCTTCACTAGTTGTACTACTTTCAGTACTTCCAAATTTTGAGCTTCAAGATCCACCTTGACTTCTTCTAGCGTTACATTTGGCGGTATTCCTTTTAAAACCATTTTGAGTTGTTTCTGTTCCGGATTTGTATATGTATGATATTCAATATTCGTTTTCTTCAATTCCTTGACAATCGTATTAAAGTCCTCCATTGTTTCAGTGTAGAAAATGATTCGGTTTCCCTTATATTTAATCGTTAGCTTGCTATTCATCTTAGCTTTTATATCATCTAGAACCTCTAAATGATTCTTTAGGTAGCTGTAGACAACTAGGGGTTGAATTTTTTTCCTTTTTTCACTCACCAAATCATTGGATCATACTTCGTTTATATGTTCCTCATCTGATTGAGTGTTTTCTTAATTATCGGATAGTTGTTGGAACTTGGTTTTAGCTTCCACATTATATTCTCCTTGATCCATTAGCTCTCTTTGATTTTCTTTCTTCCTTTCTTTATTATTCGGGGTAATGCGATTATTCTGCACTGGTTCTGACACTGAACCCATGTTAAGTGTCAGTCTTTGAAACCTCACGGCTTTTCAAGATTCGTACTATATCACTATCCGACGCGTTTGATTACAAACACAGAGCGTATCGTAAACGTGTCCGACCATAGCAATAGTCAAGACAAGACGGTTTTTCATCTATAGTCTGGGCCATAGATTCAGGATTAAATGGTGGCTGTAGTTGGGCTTATGCAACGATGGCGAAGATCTGTCGTCTTTGGTGTTTCCTAATCGTGACGAGAGAGAGACAATCAGATTTGAAGAGCAACTTTTCTATGTGCATTATCTGTATCACGTGAACAAAATGTTGGTATTGATAATACTGATTTTCCTAGAGTTGAACTGCAGGTAAATGACAATGAAGGAAAGGACCAATTTTTTCTGCAAAACAATAAAACAATTAAATGATAAAAATAAGTACAAGCGTAAGTCAAGATTTTTTTGCCCCACGGTCTAGCATTTGGACCTGTGCAGATGTTAATACCAGGTATTATATCTATACGGATTTTACATGCAAAAATGGTTTAAGATTCAAAATCACATGTTCTTTTATACAATTTTGCTTGAAATAGTATTCACACTTAACGTTTCATTGAAACAAACATGATATATATGTGGAGTGAGTGGAAATGTGTGCGTTGGACTCTATGATGATGTTTTGTACAGAAATAGTACAAATCCATCCAAATTTCAAAATGAGTCATCATTTTCTGAAAATATGGTTGATTTATATTTTCCTTCTCTTTAATATTTACAACTAATGTAAAACAAAGTACATAAAATACCTGAAAAGGGTTATGAAGTAGGTACGTTAAGGAGAAATTAGGAAAATATCAAATAGTATCACTTTCAAATACAAGGATGCCAAACTCAGATTCCAATAGTTTTTTAAATGCTATTTCATCTAAGATCCTGGGGCTTGTGATAATTCTCAATGTATCTGAAGTGAAAGAAGATTTCGATAAAATGACAGCTTTCGAAGAGCCGACCGGAAAAGCACTGTTCATCTACATTGAGAATTTAGAAGAAAATGGATCAGTTTCAGGTTTGGGACTCTCACACTTTTTGAACCAAATAAGGCCACAAAGGATTTGACCAAGGTGTTTGATCATCCTACTATGTGAAGAAAAAACCTTTGCCCTCATGATGTGAAATTTTTTCAATTCAATAAGAAAAAAGTTGGGAAAAAGTTTTTCGAGAATCGATTAGAAATAAAATCTGTCATTTATCAATTCAACCCCTTTATTGGTGTTCAGGAAAAGCTCAAATATTCCAAGAAAATGTAATGAATCCTTGAAAAATTCACAATATGATTAGCTAAAACTTGAAACGAGGATTCGTTCATTATCTTTCTTAAAACAGAGCCAAGTATAATCACAAATGTCTTCTAGTTGATTTCCGTGGTGTATATCTTTTGACATTTAAAGTTTTATCCAAAGTGCTGAATTTGTCTGCATCTGTAATTTCATCAGTGAGTGCAAAAATAGATATCATTAATCGGCAAAACAGATCTGCAAGTGTTATGATCAGTGAATGAATAAGCAATGAAATCAATGTCTTCATAATTACGCTTCTACATATGTTTTCATCAAAGCACTCACAGCACATACAAGAATGTTAGATTGGGAGTCTTTTTATGCTGTCGTGCGAATTTTTTCCGACAAGGAAGAAGCAGTGTCTGAAAGTACACCTTATTCTACTATATTAGTACTTTTAACATTTCAGGAATAATATACGTGACAGCACATCTTCTGGCATTTGATGCTCACCATTGGGAGGTTTTCAACATCTTTACAGTTTTATTGGCTTCTTAATTACTATAATTACCCAAATGATTGAAGTAAGATTGCAGCCTAAATGGACTGGACATTATTCACGTGATATTTCCTACATTGTTACTATCTGGAAAAATCAACAAAATCTAGAATTTGGAACCCTTGTTAGTGTAAGAAATCTTCAACGACGTCTCGTCTTCATCACAAATTAACGGATCTCTGCTTTCGATGCTTGTCTCCATAGGAGAAATTTGATTAGGAAACTGCAACTGCTTACCACGATCTAACCAACAATAACCAGAGGGAACATTCACTACTGATCAATATTTGATCTATCCTTCCCTCTCGAAAAAATCTTCAATAAATGTTGCTATACATAGAGAGACAAGACATAAGTATAATAGCCAGATAGAAATACATAATAACTTCTGAGTGAAAACTTGATTCTAATAAATATAGCACATCATGCACAGAAAATCCATGCCAGATTTAATTAAACTGTAAGAAATAAAAATCAAGAATGATTAAAAATTTATTTTCTTCTTTAACGAAAAGAGATGTCACTTTTTTAATTTTTAGGGATATCTGATTATTTCATGGCACCAAAGTGTATGATAAGTTTCTGAATTGAATTATACGTAATATAGAAATTTTTATTAATTGAAACAAAACAAAAAATTGATGTGGGTATCTACCAGCACAAGAATAGCCATCTTATTGGACAGGAATGATGATCTTAATCTAAACAGACATGCTTGATAATATAAGCTATAATACAATGTCAATAATATTAACTGGTTTTTATCACTTGTAAATCATTGTACATCCAGTTTTACAAACTTCAGAACAGAATAACTTTTCACGATTTACAGGAAAGAAAATTGTTTCAACAAATTAAAATAGTTTTGAAAATTGCTAAATATCCTCTCAAAAAATTACTCTAAACATTCTTTAATTGTGTCATAAATTCCATAAAATAATAACGTCTCACGTATTGCAGGAAAAATATTGTTCCAAAAAATAAAAATTGTTTAAATAATTACTAAATATCCTTGAAAACATATTACTTCCAGCTTTAGTTAATTGTGTCATTAATTCCAGAAAATAATAACTTTTTATGATTTTCAGGAGAAAAAAGTGTTTAAAGAAATAAAAATTGTTTAAAAAATCTCCAAATATCTTAAATAAGAAGTACTACTCTTGTCATTCATCAACCTTATATCACTTATCCCAAACGATAATAACTTTTTACGACACACAGGGGGGAAATTTTTTTTTCGAAAACCGAGCTTTCCCCATTTTAAATCTCATCTTAATGTGAAGGTTCCCGGAAGCACGGGTTAACGTTAAAAAAAAAAGAAATTACGCATTTTCTTCTCCGAAAAACGAACAAATTGGTAGGGATCGATCACCAAAAAACGAAGGTCGAATTTTTGGACAACCCCAATGATAACATATGAACAACAGTAGAATAATTCTTAATTATATTGAGTGATTCTTAGTGTATAATCGAAATTTGCATCCTCTAGATTCAGAAAACTATTCAAGCCAACAATACAGAAAAACAACTCCTATTTATTCCAAGGTTGTTAAAGTCCGAACATTTAAGTGCAAAATACACAACATTTTTCTATCTAATTCCATCCATCGATATGAAGTCTTTTCCATCGGAGCAAAGTAATAGCTATAATTATGCAAGCTCCATGTATTTATAAAAAAATGAAACAATCAATAGCTCACCTTGACTTGTGGTATATAATTTTTCCAAAGAAAAATTGCAGAAGTCACATAGCAGTCGATCAGCTCAGACATAACGAAAAAGCTAAAATAAATTTATTATATTATAAAACAGTACAGATTCATTTAACTTTCAGAATGTATATGAATTTGCTGAAAACTTTTTTAACCTCTATAATTCTGTTCTTTCATTTTTTCAACGAATGTGAATTCAAGTACGCGAAATATGTGAAAAGGTTTGTAAAGTACGCTAAAGAAGACTTGAAGAAATATCAAGTGGGTTTACTTTTAAATACAAGCAGCTATAATTCAGATTCCAATAATCTGGTCCATCTCATTGTATCTGAACTCCCAGCGCTTATAATTAATCTCGGTCAATTCGAAGAACAAAAATTTTTTGTTGATTTGCCAGTTTTCGAGGAAGTGAGAGCGACGACATTGTTTATCTATATTGAGAAACTCAATGAAAATTTATCCGTATCAGGTGTGGGGCTTCTAAACTTTTTGAACCAACTAAAGCCAAACAGGATGCGACCAAAGTGCTTTATCATTTCACTATGTGAAGGAAACCTTTGTATCTATGAAAAACTACTTCGAAAGATGTGGTCTGAACGTTATTTGGATGTAACAGGTTTTCAACTGGCTAAGGTAGCAAGTGGGAAACAGCCTTACCAGAATCGACAACAAGTAAAAGCTGTGGTACATCGGTTCAACCCGTTCACTGATGCTTATGAAAAGCTGAAATATTCTAGGCAAATTGAATGGTTTCCTAATAAACTTCAGGACATGAACGGCTACAATTTCAAAGGCGGATTGTATAACTATCCTCCTTACAGCAGAGCCAAGTATAATAAAAAAGGACTTCTAGTTCATTACGGTGGAGCAGATATTTTGACATTCGAGGCCTTTTCTAAAGTGTTGAATTTTTCTGCATTTGTAGTTTCATCAGTAGATGCGAAAATAGGTATCGTTAATCCTAAAAACAAATCTGCGAGTGGTATGATCGGTAAATGCCTAGACAATGAAATAAGTGTCTTCGTTAGTTCCATTCTAAAAGTCCATTCACGGAAGAACGCATTTTTTGAACGAACAAGAATGTTAGATTGGGAGTCTCTTTATGCAGTGGTGCCAATTTTCCCAGGTACGGTAGAAATAGTATCTAAAGGTGCATCTTATTCCACTCTACTAGTACTTTTAATCACTTTAGTAGTGATCTACGTGTCAGCACATCTAATAAAATTTGATGCGCACCACTGGGACATTTTTAACATCTTGCTAGTCTTATTGGGAATGCCTGCTCCTCGAGAACCAATCAATTCTGCTGCAAGAATTTTCTTGGTCTCAGTAATCACTTTGTCTTTCTTATACGCGTCTAGTTTCTTTGGAGGACTTACATCTACAAATTTACAGATCATGACCCAAATGAAATTCGACACCTTTCAAGATCTGGATAATTCTGGCTTAAAACTAATAATCAATCCAAATCTATTTAATATAACGTTCGATTATGCTGAAGGTGCTTTATCGAATCTTGGAAAAAAGACTTTAAAAAATGAAAACGTGCAAAAATTCTGCGGAAGATTTATAAACGAATACAAAAACGTTTCATGTGTACTGCCTGGATCGAAGGCAGTAGCAATGGCAGAATCGTTTCGCGGTGGTTCTGGTCATTCACTTGTAAAGATTATGAAGCAGCGCTTCTGGAGTTCTAGCACGACGATGGTTTTAGAAAAAGGTTCACCCTATGTGGAGCGTTTAGACCAGGTGATAATTCGAATGATTGAGTCAGGGTTGCGCGAGAAATGGACTGGCCATTATTCCCGTGATCTTTCCTACACTGGCGATATCTTGAAACATCAACAGGACGTAGAATTTGAAATCATTGGTGGTGTAAAGAATCTTCGGCAACGTCTTCTTTTTATCGGGATTCACGGATATTTGTTATCGGTCATCGTCTTCATAGGAGAAATTGTATTAAGGAAGCTGCAGCTGCTTACAGATTCTACCTATCAATAAGAGGAATAAACCATCACTGGAGACCAATATTTGATCTAGCGGTATCGTAGATTTTCCAATACGGGTTGTACCTAGAAAAATCTTTAGGACATAGAGTTAGCTGGAATCCCTTGAAAGTATAAGGAATCTTGGACGACGTCTTGTCTTTATTACAATTCACTGATATCTGTTATTGACCATCGTTTGAATAGCAGAAATTTCATTTATGACGATAAAAATATCTACAGCAATCAACCTAGCAATAAGAGGACGTTTGTAGTCATTGTGATTTCAACAAGGCCAAAGATCTGCTAACAAAAATTAAGAAATTGATTTCAGATTAAATCAATACTTATGTAAGTTCCTGTCTGCTCTCTTTTTTCAGCCTAATCGTGATCAAAGTGAGGAAAACAGATTTTAAGAGCAGCTGCTCTATCTGCATTATCTTCCCAATGGATAAAAGAAATTTATTCACTTCAAAAAAAAAAAATTAAAAACAAATAGAAATTTGATGAATAAAATCTATTCTTAAAAACGAAGGCGTCAAAGAGTTTTCATGAACATTAGTTAAATTTTTTTTAAATTTTCCTCATCTTCTGCTTTTATAAACCGTTCCCGTTTTGATAGATTTAGAAAAAATATTACTACAGATAATATGGATTTTCCTACATTTGATATGTATCTTGTCCTGGCAAACGAAATATTGTGACAGATAATATACATTAAATATACAAGTAACATTCTAAAACACAGAATTTTGTGTAGGTTAGAATGGATGAATTGATCCCAAGTTCTTATTGTATATAGAAAATAGTACAAATTGTAATAGTGCTGAAGTAAGTTTTATTTTCTGCAAGGCTAGACCTACTCACACTGAAATGAAGTTAATTAAATAAAACTCCTACCAGATTATAATGATAAATTAAATCATTAAATTAAAGTGAATGAGTGCAAATTGTTCAAAAATTGAAACTTAAATGTTTGAATGCATGCAATTAAACTCCATAAGAAATTTACAAAAAAATCAATACTTTGTAATAAACTAATGACAATGGCTGAAAAGGCCTTATTTTTGCTTGAAGGTTGAAGTACGTAGAAGTAATAAATATAGAGGAAGAATCAATACTTTTCAATGTCGCGAGTAAAATAGAAATAAAATCCGTTCTTTAAATACACTAAACAATTTGACAAATTTGAAAAAAGTTTCTCGTTTTTACAAATATCCATTGAAGGTAAAAGTTAGAGGAATAAAATTTTTTCGAAACAATCTTTTATTAAAATTTACTAATTAGAAACGAGATAATCCTCTCTGAAAAGCAGGCTTTAGATAATCATATAATCATACTGATGTGACTAAAAATAAAATCCTGGAGCCTAAATATGGAACATTGCATTTATATGGGAAATTTGTTTTAGCCTGTCTTGTAAAATTTCATTTTTGTGGCTTACGATAATATGAAACGAGATAGGCGATATGCCTGCCCACAAAGAATGTCATGTGAAAGTTCCTAAAAATATAGAAAAATTATATTCTTCGAACTAGGTATCACCGAAGCATAATTTCTACTTGCAATACCGAAAATTATTGAAAGCTAACGTAGTTAAAATATATCATATCCTTATCGTAAAAATCCGTAACTCTTTTGGCTTTACTTGTCATCACGGTTTTATGGTTCACGGCGAAAAAACATATATTTTTATATTTAAACAAAGGTGCTATATTGTATTGTTAACTTCACAATGTAATTAAATGCATCGTTCATAAAAAATAAAAATTTTTCACATAAAAATCATTTTAAAAGAAAAGCTGATTGTTTCCACTTCATAAAAATAAAGACAAAAAATCAGAAATGCAAAGGGCAGTTATTTATACCCAAATAGTATTTTCACAGCCAACTAGTATTTAAACATCAAGCTCGTGGAACTTGAACTTTTTTCATTTCGATGCATCATATTTTAAAACAAAATTCTTTGATTCGAACAAAACACGTTTGTTGAAAACTAGAGAGAAATGTCCTCCAATTGAGGTCAACATAATTTGAAGAGTTCGAGGCGATCAAAAAACTGATTTAATCTTAGTTCTGTGAAAGTCAGTGTATACTTACAAAGCAGGATTGTTTCTGTCTTTGGATTGAGATCAATTTTTTTGGAATCGACGTGAAACAAAGGTTCGTACATGCCTGATGCAATTTTTTGAAAACCGTTATGGCATACTTCGCTGGTGGCCAGTAAATGATCAACGACATCTTCTCTCCTGAAATTTAAAGCCTTTGTTTTGAAGGAAACTCTTCTTCTTGATTGGCTAGTAAGTATTATTAAAATTACTTCCAAATTTACCGCAATTTTCAAGTAAGACATGGATATAATTACAAAATTTGAATTAAAAAAATACTAGTTATGGAAAACGTGGAAAGCATTTCTTAAATTGTTTGTTTTTTCCATGTTGTTCATAAATCGTACATATTTGGAAAAAACTGAAGAAGAACATGGTCAAGTCGTACTATAGTATATTGAGCCATTTCAATAACGTCCCCTAAAGAAAGAAATGAAATAGCCCCACAAATTTTCAGATGAAAACAATAATTCAGTTTCCACTTTTGCTTAGTTTTTACAAAAATGTATGTATAGACCGAATCCATTTCAAATCAGGCAGTGTTCTACACTTGAAATCCCAGAATCTCTTGGGGACGAAATATGTTGTTTTTAGAGGAAATTAGGCAATACGTATACCAGCAGACACCATCATGATTTGAATATCTGCTGGTATACTATGAGGGTTAAAAAACTACTGCGCAGCCGTAAGTCCCAGAGAAAACTACTCCGCATCGAATTAGGTTAAATCAATCTTCCAATCTGTCCTGAAACTTGCCGTGGAACATTCCCTCACGAGCGGAAATTTTCTTGATTTTCTGAACCTTGCCCTAACCTTTCAATGCAATAGTCCCAACCTTATATTGCAAGTTTCAGGAAATCTTTGCGGATTTTTTATGCTATCTGGACAGTGACGATACAAATCAATTATACAATTTTAGTATTACGTCTTAAGAAACATACCTTACCTTATATATTATTAACATTAAAAGATGGTTCCTCGATTTAGATTCTCATTAAAAAACTAGACAACTGGGCTGACGATAACTACCGACTACAATAAATTAATTCAACATGAAATCAAGTTTAATAAATGAATCGACATTTATTCAAACAATTACCATTAAAACAAAAATTAAATATATAGTTAAGTTAGGAAAATCAGATGCTTCTGGAGTGCTCTTTCTTCATCAAACCTCGGATTAAATCTTCTTCTTTAATTTTAGTCCACCTTAAAGAGAGATGACTGGTTAATTGAACAAGCAAAGAAGAAAGTTGAGAAACTGTTAAATAATTACTTACAAGTGGGTTTGGGGTGTCGACTCTTGTACACCCTTTCTTTTTTTGAGACGAAGGTGCCTCGCCTTTCAATCCTCGGGCCCTATATGGGGGCTCGTAGGAGGTGAGCGGTGAATAGCGTTGGTCTGCTGGCTGGGGTGACCAGGTCAATAGGCTTGGTCTTTGTCGTCCTTTCGTGGCAGGTGCTCCTTTTTATTTGAATCAAGATTCCCGCACAGAAGTTAAAATATGAAGACCGAAGGAACCGATGCTACTGGGTTGACGGGTTCGCTAGTTTTTGCATAATTTGCATGACCTTTAAATATTTCACAAGTTATAACAAATACTTGGAGAGGCGATTTTGGTTGTAAAGTTGCGACTTTATAATTTAGGTTAGAAAAGTTATATTCAATACTAATTTCATTCAATGTTTGAAATGGGCTGACTGATTCAGCTCGATTTATCCTTAGATTAGCTGGTTCCACTTTTACTAAGACATACAATATTTTTGAAGTAGCAAAATTTAATTTTTATGAAAAAATAGGAAAAAGTTTTATATAAATGTTCTGTCACAACTTAATTCATGGTTATTGCAAAAATAGTAAAGAAATATATTTTTTTATGATTTTATTTTTATTTTTAAATACTAAATTAATATAGAATTGATTTTATTTATTTGATGATCATACATAAAAAATATCTGTATGTTTAAGTAGTAGAAATATTAAGATTATATCTAATGTGATTACAGTCGAACTCGGATTCAACGTTCCCGAATTTACGGATTCCGAGAATTGACGCAAGCGCCGCGGGTAGGCTTGTCAGGAGCTGCGCGGGGTGTGCGGGGTTCACGAAGGCGTGACAAAACGTAACTAAATCAGGTTTAGTTAGGGTAGGTCAGGTCCAACGACAGTCCCAAAACCGACGTTAAATCCGAGTTCGACTGTATTTGTTTCATATGCAATTCTAAAACGAGCGAAAATATTGGAATAATTTTTAATGTAAATATGTGTGTCTCGTACATCCTTGTGTTTGAACATTAAATTTTTTACAAATAAGTGTTACACGCAGGTAATTGTTTTTTAGGCTACAATAATCGTTGCAAACATAAATAACATTCTTGGTGAACGTGTGATATTTTACCAAGGAAATGCCATGAATTTGATTTTCAGTTTCGTATCTTCGCAAAGCAGTAGAGTTGATTTGATTGTTGCATTATGATTGTTTCTGTTTTTTTATAGATGCCTTATTCTCTAACATGAATGTAAATAATTTTTAATCTTCGTGAAAAACAATAAGTATTAACTAGTTAATCGTTACTTATATGGTTTTGAAAAAAAAAGAAATTGTTCAGGAAGTTATAAGTGAGAATTAAAAAGATAAAAAGTGATTGAATAAAAAAGAGTGAATGTATATCATTTTCATGATTAATTTTTTGCTATTTTTTTTGTTAATATTTTACGAGTTTATGTAGAGATTCAGAAAAATAAACTTATAATTATCTTGATTATGTCAAAGTTCTTGCAATGAATACTCTATAAGAATACATGATGTGTGAAAATAGATTAGAAAATAAGTAAGAAATTGAGTGAGAGGTAAAGAGAAAGAGAGAGATGAATGGAGGCTGGAGGTCGGAAACAGTTTGGAGTGCTAGATAGTATGGAATAGTGGTAAATAGGAGTTGAATTTACTAGGAGTAGGAATAGGTGTCTTTGTCTGAGGATATAATAGATACTGTTATGGGGGTGTGGTCAAGAACTTAATTATTTTGGTTGGTTCGTAGAAAAAATGTGTTTTAAAAGTGGGGTTCTATTTATCTATTGTATCTATCCCGTATATATATATATATATATATATATATGTATTGGACATTTTAAAAGGAATGCCAGTTTTGTGAGTGAAGTGATCATTGCAAGTACAGAAGAAAAATGGATTATAGTTAAGGTGCACAACTTTTGTCTTTCTTTCTTTTTTATAATTAATTTTAATTTTTTAATATCATATTTTAGAGGAAAAAATAGTTAATTTGGCAATATAAATATCTTTCTGTTGAAGGATAATATCTTTTTTTATAAAGGAATATTTGAGAATTGATTTTATATAATACAAAAATATATTTGAGAAAAGGCAGGATCATTCGTTTGATATAAATGCTGATTTTATAAAGATATGAACTTGAACTTTCATATATGCAGTCGTATACGTTATATTTGTATAATTTAGAAAAATTGTGCGAAAAATATTGATTGTTTAATTTGGGCTAATGGATCTTTCAAGTGGTCAATTTAATTGATGACACTGCGAAATGTATTCTTGAATTGACGTCATAGAAACTAAAAAAAAAAAATTTGAACTTCTGAGATATGACAATAAATTAAAATTTAACTTTGATAATGGCTTAAGTCGCAAACATATCATATTTTAAAAATCTAATTTCATATTATAATGGTTTTGCTGCTGGATGAATAAACTTGAATTAGGATAGTGATATTTTATGCCAAGACATTGCTTCTCGATGGCTGGATTCTGTAAAATAAATACAGTAATGAATTAGTATTATTGAACATATATAATTTATTTACTGTAGTTCATAAGGAAAATCTTATAGAGAATGTTGGCTGTTTATTGAATGTTAATTAAAAACTAAAAATAAATTAATATTTCTAATTATTTTATATGACGTTGAGTCTACAATTTTATAAAAAAATGTTAATTAAATATCTTGAATAAGATTCAGGATTGAAGAAAAAAACAATTATTGATTGAAGTTATTTCACTTTCTTTAAGTATTTTGAGTTTGTTTCTGGTAAATCAATTAGTACGCGCTTGAGTCGATTAATGTGTACGACTCTTGTGGAGTTTTTAATTTAAATTTTGATGTTTCCTTTTCCTGGAATTTCTAATACTTCATATGGTCCTGAATATTGATTGTTGAGTTTTTTTAATTCTTCTTGCTTCCAATAAAAATGCTTTGTCTCCTATTTTGAATTCTTGAGGATTGATTTTCCTATCATGAAATTGTTTTGATTTTTCTTGAGCTGAAATTAAATTTGTTCTGGCTGATTCGCGAATTCTATGTAATCTTGTTACTAGATTTTTTGTATAGTCATCATACGTTTGTAATTTTTTATCTCCTGGCGGGGGTTTACTGGAAGGTAATCGAGCTAGTTTTCCAAAAACTGATTCATACGGGGCACATTTAGTTGCTTCATGAACACGGGTATTATAAGAGAATGTGGCTAATTCTAACCAATCATCCCATTCTGCGTTTCTCTCTGTAAATTGTTTTAAATATTCCGCTAAGACGTGATGAGATCTTTATAAACATCCGTTTGATTGTGGATGAAACGCCGTAGTTTTAAATTGCCTGATACGAAATCTTTTAGCGAATCTTCCTAATAAATTACTCAAAAAATCTTTACCTTGATCGGTTAAGACTCCTCTTGGTGAGCCAAAAGTGCAAATAAATTTATTTGCAAATGCGTCTGCTATTGTACTAGCTTGATGATTTGGAAGGGCACAAGCTACACAAAATTTGGTAAAGTTATATTGAATTGTTAAAATATATTAATTTCCTTTTTCAGTTTTTGGTAATTTTCTTACGATATCCATTGATATCTTTTCAAATGCGGTTCCTGGGGTGTCAGTTATGACCATTGGATTTTTAGATTTGACGCGTACTAATTTTTTAAGTTGACATTGTAAACAAAGTTGAATATATTTTTGTATGTCTATTTTCATGTTTTCCCCAAAAAAATGTTGTCGTATTCTATTATACGTTTTTGTAACTCCTTTGTGATCACCTAATGCTGATGAATGAGCTTCTACTAAAATTTCACTTTTTTGTTCTTTTGTGGGATACTGTGTGATTCCTGAGCAAATAATTATCTTTGTATTTGATTCTGAAAATACGGATTTAAGTTGGGTTAGGATTTCTTCCCATGGTATATTATTTACGTAAGCAGTTTTAGCTATACTGATTGATTTCAAGTTTAATTTGCTGGCTATGTTATGCAAAGAAAAAATTGTTAACTTTATACTATTGAGTGTTTCTGCAAGATTTTCTTTTTCTTCTTCTTCGATAGGAAGGGCGATGTGATAATTTTTTCCTTTATGAATTTCTTTGGCAAGACCTTTCTGAAGGTTTGTAAACTTGGGTAATTGTTCACGCTTTAATAATAATTCTGATCCATTATCTCGGGGTTCTCCATTCGTTGTAGTAAAGTATGCATAGTTATCTTTTCTCATTGTAATTTTATCGCGGCAGTCTATTATATTTGGATGCTTAGTTGACGTTCCGACGGCTGGTTTATCCGGCGGTGGCTCTGGAGGTGGACGATTTTGTGCTGAATCTCCGTCGTGAGTTTCTTTCTTGTTATTCGTTTCTGGTAAATCTTCATTAAAATTTGGATTTATTTCATCCAAATTGATCAAATGTTCATCTAAATTTTTATTATTAAAATTTTCATGGTTATCTTCAATAAAATCTAAAAAAGTTTCTTCGGGATCGCTTAAGTTTTCATTTTCGCTTGATTCACTGGAACTGGAAAAATAATTTGGATTTTCTGCGTTGCTATCTTCTTCTTCTTGAATTTTGAATTTCTTCTTTTTCTTATAGGATTTCTTTTTCTTTCTTATATTTTCATAATAATCTGGATCAGAGTGTGAGTTGTCTGATATATAATCGGGATTAACGTCCGTTTTTAATTTATTGTTCTTTTTTGATTTTGTAATCATTTCTTTTCTTGATCTTCCTCTCTTTTTTGCTGCAAGAGTAGGGATAAAATTTTTTGTTTTGAGTGTAGCCTTGCGTGGTCCAGCTCGTCTTTTCTTAATAATGATTTCTTCTTGAGCGTCCTTTTCATAATTATCTTCGCTATTATCTTCTTTAAAGGTTTCTTGAATATCTTCTTGTATATTAACAGGATTTTTAATTTCTTCAGTTTGATTTCTTGATTTTCGTCTTGTTACCATTGCGTGGCATTTTAATTCTTTCATTTCATTTAGATTTGAGAGATCCATTTGATTTAGTAATACATAAATTCTTTCTTTGATTTGATTAAATAATTCTTCAGTGAGAATATCCTTTTCTTTATTTATTTTCATGTTAGGATTTGAACTTGAACTTGGATTAAAACTCGGCTGTGAGTTTAAACATAAATCACATTCGATTTTGAACTTGTATTAGTACATGATTTAGAATTTGATTGCGAGTCTTCGTTAGAATATGATTGTGAAATAGATTGTGAGTCTTTGTTAGAACTTGATTTCGAATTTGATTTCGAGCGCGTAGAGTATGTTTCTTGAGTCACTTTCATTATTTTAGTATCTTCTTCTTTTATTTTAGTATCTTCTTTCATTTTAAAATCTTCTTCTTCAAGCGTAGAGTATGTTTCTTGATTAACTTTCATTATTTTAGTCTTTTCTTCGTTTATTTTAGTATCTTCTTTTATTTTAATAACTTCTTCTTCAAGCGTAGAGTATGTTTCTTGATTAACTTTCATTATATCGACCAAAGTTATA
Source organism: Andricus grossulariae (assembly GCA_011634705.1). NCBI lineage: Eukaryota > Metazoa > Arthropoda > Insecta > Hymenoptera > Cynipidae > Andricus > Andricus grossulariae. The sequence goes on along the minus strand of JAABKJ010007545.1, from coordinate 30,743,719 downwards.
TTCTCCTATACAGAAAATATTTTAACGTCATTTCAGACAAGATGGAAAATAAACATTTTTTATTTAAATTTTATTCAGAAAAAAGATCTTCTCCTTTCACTCCGTGGGATTCGAACACCAGGTCAACTAATTTCCGGTCAGGTGCTCTAACCACTGAGCTACAGAGAGATCAGAGTAAGAATTCTTTTTTCTGAATAAAATTTAAGGAAAATAATAATTTTGACCATAAAATTTAACAATTGATATTCAAGAAAAAAATTAATTTTTTAGTGAAAAAGACGTATCGTTAACAAAATACATATTTTTTCTACCAAATAGTTAAATTTCAAACCAGAGGATTAATTGTCTATCAAAAAAGATGATTTTTTGAAAAAAGACATGAATTTTCAAACAAATAGTAGAATTCGTAACTAAATAGATCAATTCAAACCAAAAATCGAATACTTTAATTTTCAAATAAAAAATTCATTTCCAATGCAAAGAAAACGAATTTTCTATAGGACTGTTGAATTCAAGCCAAAGAGAGGAATTCTTCACAAAACGGTGGAATTTTCAACCTGGAAATACTCATTTTCAACAAAAAATGTAATAGTTGATATTTAAAAAAAAAAAATTTAATAATAATTAAAAAAAGTTAAATATAACTAAAAAGGATGAATATTCAACAAAATACATAATTTTTGAACTAAATATTTTCAACAATGTATTTAATGTTAGTTCGAATTTTATTTTATTAATTTTCAACTAAATAGTTGAATTTTTAAACTAAAAAAGATGAAGTTATAACCAAAAATGGTGTAATTAAATTTTTATTGAGGAGAATTAATTTTCAGTAAGAAAATGAATTTTCTGTCAACAGTTTAATTTTGTACCAAATAGTTAAAATTTATAGAAAATTGTTTAATTTTTTAGCCGAAAATAGGAATTTTTTACAAGTCAGTTGAATTTTTAAACCGGAAATGTAAGTTTTCATCAAAAAATGTCATTTATAATCGGGCAGTTGCATCTTTAACCAAAAAAAATGACATTTCTATATATAGAGGTACATTTTCAAACTAAAAATATTGAAAAAATGTGTAGTTGAATTTTCAATAAAAACAAAATTTGTTAGTCAAGAAAGAAACAAAATTTCAATCAAATTGTCCAATTTCAAGCCAAAATAGGGAATATTCAGCGAAACAGTTGAATTTGAACCAAAAAGAATGACTTCAATATAATTGTTGAGTTAAAAAAAAAAATTCCATGTTGAACCTAATAATACAATTTTTAAATAAAAAAGATGATTTCTTAACGAAAATTTTAATAGAAGACTTTGAATCGAGAAGAATGAAGATTCAACAAAAATAGTTGGATTTTCTTATTGGATAAATGTTGATAATTTAGTTGATAATTCAACTGTTGAATTCTGTAGCAAATTCGTCTCTGAAAATTTTAATTGTTAAATTTTTGACCAAGAAGATAAATTTCCAACTAAAAAATACGAATTTTCAACGAGATAGATTAATTTTCTACAAAATAGTTGAATTGTCAACTAGAGAAAAAAAAATTCCATCCAAAATGGAATAGTTAAATTTTCAGTTAAAAGAATGAATTTTCAACAGAATAATAAATTTTAAACCTAATATCTAGTAGAATTATATACTTACAAGAATAAATTATATTCTTAAAAATATAAATTTTCAAACAAAAATGGAATAGTTAAATTTTCAGTTTAAAAATTTATTTTCAACAAAATTGTTTAATTTTCAACCAAAGAGATAAATAAACTAAAATGATGAAGGTTTTATCAAAAAATGAATTTTTAACAAAGTAATTCAACTTTTAACCAAGTAGTAGAAAGGGTCTTCGAAATTTGGAAAGTTGCTTTATAAATATCCAGTTATTAATACTTTTTTCGACATTTTTCAATTTCCAATTCTTACGTTTTGAAAGATTTGAATTTAAGAATTTAAAGACTGTAAATTTATATTGTACCATTTTTCAGCAATTTAAATTCAAAATTTAACAAATTTAAACGCTCTAAATTTAAATATTGTAATTTAAATTTAAATATTCCTTTAAAATTGTTTAATTTCAAAAGCTTATTTGAGAACAAAAGCACTCTTTCAATTTTATATTCTACAATTTTCAAGGAATTGAATTTGAAAATTATTTGCCACAATTTTTGCTTTATTGGGGTCAATTTGTTATTAAAAAAGTTATCATAAGCAAATTTATGTATTCAGGCTTTTAGTTTAAAATTTCAAAATATTGTGTTAATGTAAATTCAAAACTATAAAATTGTGGACATTACTGGTTAAAATTAATTATTCAACTAAGCATTGTTTTTAATGATTTTTCCAACTATAAAATACAATTATTTTCAAACAATACAGTTTTGAAAGACTTAAAAACGAAATCAAACCATTTCCAATGTTTCGATACAAATTTACAGTGAAACCTGGATTTAGCACCCCTGGATTTTGCCCTTCCGAGAATTGACGCGGTGCTGTGGGGATACGAGAGAGGCTTTTGCGGGGGGATGTGCGGTGTGCACTCAGGCGTGACAAAACAGAGAGAGAAACATGAGAGAGACAACATATTTCCGAGTCTCTGGATTTAACGTCAAGGTCAGCCCCAAAACCAGCGCTAAATCCAAGTTTGACTGTATTCTGTTTTAAATGCTTTAAATTCAAGGTTGTTTAATTTTAAACGATTCCAGTTTGAAATAATTTAATAATAATTCTGAATTTTTTATATAATAAACTAAAAAGGTTAAATCTCGTGCTTGAAATTGAGAAACTGTAATTGTAATAGCTTTAAGCAATTTGCTCATTTTTATTGAAACCACTGAAGCTAACATCAGAAGTCAAAAAACAATCCACACCTCTCGAAGACGCGAACAATTGCATCAAATATAGTACTGTTATATTCCGAATACAAAAAAAAAATTCTCCTATGAACAGGAAAAATAATTTTGTTCAAAAATTTAAAAACAATATTGTATAGGTTATGGTGGGTCATAAAAGGTTCTTCGTTTAGGCAATCGATGCGTCTCGAAGACGCGAACAAATATATCGCATACATTACTATTGTATTTCCAATAAGAAAAATGTTTTCCTCGTATCAAGAAGATTAATAATATATTTTTTGAATTTATAAATAGATCCTTCGACGTATCTCGAAGACGCGAACAAACGTGCCAGTTGTAGTACTATAGTATTCCTAATATGAGACAAACTTTTTCTTATATAAACAGAATACACCAATTTTTTTGCAATTTTCGTGAATCGGTACTGTTGGGTCGTAAAAGGTTCAAAAATAGGTGAAGCGATGCATCTCGAAGACGCGAACAAATACACCACATACAGTATTGTTGTATTTTGAATATCAAAAAACTTTTTCTCATATAAACAGAATTAACCATTTTTTTTACTTTTTAAATCGGTAATGGTGGGCCATAAAATATACAATAATAGGTCGATCGATGTGTCTCTAAGACGCAAACGCGATTGATGATGCCATTTATTTAAAGAATTATAATTATATTATAGAAATATTTTTAAAAAATTATAAATTCATATAAGATCTGATACAAATTTCTGACCAACTTTATTTTTCTGTTTCAGGTAAGTTCCTATTAAGACTGCTTAAAATCGTCCACCACATGGTAAGAAATCCATTAAAAAAATTAATGCATTTATGGTAGTTGTGCCAAAAATGAGGTCATAAAAAAAAGTTTTCTGTAATTTAAAAAAATATATATTTTAACAATAGATTTTGCAATTGAATTTTTTCTTATTTTCGCTGCTTACTATCTTTTTTGAGTAGTATAATTTTAATAAATCATGGATTATTCTTTGAGGAAAAACATTATATACAATTCTGCTTTTTTCAATTTTGACAATAAGTAAATAATAAATAACTTTGATGTAAACTGTACATTAAATATAAACATTAATTAGATTTAAAGAAGCCTTAATGCGAAAAAATGATTTTTTTATGGGAAGAAATGTTTACTTGTGTCATTTTTTATTACCATTTGTTATGAACAATAATAATTGTTTAATTTTCGCTAGACTTTTTTCTTACAATATCAATGCTGAAGTAATATTAAAACAGAGTAAAAAAACACTTACTTAAGTAAAAAACATTCACAGTTGCGAATTTATTTATTTAATTGTTTATAAACATTGTTAATTTAAATATCATAAAATTGTATAACATTGATTTTTCATTTGTAAAAGTAGCTTTATATTACTGTATTTAATTATTTTGTTGAGAACTCGTTTTTTTTTGTTTGAAATTAATTTCTTTAACTGAAAATTTAACTATTCTATTTTTGCTTGAAAATTGATCGATTTTAGTTGAAAATTTAAATATGTACTTGAAAATTCAACAGGGTTTTTTTTTATTTTTTCGCTCTTTTGACTGAAAAATCTTTCTTAGTTGAAAATTCAGCTCATGTTGAAAAGTCCTATTTTTTGATTGATTCCAACTGTTTTTGATTACAAATGAAAATATTTTTTGATTGAAATGTTAATGACTACATTTTTTTCAGAATTAATATTTTTGGGAATGAAAATTTAATTACTAGAAAAATTACCTATTTTCTTAGAAATTCGTTTGTTCTTCGACTGAGATTTTATTTACTGAACGTTTACTTATTGCTGTTGAAGCTTTAACTATTTAGTTGAAAATTTTTTTGTTTTTTTGGTAGAAACTTAATTTTTTTAACGGAAATGTTACTATTTCAGTTAAATATTCCATCATTTTAGTAAACAATCTATTTCTTTGATTGAAATTTAATTTATTTTTAACTACAAATTTAATTATTCCATTTTCGGTTGGAAATTTTTTTTTTTTTCAGTAAAATATTGATGCAATTTGTTTAAAATTCTTGTTTGTAGACAACTGATATTCTTGGTTGAAAATTCATATTTTTAGTTGAAAAATCATCAGTTTGGTTAAAAATTAATTTTTTTAACTGAAAATTTAACTATTCTATTTTTGGTTGAAATTTGACCTTTTTTAGTTCAAAATTCATGCGTTTTGTTGAAAATTCGTCTTTTTTGTTAGAAATTGCATTTATTTGGTTTAAAATTAGCTTTTTTAATGAAAATTAATTTTTTTAATGATAATTTAACGATTCCTTTCTTTTTCAATTTTACCTTTTTGATAGAAATTTAACCCGCTTAGTTGAAGATTTATCTGTTTGGATGAAAATTCAACTATTTCGTTGAAAATTTATTTTTTTTTTCGTTGAAAATAAATTGTTTTACTCAAAAAAACATACTTAAGATTTATGGAAAAATTTTTCACGATTTTTTTCCTAATTAATTCTAAGATAAAATTGAGAAATATTACAAAATATCTTGAATTATTTCCTAAAATTTTGAAAAACAGTGTAAAAATTTTAAAGCAAAATTTTGCCATAATAAATATTTTTAGAACAAATTTGAGTAAGTTTAAGAGATACTTAGATGTTTTTAAACTATTCAAAAATAATAAAAACTTTTAAGATATTTTAGGAATCTTGTAAGGTTTCAAGAAAAAGAAAAAAAATTTGTAGGTTCCTAGAAAAAATTAAAATGATTTTTGATTTCAAAATTAATTTGAAGAGAATATTTAAAAATATTTCAAACAATTTCAAAGAAAAATCTGAAAGCTGTTATGACAATTTTTTTAATTTTGCAGAATTAAAAAAAATGAATGAAAAATTTGAATAATTCTAAAATATTAGAAGGTTTAAAATTTTTGAAAGGATTAAGAAAAGAATTTTCTTAAGAGTTATCGGAAAATTTTCTATGATTTTTTGTTTTGAAAAACGAAATTGAAGAGAATATTGAAAAAGATTTCAAAAAATTTCAAAAGATTTCCTTAAATTTCGAAAAAGAGTTTTAGATTGTAAAAGATTTAAAAAAATGCAAATTTTTTTTAAAGATTTCAAACTAAAACTTTAGAATCTTTCAAAGAATTTTGAAAGGTTTCAAGTGATAGAACAGATTTTCTTGAAATTCCTAGGAAAATGTGGAAGAATTTGAGTCAGTTTTTTTACATTTTGTATATTTTTTTCAAAATTTTAAGAAAAATACGAGTCAGCTAAAAATATTTTTAGGAATTTAAGAGTTTTTGAATAGATTTAAAATATTTTAAAACTTGTAAGCATTTCCGAAAATTTATCATATATTTTTTTATTTCTTCCAAACTTCTAGATGTTCTGAATTTCTTTTCAAAAGGCTCAAATTTTTTCTAATTTTTTGTAAAATCCTTTATAATAAACAAAAATTTAATCGTTCAGATTCTTTTTTGATTCATCTGAAATATTCAAAAACCTTTTCTGATTTTCTTAAGAATCTTATCAAATTTATATTTTTATAAATTTAAAAACAAACTGATAATAATTTCAATATTTGTGTGACTAACAAAAATATTTTAAAAGCATTCAGCGTTACATGAAAATATTGTTTTATTTATTTTCATAATTAAGTTTTTTAGTTGAAAATTTAACTATTCCATTTTTGGTTGAAAGTTGACCTTTTTTCCTTTTTTGTGCATATATTTTTCAGGAAAAAAAAACAGATGTCTCTTCTGTAAGATAGCTTTTTTGTTTGAATTAATTTTTGTTTTAATATTGGGAAAAGAGAAAAAATAATTCACTTCAAAAATTACATTACTATTCAACAAATGATTCTTGTTGAGTTTTACTTTTTATTTGTTCATAACTAAAAAGTCAAAGAAAAACTAAATAGTTTAGAAAAAAGTAACTTTCTAGCATTACAATAGAGATAAATTGTGTAAACAGTCAATTTTGTTAACTTTAATTAATTATTTGCTTTACTCTAATTGAAAAATGGGCAAAAAGTGGAAAATTTGGGATAAAACTGCAATTTTCTAGCATTATGTTAAGAGAATATTATTAATAATAATAATCAATTGTTTAAACAATTATTTTCGTTATGAATAATTAGGTATTACCTCACTCTAATTGAAAATTGGACAAAAAGTGGGAAATTCTTGAAAAAACGGCGACTTCCTAACTCTATTCTAAGGGAAAATTACTAAAAGCAATAATAAATTGTTTAAACAATTTATGCAAACATCTAATTATCAGTATAAAGTAGTATTTTATATATTAGAAATAATTTTCAATAAAGAAAGCCGTAAAAAAATCATAATTAACGCTGAAAACCCATTTTCTCACTTATAGGTTTTTTTTTGGGGGACCCTACAAAACAGACTTACGGGTGTAATATTTGAAAAATAATATTTTATTCGTATTCTATGGCCAATTGTGAAGAGAAATGTTGAGTTTCAACTCGATTCACCTAATATTGACGATTCTGGATGAAATTTAAAGAAAAACATAAAGAAAAACACTCGGGAGGTGGTTTTCTGCAGTTTTCCTCGCCCCTCGCCAAACGTCCAGGCAAATGCGAGTACTTCTAATAAATTCGGATGCAGCCGCGGTTTATCACTGGTTGTGGTTAAATTCATAACTGAAATTCGAGAGAGAAAAATTTGGACCAATCTAAGGTACATAGTCTAAATATCTCTGCATTTGATATTAATAGAACTCGAGTTGTTTCTAAAGAAACACTTTATTTTCCTTCCTTGGAAATTCACTGAAGTTGAAGCCGGGATTCTTGGTAGATAGGATAGAAGCACTCAGATTTTCGCCGTTGACTTCATCAGATCCGGAATTCTTGTTTCCGGCGACAGTCAAAGACATCGTTTGAACTTGATCTCACGCAATTGTTCTCATTTCGAATCAGGTATTTCCAGATAGCTGAAATGAACTCGAGTTCTGCTCCCTGACCAATCAACTTAGTCCCCTTTAACTTACGTTTTACGTCAAAACTTTTCCTGAAAACCACCGACTAAACAGAATTCCTTCCTTCCTTAGTCCTTCCTTTCAGTCCGACTCAAGGGAGAACCTATTTTAAATTCACAAAAACAAACTCTTTTCTGTTCTTTTCGCATAATGCGGAAATGCGAGAAAACTGAAAACTTTTCGATTAGACCTCAACCTCCTCGCAGATTTTGAGCAATCGTCGCTTTCTTACAAGATCTACTATGATAAAGTTCACGTCCAAGTCAGAAAAGTGCATAAACTTAAGCAACTTATTACTCACAGACTTCACACTCATTCCGCCTTCACACTCATTCCACCTTCACACTCATTTCAACTTCACACTCATTCCAACTTCACACTCAATGCAAATTCACACTCGTTCCACCTTGATACTCATTCCACCTTCACACTCATTCCACCTTCACATTCATTCCACCTTCACACTAATTCTACCTTCACAGTCATTCCATCTGCACACTCATTCCACATTCACACTCATTCCATTTTCACATTTATTCTACCTGCACACTCATTCCACCTTCACACTCATTCCATCTGCACACTCATTCCACATTCACACTCATTCCACCTTCACACTCATTCCTCCTTCTCACTCATTCCACCTTCAGACTCATTCCACCTTCGCACTCATTCCTCCTTCACACTTATTCCACCTTCACATCCATTCCACCTTCACACTAATTCTACATCCACAGTCATTCCACATTCACACTCATTCAATTTTCACACTCATTCCATTATCACATTCATTCCACCTTCACACTCATTCCACCTTCACACTCATTCCATCTGCACACTCATTCCACATTTGCACTCATTCCACCTTCACACTCATTCCATTTTCACATTTATTTCACCTTCACACTCATTCCACCTTCACACTCATTCCACCTTCACATCCATTCCACCTTTACACTAATTCTACCTTTACAGTCATTCCACATTCACAATAATTTCACCTTCACGCGCATTCCACCTTTACACTAATTCTACCTTCACACTCATTCCACATTTACACTAATTTCACCTTCACACTCATTCCACCTTCACACTCATTCCACCTTCACATTCATTCCACCTTCACATTCATTCCACCTTAACACACATTCCACCTTCACACTCATTCCACCTGTACACTCATTCCACATTCACACTCATTCCACATTCACACTCATTCCACCTTCACACTCATTCCACTTTCACACTCATTCCACCTTCACGCTCATTTCTTTTTCTCGTTTTTCACTTAACCCTTTGAATCATACATTTTTCCTTACACACGAATTGGTTGAATCTTCATACACGGAAGGTTTTCGGGCTTGCTAATCACAAATTTGGAATCAAGTTTAAGAAATTTTCAAAATGTTAAATACCGGATCCAATATGGCGGACGAACAATGTAAAAATAAATGCCATGGTTTTCAAAATGGGTGCTCAGAGGGTTTCGTGGGTCGCTGATTATGAATCTGAAGTCAAAACTAAAAAAATTAAAAATGGCAAATACAATATGGTAGCCAAAAAATAAAAAAATCGGTCAAGTGGTTTCAAATTGAGTCCTCAAGGTTTTCTTTTTAATTTTGGAATTTTGACACCAGATATTTTTAAATTTCTTGTTCGTCATGTTGGATCCGTCATTTTGAATTTTAGAATTTTGATTTCAAAGCCGTAATCAGCCACCCAAAAAACCCCTGATGACCCATTTTAAAGCCGCCTGACCAATTGTTTTATTCTTTGCCTCCATATTGGATCCACCATTTTGAATTTTGGAATTTTAACATTAGATTCGTAATCATCGACCCTAAAAACCATTTATAATTTATTTTTAGCTGATTTACTAATTTTAATTAGTCACAATTACATTAAGTGTGTAAAAAGGCTGTTTTTTCACTTTGTTTATTTAAAAAATCAATACCGTTAAAAAATAAAATGTTTTCAAGGTTTTTCAGGGTCAAATGAAGCTCTACAATACTTCTAACTTGCCTTTTGTTGAAAATAATCAACTCATTAGTATTGAGCCACGTTATAAAATTTTTTGGAAAAATGCATTTGTTTATTTACAATGTGTGATTGAACATTTCTGCATCGTTTGATAAACAAATTATTCTTTCGTAAACTATTTATGAAAAATTTATGAAAATTTGAGGGGATGGTGAAAAATGAATGCAATTAACAGTAACATTCTCAACATCGTGCCATTTTGTTATTGTTGCTAATTTATATCATTTTTAAGTAAACAAATGTCGATTTTGCCCTGTTCTACACATGGAATTTCAAATTTTTATCAAGTAGTAGCACATATATAGCAGAAATAATTCTAATAATATTTGTAACGAAAAATCAGCATAAGTTTACATTTACTGTTTTTGTAAACATTTTGATCAACAAATTCTCAATAAATGAGTTTTTCTCATAACTAAATTGATTTTTCTGACCGAAAGTGATTCATAATTGTCTTCAGAGGCATTTATATACTTCGAGCTTTATAAAACATGAATAATATAGATGTTTAATAATATAAATAGTTAATAGATAGTTAATTTAAAATAATCTCGTATAAAAAAAAAAAAAATTTTGTTCAATTATTATTGAAATGATATTTCTTGCGATGATTAACCAACGAAGTTGATTAGAAATAATTTATGTGATTCTTATAAACATTTTTTCAAACAAAAACTAAGATTCATAATTTTCGCATTTTAGGATAGTCATAATTATTAAGTTCAAGCAAGATATTACGCATAATATTGACAATAATTCGAATCCACGATTGATTCGAGTGCTGAATCTTAATTTATTTATTCAAACTTTTTTATAATAATGTTATTATTATAAATACCGATTGCTACTGCACTTTTCTGGCCTTCTTTATGTGCGAAAATGATAAGCATGTAGTTTTTGTTTACAAAATTATTTATAAGAAACAGATATATCAATTCCAATTCAATTTGGTTGGCTCTGTATGGGTATTAAGCTTATCACAAAAATGATTACAGAAAAAGAATTTTTTTTTACACTCAAACGGCAGATTGTGATATTTTTTATAGAAATTGTTATTAAAAATTACGGAAATTGTTCTTTAGTGTCTCATAACCAGTTTTGGAATCATTGTTAGTTTATTGTTGTATAATTTCAGTGAAAAAAGTCTCTTTTGTATGAAAAGATGTTAAATCTTAGTTTTCGTTTAAAATAATGTTTATAACAATCACATACATTATTTTTATTCAACTTCGTTGGTTATTTATCGCAAGAAATATCATTCCAATAATAATTAACAACAAAATCCTTTTTTTCTAGGAGATTGTTTTTTACTAAATATCTATATTATTTATGTTTTATAAAGATTGAAGTAATTTGTTTATTTAAAAATTATATAAATTATCAACAGTAACAAATAGCACTATGTTGAGAATGTTATTATTAATTGCATTCATTTTTCACTATCCCCTCAAATTTTCATCAATTTTTCATAAATAGTTTAAGAAAGAATAATTTGTTATTCAAGCAATACAGAAATATTCAATCGCACATGGTAAATAAACAAATGCATTTTTCTCAAAAATTCTTATAATTTAAAGTTAATTCTTTTTAATTGAAAAATTTACTATTATATTTTTGGTTAAGAATTTTTTTCTCTCAAAAATTCAACGATCTTTGGATAGAAAATTCGCCTTCATGGATTGTAAAATCATCTTTTGGTAGAAAAATACTTTTTTTTCTTCAAAAATTTAATTAATTTTTAAAAAAATCAACTATTTTGTTAAAAAGTAGTCCTTTTTTGTTCAATGATTCAACTACGGTTGAAAGTTGAACTGCTATGTTAAAAATTAATTTCTTGGTTGATTATTTATCTCTTTGGTTGAAAATGTAATATTTCGTTGAAAATTTGTTTCTTTTTTTTTGTGAAAATTTGATTATTCGGTTGAAGATTTGACTATTTGTTTGAATATTGAACTCTTTTATTGAATTTTTTTTTCTGAAGATTCATCATTTTAGCTAAAAATTCATCTCCTTAAGAATTAATTTTTTAAACTGAAAATGTATCTATTTCATTTTTTGTTTAAAATTGATATTTTTAATTAAAGATTGTTCTTGACAATATGAAAGTTAAGGTATTTTGTTGAAAATTCGTCTTTTTTCATCGAAAATTCAACTGTTTTGTTGAACAATTGAACATTCATCTTTTTGGATACAAAAATTCATCCTATTGGATTGAAAATCCATCTTTTGGTGTGAAATACGTATTTTTCAGTTGAAAATTTATTTTGATGGGTGAAAGTTAACTATTTTATATTGAAAAGTCTACTATCATATTTTTGATCCAGAATTCATTTCTTTGGTTAAAGATTCTACTATTTGGTTTAAAATGTTCTCATTTTGTTTAAAATTCATCTATTTTGTTAAAAGATCATCTTTTTGGTAAAAGATTCAACTCTTTTTTTGAAAATTTGTCTTTTTGGATATAACATTCATCTTTTTTAATGGAAAATTCATCTGTTGATAGAAAAGTGAACTTTTTTGGTTGAAAATTCATCTTTTATGGTTGAAAGTTAATTGTTTTGAACTGAAAGGTCTACTATTATATTTTTAGTTCTTTTAGCTAAAAATTCAACCTTTTTGTTAAAAATTATTGTCTTTTGGTAGAGGATTCAACAATTTAGTTGAAAATTCAGCTTTGTATGTTAAAAAATCAACTATTTGGTTAAAAATTCAACTATTTTGTTGAAAATTTTCTCATTTTGTTTAAAATTCAACTATTTTGTTAAAAGGTCATCTTTTTGGTCGAAGATTCAACTCTTTTGTTGAAAATTTGTCTTTTTGGATATAACATCCATCTTTTTGAATGGAAAATTCATATGTTGAGAGAAAAGTAAATTTTTTGTTGAAAGATTCATAAAAATTGGTCCTACTGAATTGAAAATCCATCTTTTTGTTGAAAATACGTCTTTTTTATTAAAAATTTATTTATATGGGTGAAAGTTGACTATTTTTTTTATGAATAGTCTACTATCATATTTTTGGTCCAGAATTCATCTCTTTTGGTTAAAAACTTGACTATTTTGTTGCAAATTCGTTTTTTTTTTTTTTGGTTTAACAATAATTGTTTTAACTAAAAATTTAAGCAATCTATTTCTGATTAAATTTTGATCCTTTTCATTTGAAAATTAGTCTATTTTGATCAAAAATGCTTTTTTTTTGTGTCAAAAATTCAACTATTGCTGAGGATTCAACTATTCGGTTGTGAATTAAATTTTTGATCGAAAATTCATATTCTCGGGTTAAAATTTCTACTGTTTTATAGAAAAATCGTTTGTAGAAAATTAAATTTTTGGGTTAAATATTAACTTTCTTGTTGAAAATTCATATTTTGTGGTGGAAAATTCAACTGTTTTGTTGAAAATTCAACTGTTTGGTTGAAAGTTTATGTATTTTGTTGAAAACTCGTCTTTTTTGGTAAAAAAAATTATTCTTTATGCGTTTAAAATTCTTTTTTTTGTTTGTTTAAAATTCAACTTTTTGCTTAAAAAGTAATCTGTTTTGGCTGAGAATTCAACTATGTACTTGAAAATTTACTTTTTTATTGAAAATTCATTTTTTTGGTTTAAAATTCAACTCTTTTCTAGAAAATTTGTCTTTTTGGCTTGAAAATTCAACAATCAGATTTAATTTTTTTCAATTTTGGACTGAAAAATCTTTCTAGTTTGAAAATGCAACTGTTTTGTTGAAAATCCGTCTTTTTTGGTTTGAACATTGTTCTTTGTAGGTTGAAAATTTAATTTAAAATTGGGTTTGGTTAAAAATTATTATTTTTTTTGTTGTTGAAAATTCAACTATTTGATTGAAAATTTATGCTCTTTTGTTAAAAAATCATCTTGTTTTTTTTTTTAATTGAATTTTGGGTTAAAAATTCAACTATTTTATTGAAAATGAATTTTTTTTTTAATTCAGTTGCTTTGTAGAAAATTCGTCTTTTTTATTGAAATTTTAACGGTTTGGTAAAAAATTCGAATATTCGGTTGAAAATGATCTTTTAAAATCAAATTCTATTGATGCATTTAATCTTGCAATTAATATTATTATCAAGCCAATATATATAACTATTGAATTCATGTTATTTTTAAAAAGATTTATTAAAACGAATTAATAAATAAATTCCTGCTGAATTTATTTATTTAATTATAAAAATTTACTGTATTAATATTTATTTTATTATTTTATTTTTTAATAATAGGGTATCTAATCCTAGTTTTTTTATAAAATCTATCAAATTTCATTATATTTTAGTTTAAAGGAAATTTAATTAAATTAGGTGGTTATTTTAAAATTTTGAATAAATTAAAAATTTTCGAAATTAATTCAGCTAAAATTTAATTGAAAATTCAACTATTTGACTGAAAATTCATTTTTCGGATTTAAAAGTAAAATTTCTTCGAAAACATTAGATTTTCAGATTGAAAACTCAATTATTTTGTTAAAAATTCATCACTTTTGGTAGAAAATTCACCTTCTTTTTCTTGAAAATTAAACTATTTTATTGAAAATGCAATAAATTTTATTTTTGAAATCTTAAAGATGTGGTACCTATATTAATTTTGTTTTAAAGAATCTATTCCCCTATTTTCATTAAAAATTACCCTGCTTCTCCTGACTTGGAATATCCGAGCGTGGGGGCTTGGAATAAGCGAGCCTTGCAATAAGCGAGCCTTGGAATAAGTGAGCCTTGGAATAAGTGAGCCTTGGAATAAGCGAGCCTTGGAATAAGTGAGCCTTGGAATAAGTGAGCCTTGGAATAAATGAGAGTTCACTGTACTTTGAAGAATTCACTGCGATTCTTTAAAGTATATATAATTTTTTTTCAATTCCTGGCATTCCGTTCTTATAATATATTAAAAGGCAGTTTTTTTCATTAAATAACAAAATTAAAGACGCGGAAGAGATTTTTAAAAATGTTATATTTTTCTACTTTTCAGAGACTTGCATTTTGCAATCTCTGACTTTTAAATGGAAATTTTTTGTCGTGATGAACACAATAGACGTCAACAGCAATTCTCCATTCCAGATTCAGTCTGTATTTTCTTATCCTGGGCCGTAGAAGGTAATTCGGATGCATGAAAAGGAACCGGGGTTCTTCATTTGAGAATATTCCGTGCATACTACTCTATAAACATAGATTCACAGTCATTTTTTTTAAAGAAATTTTTGTTTGAATAATAAATAATTTCAATAATTTTTCAATTTGCCAAGAATTTATTAAATTAAAAAATCTTAAAATTTTTGTAAAAATTAGTCAAATTACAAATTTTAAAAATTTCAGAGAAAGCCCCAACCTTCTAGCATTACTCTACGAGAAGATAGGTATAAAGAATAATAAATTGTTTAAACAATTATTTTTGTTACCTTGATTACTTGTTGCCTCACTTTAAATAAAAAGCCATGAAAATTTGAAAATTTCAGAAAAAATCGCAACTTTCTAGCATTATTCAAATAGGATATTGTTATGAATAATAATAAATTATTAAAAGCATTATTTTGGTTAATTGTTTTTCTCGCTCTGATTAAAAAGTTGAAAAATTCATACAAAAGGGCGACTTTCTAACTCTATTCTAAGCGAAAAATGCTATAAAAAATAATGCATTGTTTAAAAAATATATTTAAACATCTTATTATCAGTAAAAAATAATATTTTATGTATTATAAACAATTTGTTCTAAAAGAAACCGACAAAAACTAATGAACGTCAGAAACTCGCAAAACCCAATTTTTCACTTATGGGTTTTTTTTGAGACGCTATAAAATAAACTTATGGTGGTGAAATTGAAAAAGTAATTTATGATTAAATTTTCAAACAAAAAAGACGAATTTTCAACAAAGCAGTTGAATTTTTTAAGGAAAATATGACTTTTTAACAATATAGTTAAATTTGCAACAAAAAAGTTAAATTTGTAACGACATTGTTGAATTAAAAAAAAATTATTAACCAAACCATTGCATTTGCAACTATTTAGTTGAACTTTCAAGCAAAAGTGACCAATTTTCAACAAAATGAATGAATTTTTAACCAAATAATTGAATTTTTAATATGCAAAGATGAATTTTCAAATAAATTGTTAAATTTTTAAATAAAAAAATTTAACATCTACCAAAAACTGTGGCATTTTTAGCCAAATAGTTAAATTTTCAAGCAAAGAGATGGATCTTTAACTTATAAAATGAATTTTTAGAAATTAGTTCAACTTTAAAATATGCATTTGAATTTAGATATGAAAAAATATATTTTTTACCAAAAAGAAGAATTTGCAACAAAATGCATACATTTTTAAGCAAATTCTCGATTTTTTAACTAAAAGATATCAATTTTTCACCAATAATGAAGTAGTTCAATTTGCAGTTAAAAAAATTAATTTTCAACAACAAAAATCGTATTTTTGACAAAATAGTTTAATTCTCAATTAAATAGAAGAATCTTTAAAAAATTTAATAAATTGCTGGCAAAATAGTTTCACTTGCCACAAAATACATAATTCTTCAACAAAATATTTAATTTTCAATGAAAAAAGATGAATTCTCAATGAAAAATTTAATAGTTGAATTTTTAACTGAAGACGTTCAATTTTTAGATAGAAATAGAATAATTAAATTTCCAGTTTAAAAAATTAATTTTCAACAAAAAAAGACGTATTTTTGACAAAATAGTTCAATTCTGAATGAAATAGAAGAATCTTCGAAAAATTAAATAAATTTTCACAAAAATAGTTCAACTTTCCAGCAAGTTGTTACACTTTTAATTAAATGAATTAATTTTCCACACAAAAAATACAACAAAATACATAATTTTTCAACCCAGTATTTAATTTTCAATGAAAAAAGATGAATTCTCAATGAAAAATTTAATAGTTGAATTTTAAACTGAAGACGTTCAATTTTTAGACAGAAATAGAATAATTAAATTTCCAGTTTAAAAAATTAATTTTCAACAAAAAAAGACGTATTTTTGACAAAATAGTTTAATCCTGAATGAAATAGAAGAATCTTCAGAAAATTAAATAAATTTTCACAAAAATAGTTCAACTTTACAGCAAGCAGTTAAATTTTCGATCAAAAGGATTAATTTTCTATTAAAAAAAAAAAAAAAATTACAACAAAATACATCATTTTTCAACCAAATATTCAATTTTGAATTAAAAAAAAATGAATTCTGAGAGAAAAATTTAATAGTTGAATTTTCAACTAAAAACGACCAATTTAAAATCAGAAAAAATGGAATAGTTAAATTTTCAGCTTAAAAAATTAATATTCAACCAAAAAATATGTATTTTTGACAAAATAGTTTAATTCTCAATGAAATAGAAGAATCTTGAAAAAATTAAATAAATTGTTACAATAATAGTTCAACTTTCTAACAAACAGTTAAATTTTTGATCAAGAGAAATAATTTTCTAAATAAAAAAAAATACAACAAAATACATTATTTTTCAAACAAATTTTTAATTTTTAACCAAAAAAGATGAATTCTCAATAAAAAATTTAATAGTTGAATTTTCAATTAAAAACGATCAATGTTGAACCAGAAATAGAATAGTTAAATTTTCAGTTAAAAAAATTAAATTTCAACGAAGAATGTCGCATTTTTGACAAAATAGTTTAATTCTTAATGAAATAGAAGAATCTTAAAAAAAAAAAAAATTGTTGACAAAATATTTCAACTTTGCAGCAAACAGTTCAATTTTTAATCAAGAGAATTAATTTTCTAAAAAAAAATACAACAAAATACATAATTCTTCAACCAACAAAGAAAGACGTATTTTTAACAAAATAGTTTAATTCTCAATGAAATAGAAAAATGTTTAAAAAATAAAATAAATTGTTGGCAAAATAGTTCAATCAAGTATTTGATTTTTAACGAAAAAGATGAATTCTCAAATAAAAATTTAATAGTTCAATTTTCAATTAAAAACGATCAATGTTAAATCAGAAAAAGAATAGTTAAATTGTCAGTTTAAAAAATTAACTTTCAATAACAAAGTGTTTCTTTAAATTAAATCTTCAACTAAATAGCAGAATTTTTAACTAAAATAGATGAACATTCTAAAACAAAAATATAATAATTATTGGGTTCTATTAATTCAGTTCGCATTTAAGCAAAAAAACGAGGAAAAGGGGAACTTCTTAAAAACAGGGGGAAAATAGGATTTCTTTTAAAAAAGGGGAAAAGAGGGGAATGTGAAATAAAATCAGTAGTTTTCATTTTTTCAAACATTCAAAAACATTCTTGTCCACATTAATATTTTCCATATGTGATGTCACATTCAGCGCCCCCTCCCCCCTCACGTCACAAATCGTTACAAAATTGTTAACTCCCCTCCCCTCTGACAGTGTCACGTAGTTTTTAAACGGCCATTAAGAAGATCGTAAAAAAAATGTCCCGTAATGTCTTTCAATCGAAATAATTTAAGGATTATCGTACCGACTTATTGGGTGCATTTTGGGTTCTTTAGATGGGAGGAGGGAGGGTCGGGCGAGAAAGTAATTTGGTGGTGAGTGGCAATGGAATATATTCTGAATTCAATCTCGAGCGCCAGATTCGCAATAACGCCGATCGACCTAATTCGCACCGCCAGCGAAAAACCGGGTGGTACAGGTCTTTGTGTCCGAAGGAATTGGTCCGGTTCGGATAATGAAATCTGGACGTCCGGTCGTTGCGGATTCCTAATGAAATCCCCATGCTCGTGCATGCTCTCGCAGAGCCAAGAGAAATAAGGAGAAGCTGTTACCGGCAAAAGAAAACCTTATACCCCATACTCCTTTCTCAGAAAATTCACTTTAAACGTGAATTTCTTCTCTGGAAATTCACCTTTGAAGTCTCCTAAAAGAGAATTAGTATTTTTATATAACACATGCATGAATACGGCTGTTTTTCATGCCTGTCGAGCGAACCTCAAACATATCATGGCCATTACACACGTATTAGCTGATATATGTAATCGCCATCATATATATATATATATATATATATGTCATATTCAATCGCCATTATGTATCTATGTCATATGTAATCGCCATTATATATCTATGTCGTAATAATTTTTGACGAGATTTTGAAAGATTTTGATGTATTTTTACCAATGGCAAGGAATTTTCAAGAGCTTTAAAGATATTCAAGGTATTTCAAGAGATTTTACAGGATTTCTAATGTCTTACGGTATTTTATATAAGACATGAATACATACGACCGTTTCTGATGCCTGAGGTGGGAACCTGAAACATATGATGTCCATTACATGTCTATATTTATTTTGCGGTATTTTTAAGAACCTCAAGGCATTTTTAAGAGCTTTAAAGAATTTCAAGGTACTTTAAAAGATTTTACAGGATTTTAAGTATCTTAAGGTATTTTATATAGCAAATGCATTAATAAGACCGTTTCTCATGCCTGTCGAGCGAACCTGAAACATATAATGGCCATTACACACCTATTAGCTGATATATGTAATCGTCATCATATATACACTGTTAAAAATGTTTGCAATTTTATTATAGATTTACTATATATTTGTATATTAAATCTAAAAACTCGGTCTATGAAATATTAATTAACAGGCTGTATATTAAATTTCATATACAAGCATATTGGTCAACTTTTAGAAAAGTCAGGTAATTTCACTTTCAACAAATTAAAAATAATTATGGCAGTCATTTTCATGGAGGGAGTGCTTTTCGTAGACGCATCCCCACTACTCAAATGCTGGCTTGCGGGCTCTGCTACGATCGCCCGTCCTCTAAAATTCAGCTTTGACGCATTAGGTCCCATTCTTCGCGGACAGTCACATATGTTGTTTTAGATTGATAATTAAGTAGTTTATGTCAGCTAAACTACAACTTGCTACAAAAATTATATATGGATATTAATACCATTGACTATTGTAAAGCTCTTTCGCGTTCTATTCTTTCTTATATCTCACAGTTTTGTACGCTTAACTTTGAGATAATTGGCTGCTATCCCTCTATCGGTACCTTAGACCAACTACTTCTACACTTTCAGGTGAGGTAAGGGAAAGTATAAACTCAACAGTACGGAGCGTCTATATTATAATTACACAGGCCGACCCTAAAATTGCAATAAGGATGATATTTGATATTATCCCATCGATTTTTATTCGCTGCATCCGAAAACGAAATCACTCTGTCACATTAGGTTATTGAGATATTGAAGTCAAAAGTACTCAAAATCGTATTTCTTGCCAGATTCGAAAATCATAATAAACGAACCCGATATACATATTACAGACCTTTAAAATGTCTAAACCTTATATTTTAAGGTGGAAAAAAGACAAAATATACGAAAAATTTATTCGAAGTGCTATTGATATCTTTCGGAGATTATTATGCGTCTGGAACGATGTATTTTCATAACCTTCTAATGCGTAGGTGCGGGTTCTAATCGCCTCGAAATTCGGGATGACTATTCCATCCCCTTTTCCAACTCCCCCAATTTTTCGGGACGACTAGACGCAGCCTGAAAAAAAGCTTCCTTCACAGCAATAGGATATATCGGGATATCCCATTCGCCCCCATTTATCTCCCAGGTTATGTCATGGATATCCCGAAGAGATAACCCTCGGATATCCCGCAAGGCGGAAATGGGGATACCCCAGGATATCTATGGGATGATTCTGGGATATTCAAATGTTCCAACTAGGACATTAAAATTTTTATATATCCTACTTTGGACATTTAAATATCCCAGAAACGTCCCATAGCTATCCTGGATATCCTGAGAATATCCCAATTTCCGCCTGGCTGGATATCCGAAGGGTTACCTGGGATATTCCTGAGACAACCTGGGAGATAAATGGGATCGAATGGGATATCCCGATATATCCTATTGCTGTGAGGGTTCCACGGAAAACGGAATGCAAGAAAGTACTAGATATGTATCTAGCCAATGAAACATAACATAGTGATTTTTCTTATTTCGATTTCTGTATTCCTTTTGTGTTAAAATTAACTACGAAAAAGGAGAAATAAATCGGATAATATTTAGAGGTCGCTTATCGCAAATTGGTCTGTTTTCACAGAAAAGTCAATTTTTCATGAAAACGGCAGGTCATAACGCAAAATTATATAGAACAAGTTCAATCAAATACCATGCAAATAATTTTTACTTTAATAAATTTTATTTATACACGGCTCCGTATCGGTGCCCTCTCACGTTACAGATTAAATAATTTTGCAAATCTAAACATTTGCATCCAACTTTGGACAAAATTTAGAGCTGTCCAACCTGACAGAGTACAGTATACAAATACCTGAAAAAAACGTCTTTGCTTCTCAAATTGGTTGTACTTAATACTTTTCTCATAATTTTCCCTTGAACACTTCTCTGTCAATAATGTATGCGCTTATTTTACGTATAATTTTGTAACGGGAATAGAAGAAAAATGTTACAACTACCCAGTTTGATTTTTAGAACTGCCATTTCCAGCGGCGGACTGGCGTTGGTGTAGCGCCCCTGAGGACACTTGGGCGCCCCCTAGAACAGCTTTGTGTACGAATGTATTTTTATAAACAAAGATATTGAACAATTAATATAGCGCAACCAAAAATCTTCTTATCTCTGTCTTATCTCAGTTTCCTATAATGCTGGATCAGCTGATTAATCATTGCTAAAGTATTTTTCAGAACAGACTTTACATGTGTCTCTCATTTATTGACTCAAAAACTACAATATTCCAAAATCGTAATAATACGTGAAAGAAATCAATTTCTTACCTCACAAAATTAACCGAACAATGTTGAAGTGTTTCAGGAAAAATATTTGCATCAATTGCTAGAAACATAACCTCTAAACTACGCTAGTATAAATATAATATAACAGATATATTTTGCAAGGGTGAAATTTTGCGAAAATTTTGATAGGATTTGACAAAACTACTAGCTAAAAACTACAGTTTTGAAAGTTCAAATTAACGAAAAATATCTTTCTCAGCCGAGACTTGTACTCAAATATTCTTCCAGCTCTCTCAATATTTTCTGAATAAGTAAAAAGTTCAAGACTTATTATTGAATTTTCCAAACAGTAGAATAATAATTTCGTTCATAACACAAGGATATGATTTAACACAACTTGACACAATCGTTTTAGTAGAATTTCATTAAATTATTTTGCATCAGATTTATTTGATAGATTTTTTAAAATATCGAATAAAAGTATAGCATTGTTTTCCTAAATATTGGACAGCTGTTGCATAAGCAAAAAATTTTTGAACTTTTCCAGGGCAATGTATAAGAAGTTCTGAAAATAAACAGAAAGCGGATCAAAACGACGTGCTTGTGTCCGCCGCTGATTTTCGTTGAGGATTCAACTATTTTGTTGAAAATTCGCCTTTTTTGGTTGAATTAAAATGTTTTTTATTTGAAATTAAAATCCTTTTTTCTTGAAATATTAAGTTCATTTTTTTTTAAATCAACTACTTGATTTAAAGGTGAACTACTTTGTAAATAATTCATTCTCTTGGTTGAAGATTCATCATTCAATTGAAACTTCAACTATTTGGACGTAAATAAATAAACTTTTTTGTTGAAGATTTGTTATTTTCTTTTATTAAAAATTAATGTTTTATCTGAAAATGTAGCTATTCCATTTTTAGTTGAAAATTTTTCCTTTATGAGTTGAAAATTAAATGATTTGGTAGAAAATTCTTGTATTTTGTTTAAAATTCATCACTTTGGTTGAAAATTAAATCATTTTGTTAAAAATTCGATTTTTAGTTCAATTCAGCTGGTTGAAAATTCGTTTTTCTTGTTGAAAATTAGTTATTTAACCAGAACATTTAAAAATTCCATCTTTGGTTGAAAATTTATCTTTTCAAATTGAAAATTCATCTTTCCTGATTGAAAATTAACTTTTTGTTGAAAATTCTCCTTTTTCAGTTTAAAAGTCAACTGTTTTCTAAAACATTCGATTTTTTAGCTTGAAGACTTAACTATTTTGTTGAAAATTCACTATTTTGTTAAAGTTATCTCTTTTGGTTGAACATTCAACTGTTTTATTGAAAATTTGTACTTTTGGATTGAAAATTCATCTTTTATGGTAGAAAAGTCACCTTTCTTGTTTAAAAATTCATCTTTTTTGTCTGAAAATGAAGTTTTTTTGTCGAAAATTCAACTTTCCGGGTTGAAAAAGCAACTGTCTTCTAAAAAATTGATTTTTTTGGCTTGAAAATTCCACTATTTGGTTGAAAATGCAACTGCAACCTTTTTTTTGGCGATAATATTGGCCTTTAATATTTCGTCACATATGTTAGAGCAGACCCCCCCCCCCCCTTATATTGTCACGTAAAAGGGGGACGCCCCCCCAAAGCTACTTTAGTGTTAATTTCCAACTAGCGGGTACGATATTAAAAAAATATGAAAATTAATACTTCCAGAATAACAAATTGTACTTTTAAAATGTATATGATGACTATTTTAAATAATATTTTAATTTTATGGAGGTTCCTCCTTCCTTATTGGGAAAACCGCGACTTATCGATTGGACATTAGTTCGTGCGTTGCCGATGTTATTTGCATGACGAGCCGATTATTATGCACATCGAGTAAAGCCTCCCCCCCCACCTCCCTCCCATTCCCCTCTCACGATCATCATTTTTCTCTCATTCGCTAGGCGCTATCTCTTCCTCGCCGTTTTCTTTTTTTTACTTCAACATCCTACATATTCATGCACGTGTTGTATGTCGATCCATTCGTCTGTTTGTCCGTTCATCGGCTAGTATCCGTCCACCTACTCTGGAGGTGGAGACTTGGAGTTGCGAAAAATTGAAAATTCTTTTTGTAGGTTTCGAATTTTGTAACTTTTTGAATTAATGATGAAAGAATGTGGACTTCCATGCCTCTAAATGATGTGCAAATTAATTCCATCCAGCAGACTGTGCGAGAATAATATTGGCGCATGCGCACTTTGAAACACTTCTATTTTACGAATCGACGCAATGGACGCGCATGCGCACTTTAGGGGCCCATTCACAAAATACGTGGTACATTTGTCACGAAATTTCAAGAGCCCCCCCCCTCCCCTTGCGTGATGATTTTTCCACTGTTCTTAACATGGATAATGATACTTTGATAGACCCCCACCCACTCCTGAACGTATCACGTATTTTGTGAATGACCCCTTAGAGATGAGTAACTTTGCACACCCGCAAAATAAATATATGCTTCAAAATTCACCATACGGGATTGTCAATTTAGTAAAAGAAGTGTAAAAAGGTGCTAAATAATTTTCTCGGTTGTTGCAAAAAATATCGTGTGGTACACGAGCGTAAAGGCTTTTAGCTTCCGGCTCGTGCCACAAGATTCACACTCGTCCGCAATAGCCTATTTTGCGCACTTGTATCACAAATAGCTATTCTGGGGTTTGCAGCTATAATAGGAACTTCTATAAAACGTAATTTGATGCTTTCATCAAATTTTTTAAGGCCCCAAGTTATTGCCTAAAACACTATTTTGCCCTGTTTTTTTTATTCAATTGAATTCTAGAATATTTACAGAAAATACAACTGAATTCAAGTTAATTTAAACGAATATAAGCAAAATTAACAGAATATATCGGGATTCGAGTGATTTTAAGGGAAATCCAGTGATTTTAACGACATGGAAACAAATAAATGAAATTAAAAACAATTTGATAAAATGCCTGTGAATTCAAGGTAAGTTTAAAAAACTTCAGGATAAATTAAACAAAAAATAAACAGAAATTTAAAAAAATACATTGAATTGAGCAGAATTAAATGAATTTATAAGAATTCGAGTAAATTCACAAAATTTAAGAGAATTCCAAGGAATTCAAAAGAATTTATAAGAATTCAGGGTAAATTACAGATAAATTAAAATGAACTGCAAAAAGTATTTCAAAATATTTTCAAATCTTTCATACCCTAAGAAATCCCTCACTTATAGTGAATATATTCTTTGAAAATCCATTAAAATATTATAAAATCCCGTGAAATTCAACGAAATCTGATATTTCCTGAAGTCCTGGAAAATGTATTAAAATGCCTTGAGAGTTTTTCAACTCTCGTATAATCACTGATATCCTCAAAAATCTTATGAAACTTCTTGGAATTTTTTTTTATGTTTTACAACCTTATATGTCCCGTAAAATCGTTTCATGTCTTCTGAAATTATGAGAAATTTTTTACAACCGCATGACAATTTTTTTAAATCCCTTAAAATCCTTAAAAATCTTTAAAAACTCCTTAAAATTTTTTAAACCTTTTGAAAATGCCTTAGAATATTTTTAAATGCCCTGAAATATTTCTAAAATATTTAAAACCCTTTGAAATATCATCAAATTACTGAAATCAGTTCAAAATTCCTTGGAATCTTTTTAAATTCTCTCAAATTTTTCAAATCCTTTGAAATCTTTTGAAATCCCATGAAACTTGTCTAAAGCTCTTGAAATCTTTTGAAATACGCTAAAATATTGCAAATAATTTGAAATCTTTTGAAAGTGTTTCAAATTCTTGACAATTACTTGGAATTATTTCAAATAGCCTACAATCTTTCAAATTCTTGGAAATCCCTTCAAATTTTTGAAATCAATTGAAAATTTTTTGCAATCTTTTAAAATATCATAACATTTTTTTCATTTTTAAAAAATTTTGGAAGTACCTTGAAATATTTTAAAATCTTTAAAATCCTGCGAAAACCCTTAATTCTTTTGAATAAATTCTTTGAAATCCATTTAAATATCATTAAATCCCGTGAAATCTGATGACATTTTCTGAAATCTTGGAAGAATTATTTAAAGTACCTGGAGATCTTTTAAAATCTCTCTAATTCCTTGAAATCCTCAGAATTTTATCAAAATTCTCAGAATGTTTTTAAATGTCCTAAGAGCTTTTAGATTCTATAAAATCGGTTCATAATTTCCGAAATTCTAGTAAATTCATTAAAATCCCATAATTTTTTTAAATCTCTTAATATCATTCAAATCCTTAGAAATTCCTTGAAAATTTTGAAATATTTTGAAAATGCCTGTGAATATTTTAAAATACCCTAAAATATTTGAAATTTTTTAAAAATCTTTGGAAATACCTTGAAACTCTTAAAAGCTCTGGAATATTTCTTTTATGATTTAAAAATACCCTATAATTCTTTGGAATCCCTTGAAATGATTAAAATATATTCAAAATTCCTTGATATCTTTTAAAATACCCTAAAATATTCGAAATTCTTGGAAATCTTTTGTAACTTTAAAAAAATGTTGAAAATTTCTTGGAATTGTTAGAAATACCCTAAAATCTTTTGAAGGTCTTTTAAAAGTCTTTTAAAAGGTCTTGAATACTCCTTTGGTATTTTAAAAATACCTTTGGAATCGCTTCATTGAAATTTATTCAAAATTCCTTACAATCTTTTAAGATACCCTAAAATATTTCAAATTCTTTGTAATCTTTTTAAATGCTTGAAAACTATTAAAAGGTGTTGTAAATTTCTTGGAATTTTTAGAAATAGCCTAAAATCGTGGCCTGAAATTATTAAAATCTATTCTAAATTCCTTGAAATCTTTAAAACTACTCTAAAATATTTCAAATCATTTAAGAACTTTTGAAATCCCTTGAAATTTTTTAAAGCTTTTGGAAATTCCTTGGAATTGAAAAAAATACTCTAAAATATTTGAAATCCTTTGAAATCCCTTCAGAATACTGGAATCTGTTAACAATTTTAGGAATCTTTTAAAATACAGTAAAATATTTCAAAAGAATTCAAGAAAATTCAGAAATAGTTTCAAATGATTCTAAATGAAACTTTACACACAATTTCAAAGTGCTAATGAGATATTGTATAAATACAATATGTAATATTCCATTAAACAAGTATTCAAAATTTCAACAACAAAAAATTGTAAATTTGCAAAAGAATTTCAGTTTTGAATTGCATAAGTACATAAAGTTTTATACACTTTTGTATCTGCTAAAGCTTTCCATACACATTTCTGAAATTACATATAGAAATTTCTAACTATAAAAAGCTAATTATAGCTCTCTTTCAATAACCCGTATCTAACCAACACTCGATTCTCTACAAATTTTTTTATTTGTACTAAGAACTTGATTCCGTATATGATTAGAAATGTTTTTAACTTGTGGAATCTTAAAGATGAGACTATTCTCACTACCCTAGTGTCATCTAAAGAAACAGTGGTGTCGCGAAAGCCAAAGGTGATTACGGCGGAAAAGTTTATTTTGCCTTACATGGCTCGCTATTCACGCGGGAGCAATTCAATTAATAACAAGCAACACTTTGGCAATTTTCATTCTAACTTTCTTATTCCCGGTGAATCTAAACTTTTAATTAACCTTACAAGGTGATACCACCAATTCTAAATTTTTGTTTCGGTTCATAATTTTTTTAATGAAAGCTCATTACCTGAGTTTTGTTTTAATTTTCCAAAGCAGTATTATGCTCTTTTTCGCCGTTTGCGAGAAAATTGTCTTTACAATATTCGCCACACGCCATATAGAGTTCGGCGAAAAATAATTCCCATCGGCCGATAGCTCAGACAGTAAAACTTCTGCTGCATGGCTGGAAAGTTGCGTGTTCGGTTCTCGCTGGCTGCACTTTTTTTATTTGTCTTTTGTTTATTTTTTATTTATTAAAATGTTTATAAATATAATTTCCTTCAATAATCTTCAAAAATGCTGCTTTTTTAACTTTAGAATGTTTTTCGTAAACAAATTTATTACATTTGCATGAGAAGGTATTGGTTTTATGTAAAACTTGACTTAGTCGGTTTTCATCAAATCTCCACGTTTTGAGACCCCCTGAGTCAGAAAAAACGATTCTTACGAAGGTGTCTGTCTGTCCGTATGTATATCTGTCTGTCCGTATCCTGTAGGGACGATGACTTTCGAAAGACTAATCCGATTGGATTGAGCTTTGGCACACGTTTTTAAGATATAAAAACAAAGATCGAGTTCGCTAACCAGCTATTTCGGATGGAAATTAAAAAAATCAGAGCATTTTCAACATTTTTTACATCATTTTTTTTCAAGATTTAAAAGTTCTATGTACGGCTATTCGTATTATTCGGAATCTTGAACAATTTATCTTCATGAATTTTTTCCGATAAAAGGAAAATTATCAGAGTTATGGCATTTTCAAAATCCTAAAAAACAACCGAAAATGAACATTTTAAGCCAAACAACGCATGATATGAAAAAAAGTCAAGAGAAGAAAAACTTTGCTTCGAAAGCCCTGCCAGATTATCATAACAACTTTTTGAATTGTTTTGTAAAATCAAAAATTAAAATTTTGATCACACAAAAAATAACGAAAAATAAAAAATTCAGTTTTTCGATCAACTATGCAAGGTACAAAAGAAGATAAGAAGACAAAAATTATGCACCCAAAAAAGATCTACAAATTCTTTATGAATCACTTTATGATTTGACCGTAGTTTTTTATTTATTCGTAAAAAAAAAAACATTAAAAATAAAGAAATAACATTTTTTGGACAAATGACAAGAGCCACGAAAAAAATGAATGACCAAAAGTTGTTCATCCAAAAAAGAGCTACAAATTTGTTATTAATCATTTTTCGATAAGACGCGTAATTTTTGTTTTAGACGTGAAAAATGACATTATAAATAAACAAATTAAATTTTTGTTCAAAAAGACACAAGGTACAATACAATTTTTAATAAAAAAATTGTTTTTGAATTAGATCTGAAAATTTGCTTTTAACCTTTTTTTCTCACAAGACACGTGATGAGAATATGTTCGTTAAAGCCGAAAGAGCTTTAACAAAAGAGAATTCACAATCACTAAATTTCAGTTGTCGATGGATCCACACATTTCTTTTTATAAATGTAATTCATCTTTTTAAATACTATTTAACAAATATATTTAAAATTAGAAGTACATATAAACGAGCTTTTTTAATAACAAAATTATATTTTTAATCACATTTCGTACCTTCCGAAGCAAATATTTCTTTGATGAATGTTCTGTTTGAAGGTTCTGATTAAAAAGACAATAATTATCCGGTCAAAATACCTAATTCATACTTCTAATTTTAAATATAATTCGTAAGCAATGAAAACAATTAATAACATTTCTAGAAAACGAATTTTCTGCGAAAAAGCATCATAAAGTTAGAAAAAGTCAGTTGTTCCGTGAAAAAAAGGCATTACTAATTATTATTAGCAGAATTCCCGAAGATTATTAAAGGAAATTATATTTATAAACATTTTAATAAACGAGAAATGAAAAATAAAAATTGCAGGCAGCGAGAGTCAAACACGCAACCTTCCGACGATGAAGCAGAAGCGTTACTGCCTGAGTTACCGGCCGACGAGAATTGTTTTTCTCCAACTCTATGTGGCGAATATTTCAAAGTCGATTTTATCGAAAACGAGGGAAAAACGCATGTTACTTTTTTGGCAGATTAATACTCAGGTGATGAGCTTTCATTGAAAAAAATGATGAACCGAAACTAAAATTTACAATTGGCGGTACCACTTGTTAGACATGTGTCTTGTTAATAAACATGAAAATAGAATCTTATAGACAAAAATTCCTTTTATAATCTAAAAGTCGCCAGCAGGTATAGAAAATTGATGTAAAATTTCATCAAGACTAAACCGTATTTATGTTAAATGGGAAGTATCGTGGTTAACTGGTTAAGAGCTTACCGAGCATTTTGCTGAGATCGGCATTGTGAAGATCGGGATTCTCATCGGCCAATTTCTTACGCTCGACCTTTGCCCAGACCATGAAAGCATTCATCGGTCGCCGTATGCGCTGCTCTTTTAAACTCCTTTGGGCGGAACTGCCAGGATGGCACATTTTGACGCCACTCGGGATAGCCGAAATACCTTGCTGGTAGTCCAAGGACGTCCCGGACGTTAACCAGGACATATCGTCCAATCGCTGCTGTCCTGGACCGCTCAGCATCCCCGGAATCTGGTAGGCAAAAAAGAAGAATCTTATTTAACAGTTCTGTCAGACAGGGTAATTTCGGACATGTGAGATGAATTCGGACACTCCTAAATTGATAGTTTAAATTACTTAAGGTGGTTTTAACCAGAATCTGGAATCCAGTTTAAGCCTTGACTGGTTATAGATTCTCGTTAAAACCACCTTAAGTAATTTAAACCATCAATTTAGGAATGTCCGAATTTACCCCACATGTCCGAAATTAACCCATTTGATGGTTCGCTATTTTGCTCAAATGTACACGTCGCCTAATTTCCTCTAAAAAAACAACATATTTCGCCACCGAGAGATTCTGTCCCTTTAGGGACCGTCCATAAACTACGTTGCCAACTTGGGGGTGGGGGGCGTCAAAATCTACGGTTGGTAACTATTTAAATATTCTATTTTTGGTTGTAAATTAAATTATTATTTGATTCAAATTAATGTATTTTGTTGCTAAAATTTAAAAAATTAACTTTTCCATCTTTGGTTAAAAATTTACCTTCTTAATTTAAAAATTCAACTATTCTATTGAATATATATCGTTGTAGGTTTAACATTCAAATGTTTGGTTAAAAATTTCACTATTTAATTGAAAATTCATGTATTTTGTTGTGAAAATTCTGAAATCAACTTTTTCATCTTTTTAAAAAAACTTATCTTCTTGACTTGAAAACTAAACTATTTGGTTGTAAATTTATCTTTTTTAGTTGAAAATTCCACTAATTTTTAAACAGTGATCTTTTTTTATCGAAAATTTAACAACAATTTAATTTAAATTAAATTTAATTAAATTAAACAATTAAATTTAACAATTTTTTTTCAAATCGTCTTTGTGACAGAAAATTCAACCTTTTAAATTGAAAAATCATCTTTTTTTGTTGTTGAAAAGTTGGTAGAAAACTACGGTTGGTAACAATTTAACTATCAATTTTTGGTTGAGATTTGTTTTTAAATTGCACTATTTTCTTGAAAATTCGTCTTTTTTGGTTCAATTCAACTGTTTTCGACTTCAAATTGAAATCTATTTTGATTGAAATATCAACTATTACATATTTCGCTGAGAATTCATTTTTTTTCTTGAACATTCAACTGCTTTGTAGAAAATTCGTCTTTTTGGCTTGAGAATTCAACAATTTGGTAGAAAATTAAACTATTCGGTTAAAAATTAAACTATGCATTTAAAAATTCAAATATTTGGTTTAAAATTCAAGCAGTTGGTTAAAAAAAATTGAATGTTTTTGGTTAAAAATATAATCATTTTTTTGAAAATCGAACTATTTTTTAAAAAGTCATCTTTTTTGATCGAGAAGTCAATTGTTTGTTGAGAATTCGAATTTTGAAAAAGAAAATTCGTTTTTGAACTGAAAACACATCTTTTTTGGTAGAAAAGTTGGTAGAAAACTACGATTGGTAATTATTTAACTATTCAAATTTTTCTTGAAAATGGATCTGTTTTTTAAACCATTACAATTTTTAGCTTGAAAACTTAACTCTTTTGTTGAAAATTTGTCTTTTCGGGTAGGAAATTAAGCTCCTTTGTTGAAAAATCATCTATTTCGTAAAACATTCAACTATTTTTTTAAAAGTTTAAGTATTTAATAACACTTCAACTATTTTCTAATTGTTTTTTTTTTTCGTGGAAAATCGAACTGTTTTGTTGAAAAATTGTGTTTTTTCGTTGAATTAAATTGGTTGAAAATTGATTTTTGTTAAAAAGTAATTCCTTAATCTAAAAATTTATCTATCCCATTTTTGGTTGAAAAATTATTTTACTAATTGAAAATTCATGAATTTTGGCGAAAATTCGTCTTTTTGTTGAAAATTCATCTTTCTGGGTTAAAAATTCAGCAGTTTGGTCAAAAATGCAATTATTTTGTTAAAAGCTAAGTATCTTATTTAAAATTTAACCATCTTCTTAAAAACACCATTTTTTCTCGAAAGTGCAACTGTTTTGTTGAAAATTCGTCCGTTTTGGATTCAAAATTCATCTTTTATGGTAGAAAAGTCTTCTTTCTTGGTTGGAAATTTATCTCTTTGAAATTGTGTGTATTGCTAATGGCTGAATTGCCTTGGGGGGTGGGAGGTAAAAATAGACCCAAATTGATAGTGTAGTTTATGGACGATCCCTTAAGGTGCTTCAAACGAGTAAGTTCTTAGAATAATACAAGATAGGTCTACAAAGATGAATTGTTTGATGTAATATTTTTACCACCTAATCGAAAGGCTTATACATCTGCATGACTAGAGCCTTATTTTCGAAAAATTATCTTGTTTTTTTTTTTTTTTTTTTTAATTGAAAATATGCTGAATTTCGTGCGCCTGGAATCGGGTAACACGCCACTGGGAGTGTATCCATGGTGAACCGAAAATCGCGCTCACCATTTCAAAGTGCAAATACTATTTTACGAAAATAGGGTTCTAGGCATGCACAGATTATGTGGTAAAAATATTACACAAAGAAATTAATCTTTGTAGCCGTATTTTGTATTATTCTGAAAACCGACTCGTTGGAAGCACCTAGAGTCTTCATAATCTTGGTTAGAAGTAAAGGAACTAAAGAGTTTTAGGTAGGTTTTAGATTCTTTGCTTTCAGCGTTTCTAGGCCCTATTAAGTATTTTTTGATGTTGAATCAAATTCTTACGAGTGTAATTTGAAAAAATGGTGCAATTGCAAGAAAGGAAAGTTTCGAAGGACGATGAAGAGAATAAAGGTTACAGAAGGAGAGAAAGGAAAAAGCTGAGGAGAGACGCGTAGATGTTACGTGCAGAGACTGATCCTGGAATCGAATTATCCGGACCTCTATATATCGTGCGAATCGAGCGGGTGCATTCTTGGTCGTACTTCTTCTCTGTTGCAATTCAACTTATGCACTTACCGGTATAATCTGAGTGTCGATCGGCATCGAGCTCTCGTTGCCGTCGATGTTGGAATCGATGTCAAACGCTCTCGAAGTTGACGTCGCGTAGAGAGAGGAGTGAAGTGCCAGAAGACCTGATGAACCTCCATAACTGCTGACTGGTGGTGGCGTCACTTCTCCCCGGTCATAATTATCGAGCATCCTGAAACAAAGATTCTAAGATTAATATCAGTATCAGAGAATGACATCTTGGTAAGGATCATTCGTGAAGATAACATGTTGAATTCCCTTCCGTCCAGCGAAGCGCTTCAGTCACACGCTGAACTACACTGAAACTTATATTTAAGAAGTCCGGATTTGAGAAGCCCGGATTTAAGAAGTCCGGATTTACGACGTTCCGGGCATGGATGTCCTCGGCAGTTTCGTGATAAGGAGATCTACGGGACCGAGAAAAAGGCAGTGTCAGTCATGCGTGACAAACAGCATGAGGGAGCGCATTAGTTGCGTCAGCTGTTAGCATGCGTCCAAATCCAACAGAGATGGTTCATGCGGCCCTGACTGTTTACGTTTGGATTATCTGGATTTATGTCGAAGGTCACTGCAAGCCACACCCGAAACCGGTCTTAAATCTGAGTTCCAGTATAATTCGAATCAATCCGAACCACCCTGAAGCAAGTTTTCAATCTCTTTCAATTCGTGAGTCAACTTCAAACTCAATCTGATTGAATCCGAGGCTCGTCCGGACAGACTCTTCAATCCTTCTTAATCTGTCTGTCCTCTTGAAGTTTAATCAAAATGAATCCGACTGAATATGACACCAATCTGAGAAAAAACCTTCTCAATCCGACATCCAATTCACTTAAATCCAAGACTCATGCCGATCAAATTTTAATTCCTAAATCAACAAGTTCCATTTGAATCAATACGTAACAAATCCGAACCCACTTTTCAATTATTTTAAATCCGTACCCCCTAATACGAATGAATTCGAAAGCCATCTGGACTTACAATATTTTTTAACTCGTGCGCTCAAACCAACTGAATCTGAGGCTCATCCAGCCAGATTTCTCAAGCATTAATCTGTATATCTAGCTAGTTAAAATATGCGGCGTAAAGTAAGCTAAATTAAAATGGGCCGAATTAAGAAAGGTACCTTAAGTTACCATAAATTACTGACCATTTCACAAAATTCTGGTATTTTTCGGTAATTTATGGTAATTTGTTAAACTTTCTTAAGCATCTAGGCTGACCTCGGATTCAGTCGGATAAAAATTCTAGGTGTGATCTCAGGTTCAGTTTGATAGGAATCTTTGTTTAGACTTTGGATTAGTTTGAATTCACTAAGAAATCCTTTGTTCGAACTTGGATTAGATTGGAATGCAACTAATTGATTTTAATAAGAATTTCAATTTGAAAAACATTAATTTTTCAATGAAGGTGATAACCAATTGAAAGAAGAAGAATAAAAGGCGGTGGAAAGAATGAAATTGGATTTGTGATACAAAATAATGTTGTCGTCGTGTATTCTCTTCGGACATATTTTTCTTTTCGGACATATTTTTCTCTTCCCGAAAGAGGAGTACCTATCAAAGAAAAAACTGGGGTATTTATTAGAACAAATTTTCGGTTCCAAGGGAACTCCAACAAACAGGAACCTGTCTTGCTGGGAAGGAACTCAAATAATGAGTTCTAATAGAGACTTTTTGTATAGAACTCATTCTTTGCCTAAACTCACTTTGAAGTTTTACAATTTAATGCTGCACCTTTTACGTTACAATACAGATTTAATGACATTGCACTGGGAAAAATTTAATAAAGAAACCAAAATGATAGAGATTAATCATTCTTGAAAGAAAGATAATGGACATGTCATGTGACCGTTTTAAGGTTATGTTTAAAACCTTTACCAACTGCAGATCTTTTTTCTTATATCGCCATCTATCGAATATCAGCGAACTTGAGCCGCAACATTACCAAACCTCAGATTTTTCTGTATAGCCCCATTTCGTCAACAGAATTCGCAGGATTATATGTAGGAAGGCAAGAAGGGTTTGACACAATTCTTCCAGGGTCAAATTTCAAACCCTTTTCCAGGAGGAAAAGTACCGAAGCATTAAAGTAACTGAAATAAAATCTGCAGGGTTTGCTTATGAATATTTTCAGAATTCTTTTAACTGAGTCTTAATAATTTTACCTCAGTTTATTGAGAGAAATCTATTTTTTATTTAAAATGTTTGAAAGAAGAATGCATTAAATATTAGCAATGTTAGAAATACATTAAATTGTTTATTGTTTCTTTTCGTAATTGGAAAATGTAATAATCTAAATAGATTGGTTCATAATCAACCATAAATACTTTCCTTGACAAAATAAGGATAGGTATGGTAGGTACCTAAAACGTTAGATGGGTCGGTGTTGTTGTGGGTGGATAGTATCATAAAATGCAGGTTTTTACCAAAAATAAAACTTTAAGCAATATAATATCACAAGTAAAAGCATATTTTGCCAGAAGGCAACACTCGACCTAATTTGATGTCACGTCGAGCTCATACCTACGTTATTATTGAATGTATGCCCATGTATGTATTTCGCTGACCATAAACCTACTAATAACGTAGATATAAACTCGATGTAAAAGAAAAGACAATTGTTTATCACAAATTAAATCCCAATGAAAAGGTATTCGCAGCATGAGGAGATGATGGTCCATTGAAAGAAAAGGATGCGGCGCGGTGGCGCCCGGGAATCAGAATAGCTTTGGCTTTATTGAATGAAAATGCCGGAACGTTTTTTGCCCCCATCAGCATCTCCCGCGAGCAGAATGAAACAATGGCCATTATATGGAACACTCGCGTCTCCACAGGTACGTACGTGTCTCCTCGTATCACGCACCCACACATGTGGCCTCCCATAGGATTGTTTACGGCCACTCACGTGAACTGGTTGGCACGTATCTTTGTGTCTGCGAGTGTTCCGAATGGATGTGAATACACGGACGTCCATGAGACAGCTGTTCGTACTATTATACCTACCACGGTAGCATTATGCCTTAAGGACAATCGTGGGAATTCCATTAAGTGGCCTTGAATGGTTCATTCATGTCGATCAACTCTTTTTCCCTAACGGGGTTGACAGATCAATCGGCCTCGTGGCACAGACCATTCCGGGTCTCTTCACGCTTCTCTATCCCCTTTCTTTCTCATTCTCTCAACACTCAACCTATCTTCTTCATGCTGCTTCCGACTCTTCTTCCGTAATGGATCATGGACCAATTAGGAGTTCATGGTGTAACAAATTAGAGTTGGGTATATGTCTTATGAGTAGAATTTAGTTTGCTTATTTTTTTGTAGACTTCTATATGGATGCGATGTGTTGTAATGACTAGGTTCAATATCAGTTAGCGAACACGGGAGGTTTCCCTACCAAAAAGGACAGATTGTAACGTATTCGCATTCAATCACATTCAATAGAATTCACATTGAGATAAATTTAGTTTTGCATTCAATTTCATTATGTATCATTGAAAGATACACTCAACTCCCGATTCTGGGCCGGCCTCGGGTCTGGGCGGCCCAGAATCGTATGCGTTTTGTTATGTCAGCACTCAGGACCACATATGTAGTCTCTGACCTTGAAAGAGTATATGCCCAGAGTGGCGCGATGTAAACAACTTCTGATATGGCACTGACTCTCCGAGTGTATATAGGCCGTTAAGGGACGCTATTAAGAAGTATTGTCCTTCCGTCCCAATGCGTGATTGTTGAAAAACAGATAACCAGAGAACATAATCGCTCGTGAACGCTAAACAATACCTTCTTTCCGAAGTTTTTTTGCAGGACCTAAATGCGGTTTATTTTATTCAAACAAATTTTTATTTGAACTGAACAGTCATATCATTTGAATTACATCACATTTTATTTGAATTACACAAAATTTATTTAGATCGAACAAAAAATATATTTAAAATAAACATTTGTTTCATCCTATATGAGGGTGGTCCAAATTTATAATGGTCAAAATTCGACTTTTGATTTTTGTTGATCGATCCCCCCCCCCCCCCCCCTTCCAATTTGTTCGTTTTCCGGAACAAGAAATTCCTTTTTTTTATTCGGTCAACATTAACCCGTGCCACCGGACTTTTGAAATTAACATGAGGTTTTAAATCGGAAAAGCTCGGTTTTCGAAGAAATTGAAAAAAGTACTTGTTCATAACTTTTTGTAAATTAAAGTTCATTCGCCTCTTGAGAAATGTTTAGGGAATAATTTCCTTTTATTACTTTCATTTTTGGCCCCAAAATCCCTTTACATTGTGCTAGGAAAATGCCATAAAAATTCAAAATAGCAATTTTATGTCAAATTCATGCCAAAAACGGTATTTTTTGGAATTTTTCAACATGAATTATTTTTATTCGATAAGTGACATGTTTTAACGTATTTTAAACTTATTTTAAATTGTTTAAACAATTATTATTTGTTTGAAAATTTCTTTCCCTGTAAATCGTGAAAAATTATTATTTTTTGGGATAAATGATACACTTGATGAATGTCCAGAGCAACATTCCTTTTTTAACATATTTTACAATTATTAAAACAATTAGATTCCGTCGGCTTTAGTAGAATTAAAGGTAAATGAATTAATTCAAGAAAATGCAATTCACTACAATTGAATACAACGAAAGTCAGTAGAATTCAAAGGTATACAAAAGAATTGATGGAATTTCGTAGAATCAAGAAAATCCAGAGGATTTCAATAGAATCCAGTCAAATTTAATGCAAATCAATAGCTTCTAACAAAATAGAGAAGAATTTACCGAAATTTTGTAAAATTCAGAAGAATTAAAGAGAAAGTAGAGAATTCAAGAAAATGCAATTTGATGCAGTGGAATATCATGTATTTCAATAAAATGTCATGGATTTGAATGAAATTAGGTGAATCCCATTTAAATAAAATGTAATTCAATGTAACCCCCTGAAATTCAGAGGAATTCATAAAAATTTAAAAGAATTCAAAATGATTTAGCGGAGTTCCATATACTTAAAAAAATAGGTAAATTTCAATAAAATTCCTTGAAATTAAATTAAATTCAATGTCATCTCATGGAATTCAGTAGAATTCAAGGGAATTCAATTCAATGCAGTGGAACACAATAAAATTGAATAGAACTGAACGAATTACTATTGAATTTAGTGGAATTCAAATAGTTCCTTTTCCAGGTCCCCATATTCGTACCGAAAAAATCTGGCTATTTATAACGAAATTTCGTAAATATAGCCACGTCCTAAGTTAAATATATTTCAATGAGATTCTGGAGAATTCAAAGGAGATCACAGAAATTGAATGAATTGAAAAAAAATTGGTCCAATTCCATAGCCTTAAAAGAAAATCAAGTGGATTTCAATAAAATCCCGTAAAGTTAAATATAATTTAATTGAATCCCCTAGAATTTAATGGATTCCAAAGAAATATATTAAAATTAAACGAAATTCACTGAAATTTAATGCGATCCTGCGGAACTCAGTAGAATTAAAGGATTATAAATAGAATTCAAAGAAATTAAATTCGCTGCCGCGAAATATAATGGAATTAAGTAGAATTCAACGGATTTGAATGCAATTTAGTGAATTTCAAACGAATTCACAAGATTTCATAGAAATTCCCAGGGCTTCAAAGGAATTCATAGAAATTCAAAGGAACTCACATTAATTCAAAGGAATTTCGTGGGATTTCACAAAATTAAAAAATCCAGCTGACTTCAATAGAATCCCATATAATTGCATAGCATTTAATGGAATTTTCTGGAATGTCATGGATTGCAAAGAAATATATTAAAATTAAACAAAATTTCGTGAAATTTCATGCGATCCTGTAAAACTCAATATAATTAAAGGATTATAAATGGAAACAAAAGGAATCCAATCCGCTGATGTGAAATACAGTGGAATTAAGAAAAATTAAACGGATTTGAATGCAATTTAGTGAAATTCAAAAGAATTCACAAGATTTCAAAGAAATTTACAGGATTTGAAAGGAATTCAAAGGAATTTCGTGAGATTTCATCAAATTTAAAAATCCAGCAGATTTAGATAAAATCCCATACAATTGAATAAAATTTAATGGAATGTCCTAGAATTTTCTGGATGCCGAAGAAATACAGTAAATTTAAACAAAATTTCGTGCAATTTATTGCGATCCTGTGGAACTCAGTAGAGTTATTATTATTATTATTATACCATTAAGCCGTTTCCCTTTCGGGGTATGCGTGAATTGCTTGGTTGGAAAGTAGTAGTGTGTGGATGGGTATATAGGTATAGGGTAGATAGGTATATGGGTGTAAGGTATAGATATTTTAGACTGATCTAGAATTCTCGTGTTATTTATTTAAATGACACGTTCGTTCCGCAACACTGCTCCGACCCAGGTTGCTGATCACAGTGGGTATATTTCCTTCGCCCTCTTTTTTAGTAGTTTATTTATAAAATATTGGGTCAGTAAACACTTTCTTTTATCTTTTTTAACATTTTTATTTTAAATTACAAATTTTTAGATTCTTAATTGACTTTTAGATCTTACAAGAGGTATTATTCTAAGAGATTGTTATCCGAAATGAGCAATAATAAGTCAAATTAGGCCTCTATAAAACCAAATTTGGAGTAGTACAAAAAGTTATACAAAATCTGAATACATTCAATAGCCAAAATATCCTTTTGTCTTTACCAGGAAACTTTAAAACCTATTTTTTTCCAATTCTCAGACACTGAAAAATTCGTAACAACCAAATTTTCTAAATAGCAAATTTTCCACCTTATGAAATTTCTGAAATTACTAACTAAACAAATTTCTTAGTATTTAAATGAAGTACAAATAAAAAAAATATATTTTCTATTGACCAATTTCTTAAACTGTTTAGTGGCAAGAAAGTTCAATTTTTAAAACTTGGCTGCCGTGAATTTTGTATTGTCGAATATTGTTTTCAATCGTTTTCAGTCCTCAAAAGCGAATAACAAAAAACTAAAGTTCTTCGAATTTCACAGTTTTTGTAACTTTTAATTTGGAAGTTTTTTTTTATTTAACATTTTGCAAATAAAAAATTTTATTATGAGCAAAAAAATGTTTTGAATAAAAGAAAAGTAATTAAAATTCTTTTAACTTATCACAATTTATAAAGAAATTATATACGAAATTTTTCATTTTTCCAACGCGCTAATTTCTTTTTATAATCGCACTGAATATGTAACAAAATACTTGAAATATTGGTACTCTTTCGATTTTACCAAGGCAAACATAATTTTTCATTCACAAACGCTTTTTAAAAATAATTCTGCAAAAGTTTTTTTCTCAATACTGTGTATTTTCCAGACTTTTGCAGAATTATTTTTAAAAAGCGTTATGAATAAAAAATTATTTTTATCTTGGTAAAATCTAAAGAGTACTTATCATTTAATTTTCAATTTGCAAAATATTAAACACAAAATAAAACTTACAAATTAAAAGTTT
Organism: Andricus grossulariae; assembly: GCA_011634705.1. NCBI lineage: Eukaryota > Metazoa > Arthropoda > Insecta > Hymenoptera > Cynipidae > Andricus > Andricus grossulariae. Next base: position 30,703,533 of record JAABKJ010007545.1, on the reverse strand, counting down.
AAAAAACTATGAAATTTGAAGACTGAAAACTATTAGAAACAATGTTCGACAATACAAAATTCACGGCAGCTAATTTGTACTTCACTTAAATACTAAACAATTTTTTTAGTTAGTAATGTCAGAAATTTCAGGAGGTGGAAAATTTTCTATTTAGAAAATTTGGTTGTTACCAATTTTTCAGTGTCTGAGAATTGGAAAAAAATTAGCTTGTAAAGTTTCCTGGTAAAGACAAAAGGATATTTCGGCTATTGAATGTATTCAGATTTTGTACAACTTTTTGTACTACTCAAAATTTGGTTTGATAAAGGCCCAATTTGACTTATTATTGCTCATTTCGGACAACAATCCCTTAGAATAATACCTCTTGTAAGATCTAAAAGTCAATTAAGAATCTAAAAATTAAATATAAAAATTTAAAAAAAAAATAAAAGAAAGTGTTTACTGACCCAATATTTTATAAATAAACTACTAAAAATGAGGGCAAAGGAAATATACCCATTGAAGATTAAGGCATAGCTCTCACAGCAATAGTATATCCCGGGATATCCCATGTTATGTCGTTTATGTCCCGGGTTTGTCTAGGGATAACCCATGGGGATATCCTGCAAGGCGAAAATTTCGATATCCGGGATGTTTATGAGACGTTCCTGGGATATTCAAATGTTCCACGTGTGATATATAAAAACTTTAATATCCTACTTGTGACATTTAAATATCCCAGAAACGTCCCATAGACATCCTGGATGTCCGAAGGGTTATGTCTGAGGAAAACCCGGGATATAAATGGGATATCCCGAGCTATCCTTTTGCTTTGAGGGAGATCTTAAATAAAATATTTTATTATATTAGTCATCTTATCAAAAGCATAAAAAATTTATTATCAATATTATTGATTATCTGTTCTATACATATACACTTTACTGACACTTTATCAAACAAACGAAAAGGTCTGTATTAACAAAGTTAATTACTAAACACTGCTCAAATACCAACAAATGATTCCCTACAAAAATGTTGAACTTTTCTTAATCATATCAATTTAAAGATTAATTTAAATTTTCCGCCTAACGGAAGAGCGCATGCGCAGGGTCACCATGTCAACTGATAAGAGGGTTTTGGGACCCTTGATTAATATTTCTTGGAAAATTGATATTGGCTACAATTTTAACTATCAAACGACGAAAATTGACTATCAAACACTATCTAACGACCAACTAACAAATCCAAAAAGAATTTTTGAAAAATATTAAGATGTGGGGTGCAAGTGTGAAGTTGGCACCCCAATTTTGAAAAGGCCATAACTTTTCAAATTTTGACTATCAAACGACCAATGTTGACTATCAAACGCTATCTAACCAGCAACAAACGATTCCATAAAAAATGTATACCATTTTCCAAAGTTGAGGTGCCATCTTCACGGGCATTACTGCACCTACTGTTTCCTCAGAGCTATGTGTTGTGACGCGTCTAACGTTATTCTGTTGTTTTGATCCTCAGCTGTTTTTTCCATTTATGATTGTGATCGTGAGCTAATTTCTTTGTTTCAACCTATAATAATTTGTACGCAGAATTTAAATTCAGTTTTTTTGTCTTGACGGCAATATGCCGTCCCCTCTTGTAACATTTTTTGGAGGAGACTGGTGCTTATCAGGAACAACCATTGACAGTTCTTCCCACCCGTCGAGATATAGTACAATGTTCCAATCTTGTTCTTGTCAAAAAAAGAAATCGTGTTGCAAGAAAGAATCCACTGGCTTTTGGTGTTCTAAAGATTTTAGCCGGAAGGGTAGAGGTAATCTGAAAGAGAGCTTGTGTTGTGACTAATCTTTCAAATGAAATCATAAATCAAGTTACGGGTGAACATGAGAAGACCTTGTCTCTCAGTAATAGTTAAGAGAGAGGCAGAAAAACCGAAACCATGATAGCAAAAGTAAAGTCTTATCTTGACTATGCTGGAAAACTCTTTGATATTTGCGGAAAAGAAGGCATTTTATATCATATTTTATGTTGACTGCTTAGCATTGCTCGGCACGACACGTCGCTTGTAAAATAGGTTGTTGAGAAAGTCTTCTGAGGAGTGTTACCTGCAAAACAGAGTAAGAACGGAGTGTCATCCTAAATCAGTAGCAAGCACTAGAAGTATTGAGTCTGACTTCGTTGGAGGAGAAAAATCAACTCCAGTTATGTCTTCTGAGGTTCCTTCTGATTGATTACAATCCTCTTATTCTCCACACGCAAATCAAGCCAAATTGAAACTTGAACAGTTTGCTAGGTCTTGTGATCTGGCTGGGTTCTCTGGTCGAAATCCTGCGCCACTTGCTTTTTTCGAAACAATTTTACTATTATAACTGAACTTCACCGCTCTACCTAATGATTTACCAACGTATTTCTGATGAGGTCACTAAGGTTAGTGACCACACCATTCAAGATCTCTGATTCCGTTAATTGTGTGATTTACATGCCTGCTGAAATTCAAAGGTATGTGTAAATTGTACGCAAATAAACATTTGATAATTTTGATAATAATATTATATCAAGTCTTATATAACCTCACATATTTTTCATAACAGAATTTTATAAAAGCGTTGCCCAGTGCCTCACGGTTGTTCCAGAAGTGGCTAATGATATGCCAACATACATAGGAGAAAACTGCTTATAGAAACATTCATTCTTAGTTTCTTGTCACAGAGTTTAGTTGACATTTCAAGTGTTTACTTAATGGTGACCATATTCCTGTTGTTCCTCGTTTGAAAATTCTTATTGCCCTTACACACATCATTCTCCTGAATTGTCTTTCTCTCCTGTAGAGCCTCCTCTTTGAATCAGGTCCAGGTCTCCGCCTGTCAGATATTATTCTCCTAAAAGGTTTCTTCAGCAAGCAGAGCCTCCTCTTCGTGCCAGGTCGCACACAAATTTGCTCATGCTATTCGAAATTAGAAGATGCACTTTTCCTGAAAAACGGGTAAAAGTAAACAATAACAGCTGCGCGCTGATTTCTATGACCCGAAAAAAATGCAACGAATCTTCCTTGGGTACAGTCTCATAGAATTTCCGAAGAGTGAACGTACACAACGTTCTTTTACTCCATTAATTTAGTTTTTTATTATTTTCAACTCAAATATAATATTTTTTGTTATCCAAAGTAGGAGCAAATTGCTGCAATTAACTGATGATCACATTAAAGTGTCAATGGGTTACGGTACTAAAGGCTTTAATCTTTTGTGAATTCTGCAGTCTCTCTTTTTCAAATATTAATAAGATATTAATAATTTTAAAATATGGCAGAACTCACCCTACAGTATAGACAGCATAAGATTCCATATCATATTCCATTTAATCTTTGTGCAACGGTAATAGAACGTTCTTGTTTTTGAATCAGGTTTATATTATTATTTAGTTAACTATTTCTTTATGAAAATTATCATAAAAGCAATGAATCAGATACGCATTAAACATTTTTGTTAATTGATCGTAGCAAAACTACATAAAATGTCCTGAAAAACTAAAAAATCGATTTCTTCAACGTAAATATACATAGTTTGTTGGAACTGGATAGTGTTTATTGTGCTGATAAAGCATGAGGTAACATTGGATCAACACAAGTTTTGTGTAGGCAGAGTTTTCAGAGTGCTATTACTTTTTCTTGATTGATACAAATTTTTTTTTTATTTAAACTATTTTTTTTTATTATTTGAACGTTATTCCAAAATAACTAATAAATAGTTGATCACAAAACTTATTCATTTGATAATTTTTTTATTATTACATTCTATATTAGCCCCTTGTTTCAATAATTGCCATTCTAATAAATTCAGTGTTTCTCTTGCAGTCACTTTCTGTGTATGAGGATACACAAGCCTTGTGCTTTCTGTGTATGAAACTCGTGCTCTCTAAGTGAAGGTACATCAATTCTACTGTCATTGTTGTATTTCTGTTTACGCTCTCCCACGGTATTTCTGTTGTGGTGCGTGGCTGCCATTCGCTACCGCTAGCCAAAGAATCCTCTGCAGGAACTGTTGACTATCATATTATTATTCACTGCTATTACAAATGTTCTTGCTGGCCAGCCTTTTGATTGGTGAGATGTGCCTGATCATCTCGAGGATCACGATCACCACCGTCATGTATGATGTAGGCCCCAGCAGTTGCTCTAAGGACACCGCGAAGATCCTCGGGAAGCGCCGCATATTTCAAAACATCAAGTAATCTCTCTATTTTTGTGTGAGTTCTGGTTTTCTTCTTATTCCGTTTTGTCTTCATTGTGCGCCTATCTGGCATCAGCCACAAACTAAATCAGGTGCCTGATGAGATAAAGGTGTAACAAATTTATTGGGCTTTCTTTAAATATCCTGCGACAATGTTGCAGCAGACGTAAAATTAGGTGTATGGTTTAATTAGAAGCTCGTCTTTTACCGCTCTTGTACTTACTCAGCGGTCGAGTGCGTTTAAAGTGATAATATATGAGAAGTTGTAGGCTCCGTAAGCTACGATCATGGTTCTTTAAAGTAACCGATTCCGATGCAAGCGGGAAAACTACAAGATGAACATTACAGCCTTGGTACGTTACATTGATACCATATAAATTCCAAAGATGATAATACAACAATTTCAGAGCCGCTTTGTGTATATCTATGTACACGTAGCGTGCATACTTCGAACATCCACTGAAAACATGTGCAAAGTGTTTCTGTCTCTTGCTTGCATGCTCGACAGTTGGTATTGCCTACACGTACATTTATTATGCGCTTGGGATAAACTAATGTGTCTATAAGCAAATTTTCTGCTTCCTGTGCACGACTTTTGAGCACCAAAGGTAATAGTGATGTAAGGCCATGTCTCTGGAGTTTTTCTGAAATTAAATGGGAGACCAACCCTGCCTAATATTTCGGAGAGGGACCGGCTAGAAACCGGTAGGAGGTTGGTTCTAAATAGGCCAAACCGCGCCATGACCGATTTTTTTCTCTGGGTTATAACCGAACACTAACCGGGCTCCATCTGTCATTATACAATATTCGTATCCGGTTTATAGCTGGTTTGTGACTAGATCCACAAAATACTTTTAACGGGTTCTTATGCGGCTCTAGTTGGTTCGTACCCAATTTGAGCATCCGGTTTATGGACGTAAAAAATTCGCACTTGAGGAATTATAGAATCAGATACGATGTAGCGTATCTCAGAAAAAAATCCGTAATAATAACAGACCTGCGTTTTTGTGAATTCTGAAAAACTTTTTTCATGAGAATTATATATAATTCAGAAACAATTCTTAAACGAGACACAAAAGGCCTCTCAAATCAAAAAGACGGCAGAATTCTGTATTTTATACATCAACGCCACAACAACCTAACCTAAAATATATATATAATGCACTCACAGCACTTCCCTAACGCAGAATATCGCACGCTGAGCGTATCGGTCGAAATGGTGTTCATATCCTAATCAAGAAAATTCTTATAGCTTGTGAGAAACTTCCAGTGTTGGACGAAATATCTAATTTCAGGTTTCACATTTCCGGATAGAAACCGGTTAGAATGCTTCCTGTGTCGGGTGCCATGTGAAGATGAGCTAAGAACCTGTTAGAAACGAATTTCAGTGTTTGCCAATATTTAATTTCAGGTTCTAATTTGTCGTATAAAACCGTTTCTGACCAGTTAGAAAGTTTTGAGTGTCGAGCGCTGTGTAGAAATTTTAGGTTCCAATTTTTCGATATATACTGGCTAGGACCATTTAGAATGATTCCTGTGTTGAGTGCCATGTAGAAATCTGTTGATAACCGGTTAGAAACGAATTTCGGCGTTTACCAATATTAAGTATCAGGTTCCAATTTGCCGGATAGAAAAACCGGTCAGAACCAGTTAAAATGTTTCCTGTGTTGAGTGCCGTGTAGGAAACATTTAAGAACCGGTTAGAAAGAAATCTAATTGTTTACTCATATCTAATTTCATGGTCCAATTTGCCGGATAGAAACCAGTTGAGACCAGTTAGAAAGTTACTTGTCTCGAGTTCTGTGTGAGCATCTGTTAGGAAGCAGTTAGAAATAAACTTTGGTCTGCTAATATTCAATTTTGGTTCCATTTGTCGGATAGGAACCGGTTAGAAGCGGTCAAAATGTTTCATGTGTCGAGTGCCGTGTAGGAAACAGTGAAGAAACAGCTCAAAATGAATTTTTATTTTTGTTAACATCCCTTATGAAAAAGAAATATTAACAAGTATTGGATCCAGTAATTTTTTCGCGAGAAAGTATTAGATTTCCAATAGTTATTCGCGAAAAAAGTATTAGATCCAATACTTACCAATACTTGTTTTTCATAAGGGATTCAATTTCAGGTTTAAATTTTTGTATGTAACCCGGTTAGTACCGGTTAGAAGAATTCCTGTGTCGAGTGCCGTGTTGAAATCTGTTCAGAACCGGTTACAAGCGAATTTCGGTGTTTACCAATATTGAATATCAGGTTCTTATTTGCTGGATGGTAACCGGTTTAGACCAGTGCAAAAGTTTCCAGTGTCGAGTGCCGCGTAGGAATCAGTTTGGAACCAGTTAGAAATGAATTTTGCTCTGAAAATATTTAATTTTGGTTCCATTTGTCGGATAGAAATCGGTTGGGACCGATTAGAATGTCTTCTGTGTTGAATGCCGTGTAGAAATCCTTTATCAACCAGTAATAAACGAACTTTGGTCTATGCCAATATTTAAATTTTGGTTTTGTTTATCGGATATAAACCGGTTAGGATCGGTGAAAACGTCTTCTGTTTCGAGTGCCGTGTCGGAATCGGTTAGAAACCAGTTAGGAATGAATTTCAATTAGCCAATATTTTATTTCATGTTCCAATTATTGGATAGAAGCCGGTTAGGACCGGTAAATATGACGCCCGTGTTAGTTCCGTGTAGAAACCGGTTCAGAACCAGTTGGAAACAAATTTCGGTGGTCACCAATATTTCATATCAGGTTCTAATTTGCCTTCAAGAAACCGGTTAGGACCATTTACAAAATTTTCAGTAATGAGTGTCGTGTAGGGATTGATTATTCAGTGTTTGCCAATATCTAATTTAAGGCTCTAATTTGCTGGATAGAAGCCGGTTTGGACCGGTTAGGAAGTTTTCAGTGTCGAGTGCCGTGTAGGAATCGGTGAGGAACCAGTTAAAAACGAACTTTGATTTTTGGTGATATTTAATGTCTGGTTCCATTTGCCGGATAAGGAACTGTCAGGATCCGGGTAAGTTCCAGAAATTTAAATTGACACTGGATAGAAATCGGTTAGAACCGAGTGAAAACCGAATTGGTTTCTATCCAGTTTCTTGGGTTTTCTAACTGGTATTTTGAGCAGGGAATCTCCTCCGTGGCAGCAATTACGACTTTATGTTGATGTACGAGTAGCATAACAGAAAATTTGCTATTTAGAACTGAGCAGGCTGTGGCCGCAACCGTTCTTTGATGAAGGCACACCAAGCTCAGCAAATGTTTTAACTCAAATTAGACAGATTATGAACAGTTTTGAGATAGTCTAGTCAATAAATTGTTATCCATTTGAAAGTATAGTTTATTGTAACATCAAGTTCGAAATACTATTTAAAAGAACGTATTATTTCGAGAACATGATTTTTATACATAATAGTTTTGTCCTTTGTATCCTATTATCACAAAAATTGCGGTCTGAATATCCTCTACTGATTAAAATCGATAAATTACAGAATCAGCTAACTTTTGATTCACTATTGTCAGTAAGGTACACTTAAACAATCCTTAATTGTGTTTATTTAGTTCAGTTCATTAATATTAAGACTTGGTTTTTCCTGCTCTCCTCTTTTTATTTTATGTATTTGCTGACACTTTTGACCTTCCGGAAGAATCCATAACCATCCAGACATGATTAGAGGCTTTAAAGAGCAATAGCAATGTCAATTGTAGTATCTTAAACTATTTGAAATCTTCCTTCTGCCCACTGCTGAGTGACAATCTACTCCAATCCTTCTGGTGGTTTCTCAAAACTTAACGAATATTTTTGCAATGCTATTAGGATTTTTGCTGTTCATTATTTGTGAGGCCTATTAACTTATGATCAAGAGTTCATATTTTGAGAAGGTTGATTTTCGATCCCCTGCAATGCGAGTGGTGGATCTATAGCTCAGATCCGGCTTGTCACTGTCTCTAATTTATATCCCCGCCGCCAGCTCATCACAGTCCTGGTAGGCGGCTTTGTTGAAAAATATTTCGGAGAGGATGCTTCACAATCTTTAGGACCGAATTGGGTGATCTTTGATATTACGAAATTGAGAAGCGATTTTTTTGTTTGGATGAGACACCCCTGAAAACTAAATCTAGTTATTGAATTAATTAATTAGGTTTAAGTTTGATTTGGTTAATCCACGCTTCTCTGTTCTATCCTGTTCTCGGTCTCGTTCCAGTATAATATCGGCAAAATTTTATTTCCAAAAATTCAGAAAGGATAATTTCCTTAATTATTTGTGGTCGCAATTTTAGTTCAAGGTTTATGTTTTGGATTTGATTAAATTAGTTCATATTTTTGACAAATAATTTTCGGAAGTTTCAGTGACTGAATTAATCTTCGAGTTCCATTAATCTACTTTTCTTGTTTATTGTGCATTTTATTATAGATTTGAAATCATTATTTGGATTTAACTTTTGTGGTTTTCTTTTCCGTATTATTTGAAACAATTCCCTGGTAATTATTAATAATGACGTTTTTAGAATCTTTGGATTTTTATAATACTATTTCATTTCCCTAATGTTGTTTGAACCCTCCAAATTTAATTTGACTGATTTCAATTGCTTAAACCTTTTATGTAAGATTCGATTGTATTGCAAATTTGCATAATATTCATTATATATGTTATTCCGCCTTCTCCTACATTGATTATAATATGTTAATATCATTTGCTTTACCTTAATGTGTTATCTCTTGACATATTTCACATATTGTATTCATGCAAGTCAACCTTTAACTTAGCTTTAAATTTGCCTAATTTGAATTTTGGATTTTGTAATTCCATATGATTAGTATAATTAAAGTTAATTACTTTTAATCTAATTATCATTTAGAAAAACTGCCCTCTTCAAAATTATTTCACATTCGTGGCCGAGCCAACTTTAGAGATTTTAGACTCACCAATTTGATTAAAACATTCTATTTTGTTTTAAAGAATTGCATTATCAATGAACTGACCCAAATAGCATCTAGCGTTATATTATTCGCAATTAAAATGAAACATACGGGTGGAATTGATTCCATAATTCACTGTGAATGTTACAATTTTCACGTGAGTATCGCTGCTTGTAGGTTGGTTTTCTTAGATAGACGCCTAATCAAACTTTTTCACTTAAAATCAGTGTAATGTATGTTCAAATAGAAGAAAATATAATGTTTTGTTATTCGCTATTAAAAATAAATGCAAACATCATTTTCAATTTATGTGAAAATAATCATCTGACAGAGATGTGGTTTATCTAAAGCAAACGTATAAAAGTATTGTTATACATTATCATTCATATGAATTCGTAAAATGATAGCTAAGTGAATAGTAGTTTTCATCGAAAAAATGAAATAACATTATATAACAATTAGATAGTTAATATAGCCAAATGTGATTTTCAATCAAGAAAATATTTCTTTCAATCAATTTCAAGTACAACACCTGAAGTAAAAGATTTTGTGATTTGGAATGTGTTATTCCTAGCTTCAAGGAAGCAAACATCAAATTTTACTACATATTCCTTGAAAACAAAGTGATGAGTTTGTAATATGAGTAGATGTTTCTGTGATTCTAAATGCGATATATTATTTAGAAGTGTTCAAGATAATAATTGATTCAAAGAGCCAAGTCTTTTATTTATTAAAAAATGAAAAGTATTCAAATAACAACTTCATTTATCGAAATGATCGCAGATTAATATTACCCAGATATATTTTATTTTGAACTCAGTCAGTACTGATGCCGAGAATAGAGAAAGCAAAGTAAGCTCAAGAGACATAAACAGATTATCACATCTTTGCATTCTAACTATTGTAAAAATTTGTGGCTATTTTACAACGAAAACGCTTGAATGTTATTTATGAATTAGCTAAAAATCAGCTAAGAAACCGATTGCGTCGACTTTTCGCTATGATACTTTACAAATTAATAGTATTAGTCATTAGTCACAGGCAAAAGTCATTAGAAAGACTCTGGATTTGAATGAGCTTGCCTAAGGCAATCCTAAAAAATATATTTTGTTTATTAATTCTCTTATAACGTAATGGAGAATTTCTTCAAATTATTCTTACCACCTGTAAATTATTTCTATATAGTTCTAGCATAGAGAAATAACCCAATTTTACAAAAATCTAAACACACAAATGTCTTTTCAAATTGAAGAAGCCTTGTTAAAAAAATGTCCAAAACGATTGAATATTGTATTCTTCGAATAATTTGTCTGAAAAAACTTTCTTGTCCACTGTACGATACTTTATTTTATGTACATGAGCACAAATCTTCGAATTGGGAAATTTCAAAACTTCTTTCATTTGTAATTACCAGTTACTTGAAACATTTTGATCCTACTTCGGATAACGAATAATATACTATTTGAGTTTTGTATTTTCATTGTGAACTAAGTTATTGGTTTTCAGGAATTTCGTTTACATTCACTATTCTAAAATTCTTTACAATTGGGGAACGAGTGCCTAAGGGAGATTCCGCGCATTCAATTAGGGTCATATATTCAACGGCGCCGCTGTCCATGTTGATTTTCACTCGTCTTTCAGAGTCATATATTATCGAATATATTCCACGAAGACGACGATTACTCTCCACTATTGCAACGACGTTACCAGTAGATGTTGATAAAACATATTGTTCGGTCGTAGGCATGGGCCTAAACTCACTACGTCCTGTTCCACGTAAATGAATAGGTTTATCCTCAGGAAAAGTGTATCTTCGAATTTCAAATATCCGGTGCGGGTTTGTATGGGGAATGAGTCGAATAAATCTAAATTGTTCAGGTTGATATCCGAGAATGAGAGAAGAAAGACGTCTGGCCCGAGGATGTCTGGACTTGGCACGAGGAGGCTCTGCTAAAGAAAGACACCTTTCAGGAGAATAATATCTGACAGAAGGAGACCTGGACCTGCCTCGAAGAGAAGGCTCTGCTGAAAAAAGAGACCTTTCAGGAGAATAATATCTGACAGGAGGAGACCTGGACCTGGCCCGAAGAGGAGGCTCTGCAGGAAGAGGAGACCTTTCTGGAGAACGAGGTCTGACAGGAGTAGAACTTGACTCGATGCGAAGAGGTGGCTTTGCAGGAGAAACATACTTTTTTGAAGAATGAATATTGTCGGCAGAATAAAAAGGTTCGGAACGAGGAACACCAGGAATAGGATCACCATTAGGTAAACACTCAAAATGTAAACTCAACTCTGCAAAAAGAAACAAACAATAAAGTTTTCTTATGGCAATATTGTGAGGAAAGTTTAAATGAACTGAGGGATTATTGCCTTAGGTAACTCCACGCAGAGAAACCCCGATATTTTTTCATCTTAAAGTTATATACATTGAAAATTGTGAATATGGTTGTAATTATCAACCTAATAGTAGTCAACATAGTTGTCAACTTTTTGTAACGCTTCTATCCAATTCTGGCATTAAGAAAGTGTGAGGTTATGTGACCATTTCAAACCCGCATTTCAGTCCCTTCCAGTCATGAAAATTGTCGGTTTGAAAAGTATTCTATTATTAATATACTGATTCAAAAGTATTTTATGTGGATGGGACGTCAGATGATAAAAGTCCTATCAGTCCATTTTTCGCAGCTCGTCGTTTTTTAATTGATCACGAGCTCGGTTAACTATTTCTGATGGGTATCCATCTATATTGTTTAACAATGCGAGGGTCTCACCACTAAATTTTGATTTTAAGCAAACCCACATGAACAACTGAAAGTTTTCAAATTATTCTTATAATAATTCAAACAAATGAATGGCTCCAGTGTAATTCATCATTCTCTGACATATTTTCACGGGTTTCGCTGCACATAAATTTAAAGTTTAGATTCATGATTTTTGTTACTTGTCGTTATCTTGGGCGACCATTTTGAACTTACATTCAAAATATAGGAAATTGGTTAGAATCGTTTCAATCTAACTAATAGGTTACTAATTGCAATCTTTACACGAGAAATGTTGTCCCATTGGCCATCAACGTGCACAAATATAAGCACGTAAATGAAGTTTTTTTTTCATAAAAGTTGAATTAGGCCGAAAAAGGAGTATGTTTTATCATTTGCAATCTGTTAATAAAATTGCTTGCTACAATGAGAAATAGCTTTTAATTGTTAATTTGTTATTTAACAATTGCCTGAATCACAAAATTATACAGGAAATGGTATAGCTGGGGAAGCATGCAAAAAATGCCCTGAAAGTGAATCAAATTTTGAGTCAGCTACATGAAAGCATACAATCGAAACAAAATTGTCTCAAAATTTCAAACAGTTAGCCGCCACATTGACTGATTTAGGGCGGCGCTTCAATTTTTTTCTATGCTGCTAATTCGCACTTATTTCTGACAAAACTGAATAAAGTTTAAAAGAAAAGAGCAATTGAGATATCATGCGCATGAAGTCATACAAATTTCGATTCGCATATATTTAAAAATACATAGCTTATATTATGGATATATTATATTATTATATTTACCAATAGAATTAAGGATAACCGCCAAGGAAAATACAACAGTATGAGCAATCCTCATCATCTTCAATAAGTGGAAAAATTATTTCAATCAGTTATGAAGAATGTTATTATCAACGTAGTTAACAAATATTCTGGTTCTTCGTTGGATTATATAATATATATATATTTTATAGTCGTTATCTTATAGAAGATTTGGGTCACGTTAAACATTCCGAGATATTTACGTATCATTAGAGTCACCTTCGAGGAGCAAAATTCAGTTATCAGATTCGTTGAAACTCTTATCACAATTCATATAATATTTGAATGTCTGGAAAATCTGGTGCTTCGTTTGTGAATCTTCAACAATGCCATTGCATTCTTTTGGATAATATCTAGATGCGCTCTTCTTTTTGAATCATTTTCAAACAATGAGCGAGTTTCTTAAACTAAGAGTCATATCATAAAAACTAAAAACACCTCGGGATTCGTCTACAAAATATATAGGTATGCATTTTTTTGTTCGAACAATTTTTCAATCAATCACATTATTCTTTATATTTTTGCAATTGCCATAAACAAACTAAGCGTTCAATCAAAAAACCAACAACACCATTGCATTCGTTTATAAAATATCTAGGTACGCCTCATTTTGAATAATTTTTTATGCAACTAGCGCATTTTTAATAATGGTACATGCACCTCTAGATACGAATTACAGACTTTTATCAATGATTCTTAAAGAAACTAAAAGTCATATCGAAAAAATAAATTCTAAATGGTTTGAAGAGAAGCGCACCTAGATATTTTCAAGACGAATGAAATTATGTTGTTGGTTTTCCGATCAGACTCTTGATTTGTTTTTAACAATGGCAAATGTACGCTTATTAACAAATGCGCTCATTGCTTAAAAAAGTGTTTTGGAAAAAACCGCAACTAGATATTTTCAAGACGGTAGCAATGGCGTTGTTGATTTTTCGATTTAAGTCTTAGCTTATTTATACCAATTGTAAAAACATAAAAAATCATGCAATTTTTCAGCAAATTATTCAAATGAAAAAACAAAAACTTCGCGCCTGAATATTTTGGAGACAAATCTTAAGATGTTTCTAGCTTTTTGATATGACTTTTAGTTTTTTTATAACTTGTTACAAAAGTTTCAAATCCATATCTACAAGTACGCAGAAAATGTACGCTTATTAACAAATGCGCTACTTGTTTGAGAAATGGTTTAAAAAAAAAGAAATCATAGAAAAGCGCACCTAGATATTTCCAAGACGAATGCAATGGTGTGGTTGGTCTTTCGATCGGACTCTTATTTTGTCAAAAACAGTTATAGAAGGATAAAAAATAATGAATTATTTGATAAATTGTCTGAACAAAAAAAACATCAAAAAAGCGCCCATAGATATTTTAGAGACGAAGCTCAAGGTGGTTTTGATTTTTCGATATAGATAACCATAAGTAACTGAATTAATTCCGGAAGATTTGAGAAAAACAAAAGTTAGCTTCTTCGACAAGTACTAATCTTCTATATTTCTGTAAAAGTTTCAGTGAATTTTCTTTTCGAGAAGCTGTTGGCCAAAGTTTTTCACCTCTACTTTCTTCAATGGGCTTTTAGAAGTGAGGCGTCCAGATGGATGACGTAATGCACTTTTCTCACTTCTGATGTTAAGATTCAAGCCGAATGTCTTGGCCGCCTGCTCTGCGACCCCCTGCTCCGCGGCCGCGCTTATGAAGACATTGTCTATTTAGAAGTGCGCGCTCGCCTTGATGGGGTGAGATGTATAATCGCAGAACGAACAAATTGATATGCAAACTCTTCTGCATATGTACCTTAACAAGTACAAGACTGTTCACCACGACCTGGTCGAGGATGACCCAGAATGGAAAATGCCGCTAACAAAAATGGCGGCCACTTACCTGCCTCTGACCGCAACTATCCTACCGGATTACACCGAGTTTGTGGATCACACCCATTTTACCAAAGAACAACCCTCATAGCTCGTTGATTATTTCAATTAGGCGCCAGATAGGTTTCCCTATCCGAGCCCCGCTGGTTCTAGTCTTGCCGCTCGACAGGTCGACTGGCTCAATATCTCACCGAAACAAGACACACAGCGGACTGCGTTCCGAGAGTAACGTGTCACATTTTCAATAGCCGCCCGAGGCACCCGCGTTCACACCGCGCTATTTTGCGTGTCTTACGGCTTGCCCCCATCTACGATTCGACTTGAGGGATGCCCGCTTTGACTTGCCAGTATCGGGCCCTGTGTTAGGCGTGCTTCAAATTTTCGGGTGGCGAGGGGACTCTCACAATCCACGCGACACTGATTCTCATTATAATGCACGTGAGTTTAACACTCGCCACGAGGGTGCACTATAAAGCGAGCTGAGAAAATCTAATAAAGGTCAAGTACGAGTATGAACCACCAACCTTGCACCCACCTCGCCGATTCCTCCATCGTGCAAGATATCTCTCAAAATTTAGATCAAGGCTGTCAGTAATCCCTTTTTTATGTTTCGAACTTACAGATTGCTGGTCTCCACCGCCGCCGCGCCGAGACAAGAGTACGTTGTCGAGAAAACGTGCTTCTCTCCGCTTTCTTTCGTTGCTTTCTTTTCGACCAGTAATACCTTCGTGTCGAGGCTGTCGTTTAGTCCGCTGGAGTAGAGACGGCTTGCTTGTCGATCTCGGCCAATGGGTGCCTTCGTACCTTTGCTGCTTGCTTATTGGGTCCGTCGGCTGGACTGCCCGTCCTCCCATTAGTCGTCAAAGGCTACCTAAAGCTTGGCGGTGTGATTGCCTTTGCCAGTGCGGGGTCGCTTAGCCACGTCGTGATACAGGGAGGTGGTTAAGTCTGTTACGTACTGCCTTCGGCGCTGCTAGTGGAGCTTAACAATGTGGTGTAGCAGGGTTGGTTCGGTCTGACACGACGGTTGACTTGGTACTGTTACTTGCCGCTGGTAGCGGGGCTGCTACCTTGCGTCGACGATGGAACATGGTCGCTGACTGGGGTCTCTCCACTTAGTCGGTGAAGCGTGACCGTTGGATGCGGTGGTGGCCCCACGGTGTTGCTCTCTCGGTATTTGAATGGAACTGCTACGCCGCGTCGACTGTGTTCCATCCTCACGTCCTTGTTCTTTGGTGGCTGCTAGGTTTGCGACTATTCACGTCGACTGCCCTATGTTTACGAACTTTCAGTTCGTTGTTAGGTCTCCATAAAAACGGTGTAAATTGAAACACAAAATTACAAGCCTACCTATTTGAGGATGCCCTGGGATTTATGGAGTTAATTAATTAACAGATATAAAAGATAAGGTTTGCTTATCAATAGCTAACCTAAGCCTGACTCCTGGCTGGACGGTGAGCATAATCTTTGTTCGCATATTTCAGCCGTCCTTTCCTCAAATTTGAAGTTTAGGCATGGCTTCGACCTGTCTCTGGCAAGATGTTTCACATCTTTCCAAATAAATTTTACAAAACTTTCTTACATGATGTAATATCCTAAACCTGGATCGTAGGCACGACTAAGTTCAGATAGGTCGTACCAGCGTCTGCAAGGAAAAAGGTGATAAATATAACTGGAAGATCTTGTGCGGATCAGATATTCAGCTTCATGCAGATCCAGGAAAAAAAGGTTGAGAGTAAACATAAGAGTTTTCTGTACATTATTTGATTCAGGAGAAGCCTTTGATAATGTGGTAACATAGTACGCATGCCTTTCAAGAATTGAGTAGAACTAGCTTATTACTTGGAAGTTGAGGAACAGTTGCTTCAAAACAATCATATTAGCTTTCCATGTACAGATTGCAATCAACCCAGATCTGTACGCGCGTGAAAGAACTACACAAGCTACAAACGAGATCGTATCAGAAAGCGCAGGCTTTCTGTAAATCTAGCAGATATTTTATACAGAGTATTTTCTATTTGAGACCCCATGATTGATGACAGGAGTCCTTATTTGCGAGTTGAAGAGGGAAAGCAATTGATTTTTTTCTAAAGGGGTGCGAAACCCTGTTTTTATTGCCAAAGACTTGGCGTCCACTTTTGATTATAGATTTGCATAGATTTCCAGTTTAGGCTTTGAAACAGTGGTAAAAGTATAATTTTTTCATATTTTGAGTGAGTAATTAAACAGTGTGTTCCTGTCCTTCATCTAAGGAAACTTCAAGTGCAGTAAGTACAGCAATATAGATAATCAATGAAATCTTTGGAATTTTTTTAAATCTTCATAGAATCTGTGAAATACTGAAAATCTTTGCAACATTATAAAATCGTGTAAAATCTTCAAAAATCTGATTGACCATTTTGAAATCGTTTGATATCTTTGAGAAAATAACCTGAAATATAGATAGATAATCACCGAGATATTTTCATGTCTTTAAAACCATTGTAAAATCCTTAAGATCTTTGAAATCTTTTTTAAATATTATAAAATGCTTAGAAATCTTTTGGAATCTTCCAAAGTCTGGTGAAGCATTTTGAAATATTTTGATATATTTAAAAGCACAACCTCAAATATAGATGAATAATCTCCAAAAAGTTTGAAATTCTTTGTAATCATCGTAAGGTCTGTAAGATCCTTGAAGTCTCTCTGTGACATTATAATATCCTTTGAAATCTTTTACAATCTTAAAAATTCTGGTGGTGCATTTTGAAAGAATTTGATATCTTCAAAAACACAACCTCAAATATAGAAAGATAATCTACAAGATCTTTCAAAGCCTTCAAAAATATTGTGAAATCTGTAAAATCTTCCAAATCTTTCCGAAATATTGAAAAATTCTTTAAAATGATCAAAAATCTGGTGAGGCAGTTTGAAATATTTTGACAGCTGTGAAAACACTACCTTAAATATAGATAGATGATCACCAGGCTGGAAAAAAAATCCAAAAGACTTTCAGGTTTTTAAGGTCCTTTGCTTATACATGTAAGTACATAGTTCAATAGTCATTCGAAACTATCGTAGGTATTCATGTGAACAATATGAATAATTTAGCGTGAAATTATTTAGTAACTAACAGTTGGAATAACATGGAATAACTTTCAAACTGTTCCGTGAAAACTACTAAGGTTGGCTTTTGGGTTTTGTTTAATATTATTATGGGGTTGAAATCATAATGTAGCGTTTTCTCAAGGTGAACAAGAATAATTAAGACAAAAATTCCAAAGAAGTTCTGAAGTTTTTACGCCTACCAAACATTTTCAAATTTTTGAAATTAAGAACAATTGATCTTAAATGTTGGTAGTGGACAAATAATGATTGCTGAAACTGTAGTTTGATGGTGCTGTCCCAAATTTCTAGATTCAAATTTGCAATTAGGAACAGCTTGTAGTTTGAATATTGTGGAAACAACATTTTTAGAACGATTAACGAAAATCTTCAAAACTAGCATCATAGTTTAAGATTTCTGCACAACTCTTTCTCCTTTTTCATAGGGAATATATCTTTCTTACACTTGATTATTCTGAAATGTTAACAAATTGTTTATTTATTATTATTCATTTCGACTTCAATTTTTATATCAATAATTCCAAATGCGCATTAAATTTAAATCAATGCTTGTTCGTATTGTGGATCGCTTTGTCGTTGAAAATATTCTGAAGGTTGTCGAGCTTAGGTACAATATTGTAAGATTGATAAGATTCTGATAAAATTATAGAAACGTGTGATTCCTAATAGCTGTTCATAGTAATTATCTGAAAACATGAAACTCTGTCTTGTACATGGAAAAGAGAAAGAAATTTTATATTCTTCGATATTTTTTGAATATTTTACATCTACTGTCGTTCTGATACGTCCCTATGTACATTAGGGTACACCAAACAAGGCTTTTAATTGTGATTGAAGTGATTCGAATTTTCCATAATTTTTTTCAACTGAAAAATTAAAAGAATTGCTTTAAAGTCTTCCAGATTCTTTTTCGACAATTTTGGAAATCTTTTGAAATCTTTGAAAGAAAACTTTTATTCTCTTGAAACCTGTCTAAATTACTAAGAAGCATCTTTTTTCGAAATATGCAAAAATCGACATTTTGTTTTAACTTTCTTGAAATCGTTAAAAGGTTTAAATTATTTTTGAAATTTTTTCAAAACTTCTCAATATCTTTCAAAATGATTAGCATTTTTCCTAAATAGTCCATTTTTACAATATAAAAAGCACAAAATTTCACATTTTTTACACTTTCCCCATGAACAAATTTAATTTTCTCAAATTTGAGTGCCTAAAATAAAATTGTGTTTTGAAATTGCATACCTTCTCTTCAAATATGAAATAATCTAAATGATATAGGTATCTAAAAAAAGAAGCCCTACGTTGTTTTATATTTCGTATAATCAATATTGTACCCCAATAGAAGAAATAATATTTATTCACAAACGCAAATATAATTTCAAGCAAGTGCTTAAGCAGCCATTTTCTCATTTGTTCGTGATTGAAAATTTCATTTTTCTCGAAAATGACGATTTTTTTTCTTTCGTGAATTCTATAAAATTATACTCTTGAACGATGTTTCTCCTGTGTACTTTAAACGTTTTCCAGCAAAAGAGAAAAAATATATCAAAATCGATTAAAATACCAATTATTTTAATGAACCTCAACATTTAATTTTTTAAAGCAGTTATCTTTAGTTTAGTAATAACATCACGAAAACATAAAATACATTGAGTCTGATCGTGTGAAAATTTTTTCGGTTTCTCTCCTAACAATGTGTACTCTTATATAAAGTTATGAAACCGCTTGTCGCGTAAATGGAAACATTTATTATTTGATCAACAATAAATGTTTGGAAAAGTCGACTTACACATACAATATAATTCTTTTGCAGATTTCAAACAATATTTAAATTTTACTTTGTTCATAACGTACCCCTTAAGGTTTACATTACCTTCATTTTTTATATAGTTTTTAAGAAAGGTAGTACAATACTGTACTAAATATACTACTCTAACCCAGAACAAAAGGTAAAATAAAAAAAATGAAAATAAAAAAATAAATCATAAAATATAAAAGAATACAAAAATTTAAACATAATATATATTTTCAAGTTATGACCAGTTTTCGTTATCTCTAACAATAAATCAAAACTATTTCAATGATAGGAATTAAACTATTTTTTAAAAACTAATTAGAGAGTTAATTAATTTTGTTGAGTATCAGAGTTATAGGGGGATCTAGGGATTTGGCTGAAACTTTATTGAACTTTAGCTCTTGATAAGTAAACTTTTTAGTTCATCGAGTTTTTAAACTTTTTAGAAATTCAGGAAGCAGGTGTAGCGTATAATTTACAGGTGTTTTAAATGCAATTAAAAAACAACAAAAAGTTTGAAAAGGGGCTCAAACAAAAAAAAATGTTGATACAATTTTTCGCTTAAAAGCGTACATTATATTTTGTTAATATAAATATTTTTATTCCTTATAACTTTCTGTCGATCAGAAAAAAAATTGATGGACACTATTCAACTTTCAGAGATAATAATAGTTACAAAGTTTAAAATAACTTTCAGAACGGAATTCTTAATTGTGTATTTATTTATATGATTTGTTTTTAAACTTAACATTTATTATCAAATGACACATTTGACATACTTTGTCGATAAGAGCAAGTAATTTTATTGCCAAAATATATTTTTTATAAATTTAAGGTCAATTAAATAATTGCAATCTTATATGGAAAGCTTAAAAAATGCACAACTGTGCATAGTTTCGAAAATAGAAATAGCCCATTGACCCACTGTAATTTTCAAATATTCATATTTTTCTTAAGTATGTGCAGACATTCAGAAGGCAATATTTTAAAAACGGAAACAGGCTGGGTCACGTTTACAATTTCAGAATGGTGCCTTCTTATTGTTTCAATAGAGTTAAAAATATTGTTCCAAAAATAAGAATTTCTTACAATCTTAAGATGATAATGGATTAAGGGGCTACAAATTAATTATGCAATTATTATAATTATTTATTTAAACAATTTTTTTCCCCTGTATAGCGTGGAAAGTTATTGTTTCCTGAAATTAATGACACAATTAACGAATGTTGAAAGTGATATATTTTTTACGGATATTTGGTAATTATTTAAACAATTTTCATTTATTCAAATAATTTTTCCCCTGTGAAGCTTGAAAAGCTATTCTCTTCTGGAATTAATGACACAATTAACAGATGCTGAAAGTGATAAATATTTTACGGATATTTGGTAATTATTTAGACAATTTTCATTTATTTAAACTCTTTTTCCCCCTGTATAGCGTGACAAGTTATTGTTTTCTGAAATTAATAACACAATTAACGAATTTTGAGCATGAATTGATAGAAAACTGCTATTTTTTTTACTTTTTTGGGCATTTTGCGGTCACAATAAAAGTGGATTGCGGGGGGTCGAAATAAAAAGTTATTGGGCGAAAATTATTCTTTGAGCATTCCTTAAAAGACGACTATACTTTAGTTCGCAACAAGTTCATACCAAGTAGTTCAGCAAGGTATTGAAATTGTTAATAACAGTTAAAAACAATGATATTTGTTATTATGAAGAGTTTTTAGACACCAACTATCACTTTGTATTTCACAGAGATGCTAGTTAAAAAAATTTTTTTACACAAAAAGAAAATAGTTGACTGTTTGTTTATACCGGTTGTTTATACAGGTTGTGGATGAAAATTACATATCTGTTAATATTAAATGAATTATTCACGTTTTCTGAATATATCTGCAATAAATATGATACATAACGAGTTTTTTTTCAGAGAAAAAAGATCAAATCTGCAAAATTGACCTTTTGGACACATTGTGCGTTTAAAAAAATCATAAAAGAATTATTATTTGAAAATCAACTTTAATAATTGTCTTAGAAATTTAATGGTTATTACTTCTAAAAAAAAATCTTCAGAATCCGTTCAGAATTGTGCGACCTGTAGACTATTTTGAACAGTCAATACCAAATCTGTCCAACCGTCGGTCAGACATATGTCTGACTAAAGCCGGCGGACACTACTGGCTGAGTAAGTCGTCGCAAAGTGGTCCAAATCAGGAATTTACTGTTCGTGGAAAAGATTGAAATAAAATTTTTCTGCATTAAAATCAATGAAAGTACATTCAAGAAACATAAATAATTAGTTTAGGATTAAAGCTTATTGTTATAAATAAATTATATTAACAAATACTTCGATGAGGAGCTCAACGGCAAACAATAATTGTTTGTTGACCAAAAGTGTTCGAGTATCTTACGAAATAATATTCGTAACAAATCATTAACAAATATTAACAATTACTATTGTTGTAAACATTTTAACAAACAAATGGTAAATTTTTGCATCTTTTCCGTAGGTATGTATTATTTTTCTCATCAAGCTAGTTCTAAATGTGTTTTAAATTGATAAATAATTACGCGTATTAAAAAATAATAAATATTTATTATGGTTGATGATGAAAATTATTAACAAATTCCATAGAAAAAAAATTCTTTTTTCTTCTAAACAATATAACAGACAACCGAATAGTAATATTCCTTTGAGAAAATCTATCGCTAACTCTTAATTGTTATTGTTATTGAAAATGATTAAATGTATTTATTTTTGCGTTCCTCAGTATGTAAACATTGGTTTTCTCACAAAACCAGTTAAAAATATGTTTTAAAGTGATTGATAATTACATTATACTTAATAACAATAGTATTTTTTCAATTTGTTAATAAATTTACTTCACAATACATCTTACATTCGTATTGAGGAAAAAACAGCTTATTTATGTGAAAAAATGTATTTAACACTTCGTTAGTAACAATAACCATTTTTTTAAAAGACACATTTGATCTTAATGGAAAATTATTATTCAGGTGTATAGAATATAATATAGTAGACAAAATAAATTTTTTTCTGCATGATGACTAACTTTAGAATTTGTTAATAATTTATGTTATTAAGAATAAAAAGGGTGTAATTTTTTTACTTTCTGTACTTATCAACACTTCGAAACATATTTTTAATCGGTTTCATGAGAAAAACAATGTTGAAATATGCAAGAACTGTAAAAATGAATATGTATTTAATAATTTGTTATAACAATGACAATTGAGTCAGTGACACAGTTTATTAACGAAATTTTACTGTTCAGTTGTATGGAATATTTTTTAGTAAAAAAAGATACATTTTTTCTATGTGAGAGTGATAAATTTACAATTCGTTCCATACATTTTATCAGTTTTATGTGGGCTTAATCATTTTAGAGGCCAGAAATTTGTTTAAATTTTGAAACTATTTTTTATTTTTTCTCTTAAACGATGCAAGCTGTCGCAAAAGAGTAGGGAAGAGTGGGGCTAAGGCGATAGTGGGGCTAAGCCAACCCCTGCTTTTTTAATGAAAAGTATAAACCGTGTGAACTCGGTTTTCTTAATACAAGTAGGCCCTAATGTCCATTACTATCAATGAAGTGTTTTGATTCAAAAATTAACTTTTCTACTATTCCAATTAGTCTGCCCATGAAACTGAATAGGTGACAAAAGTGTTTATAACTTTATAAGATGCTTATAGATTTTTAAATCATAACAATTCTTCGTTAATAATACCATTCTAATGATAAATTACAAAAATGGGGAAAATATTGTTGTTTTGGAACAAACTGATATACTAAATAATTTGTTTACATAAATTATTCAAAACAATTAACTTGTATAATAAATTAATTATTTATGATCTTTAAGTATATATGTGCGTTAATTCTAATCAATAGCGAGTTTATTAAAGTACTTTATTCTGAGATAAAAAGTTATATTAGTAAAACTTCTAATTTTGTCACTATATTTGTTTACATATTGTTGCACGCAAAATTAAATTGAAAAATGGAAGAGTTTAATTATCTAAAAAATTTAATTCTGTGAATTCCTAAAAAAGACTTTTAGATCTCACGGAAAATACGGCTTGTAGAGGTTTATGAACAGTTTTTTTGCCCGAAAAACACTGGCTGGAACATTGATGAATGACTTAAGCCTCGAGATTTGGACCGATTTCGGATCACAAACAATATATTTTATGGTTTTAAAATTTCTCAATTGAATGATTAATGTCATGGATTATTCTTTACACGAGGGTTTATATTACATACTCTAAAACTCTTCACGATTGAGCGGCGCTCACCCAATGGAATTTCATTCATTTCTTTTCGGTTCAATTCGGTAATCGTGTGGTTTTCCATGTTTATTTTGACACGCTTTATGATCTGACTATAATATTTATATATTCCAGCCAGAACGTCATAAGTCTCCAATATGGCAAAGACGTCACCATCGGATGTTGATAATACAATTTGTTCTACGGTTGGAACCGGCCTATAAACATGAGGTCCTGTTTTTATTTTAATGGATTTATCGCCAGGAAAAGTGTATCTTTTGAGTTCTAATGTCATGCGCCAATTTGAATGGGGTATAAGCCGAAGAAATCTGAGTTGTTCAAGTCCACATCCACATCCGCCAGAAGAAGGAAGCCTCGTAGGTGGAACCATAGATCTGGAAGGAGGATGAGCACATGCAGGCGGAGACCTGGACCTGTCACGAAGAGGAGGCTCGGCAGAAGGAAGTGACCTCTCAGGTAAAGGATTTCTTTTAGAAGAAGGAGCAGAAGAAGAAGAAGAAGAAGGTGAACTTAATTCTGCAACAAGAAAGAAGGGATTACATTTTTTTAGGCACGTTGTTATTTCCACCAGTCCTGATTTTTCACAAATTTCAAAGGATTTCTAGAGAACCTTATGGAATAAATTGAATGTTTTTTCAAGGGATTTCAAATTACGTCTACTGCTTTGGAACTATTTAACCCTCAAGTGCTAGAACTTCGTAATTTTCCGTTCCACCTAGAATGGGTCCAGCAGACCCGAGCAAACTTCAAACTCAAATATATCCGGTTTAAGAGACTTACCTCCATTTTAAAAAAAATTGTAGCCCAGAGTCTCACAAAAATGAAAATTGTAAAAATAGATATCAAAATTAATTGCGTATAATATATATTTTTCAAAAAATGAAAAAACTTTTTGGAAAAAACACTGCTGACAAAAACGTCCGGCTTCCTGGGACCCGTTCTAGCACTTGAGGGTTAAAAGATTTAAAAGACTGCAAAGGAATTAAAAGAGAGATAAAAGATTTTAAATAAATAAAATTGTTTGAATAATAATTAAATATCCGTGAAAAATATATCAGTCTCAACATTCGTTAATTGTGTCAACGATTACAGAATATAATAATTTTGTACGATGTTAAAGAGAAAAAATGGTTTAAACAAATGAAGGGTGTCGAGGCAAAAGCGTGAAAGTCCATCGGGACAAATTGCAGTGCGTTCGAGGTTTGATGGAGCTCCAAAGATCTCAATAAACAAAATTTTTAAAAAGTTAATATTTTCCGGGATACAGAAGGCTGAAAATTAAAAGCATCGTTTCATTAAAAAAAAAGAATGGATTTTACAATATTAGATACAGTGTTAATTGTATACAAAATCTTCAGTTTACTTGTATTTTGTCACTATTTAGTACAATCTAGCCCACGATTCCTTCTTTTTCTCGAAATTGAATCGATTTTTGGTTTCATTTCCCAGTTTTTAGTTATGCCTTGACACCCTTTAAATGTAAATTGCTTAAATAATTACTAAATATGTTAAATAAAAGGTGCTACACTTGACATTAATCCATCTGATATCATTTATCTTAAAAGATAATAATTTTTCACGATTTCTAGGGAGAAAAATTGTTTAAACAAATAATGATTGTTTGAAAATTCAAATTGATCAAGAAAAAACTTAGAAATTTGGCACTTATCGAATCAAGATAAATGATATTGAAAAAATTCCAAAAAATACCGTCTGTAACATGAATTTACTAGAAAATGGCTATTTTGCATTTTTTGGGCATATTCCGTGCACAATAAATAGGGATTGTGGGGGTTAAAATTTAAAGCTATTGGAAAGTGAATATTATTCCTTAAACAGTTCTTAGGAGATGACTTTACTTTAATTCGCAAAAAGAAGTTTATGAAAAGTACATACTACTTTTCACCATTTTTTCGAGAACCGAGCTTTTCATATTTGAAACTCTATGTTAATTTGAAAAGCCTAGGGGTACGGGTTAACGTTAAAAAAAATTACGAAATTTCTTTTTCCGGGAAAAGTGGAATAGATAAGCCTTGGAATAGGTGCGCTTTGGAATAAGCAAGAGTTAACTGTATACCAAACTAATATTCAATAACTAAATTAATCAATCATTTCAATATCAAATTATGATTATATTATTTCAAATTATATCAAGTGTAAAACAAACTTCTAATAACGATCTTCGTATTTAATTGAAAATGCTTTCTCATAGGAAATTTCATAATGATGGAAAGCATAAACACAAATATTTGATGATTTTATAATATGATTCAGCTGATGTATTTAGAAGCGGATATATCAACAAATTATTTTTTGAATATTTATAAAAATTCAGGGCCACACAAACGTTCATCAGTGCTTTTTATTTAGTTAGTGTTACAAAATGGTACTGGTGCGAGTAAATTAAAAGCAACATCCGTAAATATTTGTATAGCTGGAAAAGTTTATTTAAACTTATTGCGAAAGCAACACTAAAGAAATCCCTATTTTTACATTTCAGTAATATAAAACCTGTTACATATATTATATATTTGCTCATACTTGTTTTCTTTAATCGATTAAATAATAAAAATGAGGTCACAGACTTTCTATTTACAAAAATTTATCGACATTTTAATTTGCTGGAAAAGTTATTTTATAATTGTAGGACACGTATTTTTTCAGAAATTGTTTCCGATAATATACAATTCTGGATAGTAAAGAAATTAGTATTTAAAGTAAGTAGAAAATTTTAAATGTTTTAAAATGGTATGGAAGGGTCGTAAAAAAGTGTTATTTATGAATTCTCAAAATATAGTAGTTACAAATCTGCAGCTTATTTACATGAAAATATCCTGATAAAGAATTGGATCGAATTAAAATTTTTAGAAAATTATAATTACCAATAGAATGAAGGAACACCGCTAACGAGAGGAACGAAGTACCCAGAACGATTTTCATTTTCTCTAATTATACAGAAAAAACTGATCTGTAAAGAATCTCGTGAAGAAGGAAACTAAAGATAATTCTTATGTTCCATCAGGATATATACTGGCATATGTATACATATTTAAAAAATGTATTGGAGGGGCGAAACCTATTCTTTGAGATATTTGTATTTCACAAAGCGATTTTTTTCCTGTAGAGGCGTCCACATTGTGTAAATTTCATGGCTACATTATCAGTTATTTACACTCAATATATTAGCATTTCTTTTTGAGAATTATTGTTTATTTTTAAAAAATCCGGAAATATCAAGGCTTATACTGGCACCATATATTGGCATCTGAATAAAAAATCGTTAAAAAATGATAACCTTCAAATGTTCTTTTCTTGGGAGTTATGGTGGGAAAAAGGAAATAAAAAGGGCATTTATCTCATAAACGGATGAATCAATTCGTATGAAAAAATCTATGTTATAAAGATCAGTGAGTCTGATACATAAATAAAAATTTCAAAAAATTCCAATTTATATGGAAAAAATGTCCTTTGGTTATCGAATTTTACATATTTTTTTCCAAATTAATGGGAATAGGATGTCATACTTAAAATTTATCTGCCAAAGTTTAAAAAAAAATTTTACCTGTTTTTTGGTCAAAAGGTTTTTTCAATTATTATTATCGAAAATTATCTCATTGGTTTTCACACCATATATTTTGTTCATTGAAATCGGTTAAGCAATTTTTGAGAAAAACTACTTTTTTGGTTTTCCTTTCTCCCTTCATAACTTCAAAAAAATGCGACCTCAAGGTTAATGTTTTGGGAAATTTTTTGTCACATACTTGAAAAATAATTTATAGATGTTATTGTATATTTAATTTCGAGCATTTCTGAAGAAAGACATGCACTGTGCGACGCACAGTGGGGAAAAAGTATATTTTCTGGTTCAAAATACGATTCCGACTGAACCTGTGGACCGATTTGGATGTTTTTTTCCTTTTTAAAAACTGATAATTTTTCTAAGAAAGTTGTCAAGCCTGATTTTTGAATTAAGCTTTCATTTTTTTTATAAATAAACAAATATGACGAAAAAAAATGGCAATTTTTTCTATTTGACGTTCCCGGTGTTCGTCAATAACAGGAAAATTGTTGGAATCGCCTCAGTTGTATAAAGTAAAATTAGTTAAAGATGTTGCGATATTATATAATAAAAAAAACTTTGTTATAGACAAATTATTTGCTAAAAGAATGTTTTCTACGATTTTCCATAATTTTACGTTTTTTTTTAAAGTTATATTGCAAGAAATTTTGATGTAAACAATATGATAATAAAGAAATTTCTTCTTGAAATTATTATTCTTAATATTATAAACAAATTTGATAAACAAAGGCAATAATCAGGAATTTTTCGTTACAAAAATTCGTTTTTTTTCACTGTCAGTCCTTTCAGTTGGGGACTTCATGACAATTTCAGCAAAATTCATAATTCTTTGATTAATTTTATTATTTTTTTAAACAAATATAATAAACAAATGCATTATTGGGGAATCTTTTGACGAAAAATTCTTTTCTTTTCCGATGACAAACTTTTTCATTGAGATCTTCATAAGAAATTCAGCAAAATTCATGATTAGTTGATCAATTTTATGATTTTTTTAAATAAATGCATTATTCGGGCATCTGTCGATGGAAAAATTGTTTTCTTTTTTAAGTCTGTCTTTTTGATTGGGATCTTAATGATAATTTCATTAACACTTATACTTAGTTTTCAAATTCTATGATTGTTTAAACAAATTTAATAAACACATGCATTATTTGGGTATTTGTGGACGAAAAAGTTTTTTTTTTCAATCTCAGTCCTTTCAGTTTAAGTATAATGCATTTGTTTGTTAAATTTGTTAAGAAAAATCATAAGATTTATCAACTTATGATGAACGTTGCTGAATTTTTTATGAAGATCTTAATTAAATAGTCTGACATCGAAAAAACAGGATTTTTCCGTCGACAGATGCCCCAATAATGCATTTGTTTATTATATTTGTTTCAAAAAATCATAAAATTAATCAAAGAATTATGAATGTTGCTGGAATTGTTCTGATGTCCCCAACTGAAAGGACTGGCATTGAAAAAAAACTAATTTTTCTGCCGACAAATGCCCAAATGCGTCAAATACAAAAAATGGCCATTTTTTTCGTCATATTTGTTTATTTATAAAAAAATGAAAAACCTAATTCAAAAATCAGGCTTGAAAACTCACTTAGAAATCTTATAAGCTTTTTAAAAAGAAAAAGAAAACATCCAAATCGGTCCACAGGTTCAGTCGGAGTCGTATTTTGAACAAAAAAATGTACTTTTTCACCACTGTGCGACGTGGGACCACGGACCACGTCAGCCAGTAGTGGCTACCGGGTTTAGTCAGACACATGCCTGACCACCAGTGAGACTGATCTGGTATTGACTGTTCAAAATAGTCTACAGGTCGGAATTCTGAACAGATTCTGAAGTTTTTTTTTAGAAACGAAAACCATTACATTCCTAAGAAAATTATTAAAGTTGATTTTCAAATAATTTTGTTGATTGATTTTTTTCACGCAAAGTGTATCAGAACGGTCAATTTTACTTAACTTTTACTTACTTAAAATATTTCCTGACTGCAAACTGAAAGACATTTAAAATTGAACAATTTCAAATCCTAGGCGAAAAAAACAAGGATCCAAACTAAACTTTCATTCCTTTTCGTTACTGCCACTTAAAATGAAACAGTTATGACCCAATTATTTCAATTTCAATTGCAACATCTATCACATCTATTGTTTATATCGTTAGAAAGCAAATTATAATTTTCAGTACTTTTTCAATGTAATGGAGAATTAACAATTTATTATGTAATTTTAAAGGGGTGTTTAAAAAATGTCAAGGTCCATCATGATAGGGGAAGAGGTAGACAATTTATTAGAAAAATGAATCCGTATTTTGTGAAGCTTTCATTTATTAATAATTAAATCATTATATAAACATATATAATATTTATTGTATGATCTAAAGTTAGTAAACATAATATATGATATATAATATATTATTAATAATTATCTAATATAGTGC
The DNA here is from genome assembly GCA_011634705.1 of Andricus grossulariae. Lineage (NCBI taxonomy): Eukaryota > Metazoa > Arthropoda > Insecta > Hymenoptera > Cynipidae > Andricus > Andricus grossulariae. The sequence goes on along the minus strand of JAABKJ010007545.1, from coordinate 30,673,724 downwards.
CTAATTTTCCCTTAAACAGTTTTAGAATTTTTCAATTGATGTGTTTTGTAATGATCGATTTCAGGATTGGGCATAGTGAACTAATTAATTAAAAACTTCAAAGTATGTTAAGAATTAAATATTTCAAACTCAAATTATCCAAACGAAAAAATTTTACGCACATAAACAAAATAAAATAGGTTGCCTATAGATACCAGCAGATTACTTCACTCATTGACCAAGCATATCTAAAATAAAGAATTATATTTTTATCTGAGACAGCTTCGCATATTATAATATGAATATTACCTCTTCTTAAATTTATGAAAATTTTTTTTCTATAAATTGATAAACCATTAGTGTCAAACTTTAGAGATTTTCGATGAGTAAATTTTCAAAGTTAGCTTACTAGTGCAGAAATTCAAATTCCTCCCACAAAGAAACAGTTTTGATAAAATATCAATTAACCACATCTTCAGAATGTTCAGAAAAACTATGAGAGAGTCAAATTCCGTGCGTGCTTAAAGATGAAATGCAAGTTGCAACATTAAAAATTTCTAATAAATAAAAAAAACGCAATAGGAGTGAGAGAGGGCAATCAGAGTCTGCAGAAAGGTATGTAGTCCGAAATTCAAAATATTTTAAGCCCTGAAGACAAGAACAGTAACTAAACCTTTACTAAATTTGAAGTACTATCGTATGTAGTACAACTTAATTTTTATATTTTAGAATGTCACAACAACTTAAAACATTCATATATCCATACATTTTTAAGTTTATATTTATCATAAATTGCTAATTGTAAGTTTACAGTGTTCCAATATAACATCAAGATGAAAAATGATTGGTATGACATTCTTTGTATGCGAATAAAAATTAAATCGCTCATTAAGCTCTTTAAAGTAACGAATCCCTTTAATTCACTCAAATATTTTGCTTATTGCAAAGTATCATTCGGCATCAAAAGCCAGATTGGAAGATTATAAATGATTTGACAAACATTACATATTTTACTACTATATGAAACTTTCTGATTCTACTTCGAATCACCTCAATGTTCAATTTCATTTATATATTTTTCTTTTAACTGAATTATTTATTTTACTGAAATTGGTGAGGATGCCAATTAATTTCAGGATGCGACTCAGCAACTGCTATAAGGTTTTTTCCATAAAAATTAGGTCCATAATATGCACACGCTTTCTTATCTTTATCGAGTGCTCGATAAAGCACATCTTCTATTTCTATTCCAACAATTAAATCATCATGATCTGCTACCATGTGAACCCCTGCTGGTACTCGAATGGGTATACCATTTGTAGCACGGTAAAAATGAATCTGATTGAGACACCTGAAATCTCTAGGTACATGAAGCATATGATTTATTTGGCTGGCTCGTGAACTTCGTTCTATAAACAGAAACAGAAATAGATGAATTTCGATATGTATGTATAAGAGGGCGCATTAAAAAAAAGTTATTTGCTCGAAGTTCAAAATATGATGAAGACTTTCTTTTGGGAACCAAAAACACAACCCTAAATTACCATGAAATATTGTCTTCCGCCGCTGCATCTAGATTTAACTAAAAATACGAACAATGATCCAAACCTTCCGAAATTCTATGAAATTATTTAAAACCCCATGAAAAATAAATCCCTCAAAATCATTAAAATCCTTGAAAAATTGTTAATCTCTTGAATATGTTTCGGAATCTTTCAAAATATCTTTAAGCCTTATAGGCTCTGTAAAATGGTTCAATATCTTCTAAAATTCTAGGAAAATCAATAAAATCCTTGGAAATCTTTAAATCTCTTGAAAATGCCTTAGATTTGTTTAAATACATTAAAATATTTCAAATCCTTAGAAATCTTTTCAAATTCCTTAAAACATTTCAAAGCTCTTGAAGATTCCTTGGAAGTTTGAAAAATACCATGAAATATTTCAAATGCTTTGGAATCACTAAAAATGATTAAAAATCTCTCGGATTCTTTTGAGACACCCTACAATATTTGAAGTCCTTCAAAATCTTTTGAAATCCCTCAAAAAAATTTTAAGCTTTTAAAAATTACTTAAGATCTTTCAAAATACCTTAAAAAATCTTAAATTCGTTGAAATCCCACTAAATTACTAAAACATATGAAAAATTTCTTTGAATATTTAAAAATGCCCTAAAATATTTCAAATCCTTAAAAACTTTTGAAATACTCTGCAACTTTTTTTAAAGCTCTTTAAAATTCTTTGGGATTTTGAAAAATACCGTCAAATCTCTAAAGTCCTTTGGAATGACTCTAAATTATTGAAATCTACTAAAAATACCCTTAGATATTTCAATTCCTTAAAAAACTTCTGAAATCCCTTAGAATGTTTCAGGCCTCTTGAACATCTTTTTAAACGATTTAATATACCCTTAAGTCTTTGAAATTCTTTACAACCCCTTAAAATTATTGAAATCAAGGAAAAATATCTTGAAATATTTTTAAATATCCTACAATCTTTGAAAATACCTTGAAATATTTTTAAATATCTTCAAACCTTGAAAATCTTCCAATTGTTGTGAATAAATTCTTTGAAATACATAAAAATATTATAAAATCCCGTTAAGTTACATAAAATATGATATTGTCTGAAATCCTGGAAAATTTATGAAAATACATTGAGAGCTTTTACAGTCCCTTAAAATCATTAGAATCGTCGGAAATCTTTTAAAATCCCTTAGATTCTTTTGAAATATACTAAAATATTTCAAATCCCTTCAAACCTTTTGAAATTCATTGAAACTTTTAAAAGCTTTTGAAAGCACCTTGGAATTTTTAAAATGCCTTATATACGTTCATGGAAATGTATTTCAAATATCTTACAATAAAAATATGTAAACAATGTTGATATTGAAATAATTTTTACTGACTTTGAATTATAAGAAAATATTTAAAAGTGATGGGGCAAGAGAACTAATTCGTAGCACCTTAGCCCCAATTGGCATGCCAAAAATCAAAGTGAATTTATTTTATTGTGACTAATTATTTAATTGCACTGGATAATTAAAAAAAAGCATTATATGTAGAAATGATAGTATATTAAAACCAATTAAGGCAAAACATGTTAAAAAAATATATTATTTAAGAAATTATCGAATGGTTTCAACAATTGAGGGGGGGGGGGCAAGAAATGGTGCTTTTACCCTATATTGTTCTTTATTTGTCAATAAAATCATTTTTCGATACCTAAATTATTAGAAAAACTAGTTCAAAGCAAGTGGAATTATATATACATCACGATAATGTCATCAAGATATTTTTCACCCTCCCTAAGCGATTTTGAAATTTCAAACTGTCAAAAAATGGACTTTTTTGCTATTTTCTTAGAGTTACGGCACTTTTCTCAACAATATGACCAACATAAGTAGATGACATATTACTTCAAATATATATTGGATAAAATAGAATTAAAAAAAACGACCGAAGCATGAAATAACCTTGCGATAATGTCCTTGAATCATCAAAGTGCTACTAATAATGTACTTTTATATGCTAATCCCTGATAGAAGAAATTTTTTTGGCACATTTAGGGGAGTAATTTTGACACGCAAAACAAAGTTTTTATAACTATTAGAACTTCGAGAAAATAACCTTTTTTTCGATGGGCTCACTGATCTAAATCTTGGTAAATTTCTATATTATTAGTACCAAGAGATTCAGTCCGAGAACGCACAGGAACAGGATGCTCACCCTTGATCCGGTTGGCTTGGAAAGTTGATTCTACAAATAGAAATAGATATAGATCAATTTCAATATGTATGTATGATAATGAATTCAAATTAATTAATGATTAGGATCAGTGCAAAAAATGTTCTTGCAACAAAATGTACTTTTTTCGGTTCAACCAATAAAACTATTTTGTTGTCCGAACGAAAGATTTGTCTGAGTGTACTAGGGCGTATCGAAAAAATTAAATATTTTGCATTCGTTTTTGGGGTCGTTGAAAAGTTTCTGACTTAAATTAAACTTAAAAATCCATATTGGTTCGACATATATACCTGTTTAGTATACCCATTGAAAAAATTTCCTGTGTTCGCGCGTTCATGTTAAAGTGATAGATGATCGAAAATTCACGAAATATTACATATTTTTATCTATTACAAGCTCAAAGATGGATATTTCTGATCCGGATAAGCGGTAAAAAAATTATTTTGGTTCTATATATATACTTGCTTAGTATAGACCCAATGGAAAAATATCCTGTGTTCGCGCGTTCATGTTAAAGTGATAGATGATCGAAAATTCACGAAATATTACATATTTTTATACATTAAAAGCTCAAAGATGTTTTTTTTCTGATCTGGATAAGCAGTAAAAATTGCATATTGCTTCCACGAACTTATTCTAGACGCAATGGAAAAATGTCCTGTGTTTACGCATTCATGTTTAAGTGAGAGATAATCGTAAAGTACAGGAGCAAATATAACCATTTTTAAACTTGTAATTGTTGAAAATATCTACGATTTTGCGAATTTTATGATTATCTGTCACTTTATCATCAACGCGCGAACACTGGTCAGGACATTTATCTGTTCGGTCTGTGCTAAGCAGGTATACAATATGAATTTTTTATCGCTTTTCTGGATTAGAAACAACCATTTTTGAACTTATAATAGTTGAAAATATAAAATATTTCGTGAATTTTATGATTATCGATTTCAATTTAGGATGAACGCGTGAACACAGGATATTTTTCCATTTGGCCTATGCTAAGCAGGTATAATATATGTGGAACCAATATGGATTTTTTACCTCTTATCCGAGTCAGAAATAACCATTTTTGAGCCATTTTGGCCAATTAGGAGGATGCCAAAATTGTCTCTGTATTACGAAAATTGAATATAATTTGATACAAGCTTTTGATGATGAGGATTTGAAAGAAATTAAATTTCATTCTTGGTTGCTGACTGACAGATGCACGTTAAATACGTTGATCATGTATCTTGATGCATTTGTGCCTGAGCTTTGTGAAGCGTTGCTGAAGCTAAGAATCAATTATTTCCTTGCTAAAAAGCAGCCATTATTTTAAAAAAATCTGAAGATAACTTTGAAAAATAGTGAATTCGTGATCTCATTTGATTTCGCTGTTTGTTGTTCACAGATTGTCTGTTTTTTCAGGTAATGTCCTTTTGAAGAAAATATTTAAAAGCAATGAAAGTACAGAATTTTATTCCCCAACATCTCCTGTACCTAAATCAATATTCAGATATTTTTGGCTTGATTAAAGTTGGTCAAAAACGGCTGAAAGCAGGAAATGGTGCTTTTTCCTTATAAAAAAATAGAATAACTTCCTTGATTTTAGTCCTACAGATCATTCAACTTTTTGTTTCTTCATTTAGAACTCATTACTGATCATGGACTGTAACCGTGATTTTGTAAGACTAAAATCAAGATAGTTATTCTATTTGTTTATGAGGAAAAAACGCTTTTTCCTGCTTTCAGCCGTTTTTGACCAACTTTGATCAGGAAAAAACTCTGAGTAATGATTTGGGTACAGGAGATTTTGGGGATTTAAATTCTGCACGTTCATTGCTTTTAAATATTTTTTGTTTTCAAAAACACAAAACCTGAAAAAACAAACAATCTGTAAAGAACAAACAGATTTCCTGCCGAAGTATTTACTACTTTAAGCTGAATTTTTCACAAGCTTTTACCTCACAAGCATACGTATTTTCACAGATTTTTACGGTATCTGCGTGCATTATTGCCAAAATTAGAAATGACGCCCCACATGTATATACTATGCTATTCGATGGTTCTAGACACATCGGAAATATTTGCCCTACCCTCACCACTTCTCGGTAAACATTGACACGGACGCTAATAAATAAAATTCAAATTATTTGTTTTTCAGACGCGTAACTTTTTCGTTACTCTTCATTTTTGGTATTATCTATCCCAGAAGGCACAGTATTCACTCGCGTGGGCTTGGCTAGCGAACTTAATTCTATGAACAGAGACATAAATAGATGAATTTTGAACATGTTTATATAAAAATGGATTGAATCAAATGAATAGTTAAGATACACAGCGAAAAAAATAATAATAATGAGACGTGTTGTGGAAAAAATCGACATTTTAAAAGTGACGCGTGGCAGAAGAAATAAAGAATAAATATAGGAATCTCGGATTCTTTGCCGTTTTCCTTATATGCAAAAGATAATTTTAGGTGTCGCTGAATAAAAAATGGTACACATTTAACTAATTGCTAGTTATAGGAATTCAATTAGTCGAAATATTTCCTAATTCAATGATGGAAAACTCCTAATTGCTTGATACAAATGAATAAATTTACTTAGGACTGCATATAATAATTAAAAAAGGTTATAAAAAGAGAAAACGTGAAAAATCGAAAATTTCAATAAAATAAGGCGATGGTGTAACGTTCTTAACTCTATTGAGGCAGTATAAAGGTCATATTGTGAAATCGTAAAAGTGATGTAGCCTGGTTCTAATTTAAAAATATTGCCATCTGATTGTTCGAGAAAATTTAATAAAAATAAGAATATTTTACATTCTTTGAATTGCAATCGATCAATGACCTCAAAATTAGTTATTTATATTCAGGGTTCTCATTTTTCTAATTTTCTATAGAAAATTTTAACTATTTAGCAAACATTGTGAAAATGATTTGCCTTGAATAAACATGAACTGGAGTGTCGTAAGAAGTTCGTTTTTATTTGATAGTTTTTCCCTTACGCGAAAGATACTTTATTGCCTTTACAAATCCAAATGTTTAAAGCTTTTGGATTATATATATTGTATATATAATATATATTATATATAAATATATAAACTCATTTAGGGGTATATAAAGTGATTAAAAAAAGGATATAATATTAAAACTAAAAAATAGAACAATTCAATAAAATAATGAGATGGTGTTAAAAAATATGCTTTTTTAAAATCATAATGGATCAATAGGTTATAAATAAATGATGCATAATCAGGGTCCTCATGCGCTACTTTTCAAGAGAATTTTTCACGGATTATCGTAAATGAATGATAAATACAGTAAAAGTACGGTTTGATACGTAAATTTTAAAGAAATATTCAATTTCATAATCATTATTGCAAGTTATAATAATAATTAGCTATAGGTACAAAAAATATCGAAATCTAACATTCAGACCTACATTTAAGTATCTATGCTCCATTTTATGGCTAAAAATACACCTCAAAAAATACTTATGACATAAATTATGATCTTCTAGATTATTTGATACAATCTCACGTATGATTTAATTCTTCATTCGCAAGTGTTCATTCGTAAACATTTCATGTGAGCCGATCTATCTGGAGATATAATTAAAACTCTTTGATGTCAATCAAAAAGTTGTTAATATTTCGGTTTGATGTTCGCATCTCAAATTGACATTTACAAATTATTGACTCACATTTAGAGTATCCATTAACTACATAAGAGTTTGAAGGGGGAGGGGTGGGTGGAGGAAATCTTTCGCCATGTTTAATGGAATTTCGTGCTTTGTCTGTAAGTCCATATGTCTATTAAAGAGATTCTTTTTAATGCAAATAAAGTAAGACAAACTCATTTAATAGTTTAAATAATTCTTATTTTTCCAATTTAAAACAGTAACTTGTAACTCGATAGAAATAAGGGTAAACAAACGCTCCCAAATAATACATTCTTACTATCATTTAATACAAAATTATAGTAGAAATATATATTCGATATATTATATATATACATATATATATTCGATTCCATTGGAATAGAACTGAAGGGCCTATGACAAAGCAACCGAACGCGTCCTCGGGTTGCTGATAGAGGGTCCCTGTACCAAGGGTTTCTGCTATATATGGTTACAATAATTAATAGGCAGTCGCGGACAATTGTCCAGGGATGGTCCCGAAGGAATAACCCCTAAGTGGAGGCATAGCAACCTTGCCGAAAGGCTGAATGGCACCTGGGTGAGGTGTCTTAAACGGTGACTCCGGGATACCGGGCGAACTCTCAGAGTGTGCAGCCTCATTCTTGCACTTGAGGCTCTACAAGGATGGGACAAACCCTTTTCCTAGCTGCTCGTGGAAACAACAATGGCACCACCGAAATACCAAAAATTTGTGGATGCGTTTCAATATGATCGAACGCGCAGACCACCCGACAATGGGTCGGCAAACAATGCCGATCATCCTAGAGTTCGGGGTGCTGGAAATAATTTAGATGGAAACACGACGACGAACCGGCGAAACGCCCACATTGAGTGGACGAATCAACTCAAGGATGACTCGAGGCGAGAGTCGCAACCGTCTCTCGCCCTACGCGCTGAGAAACTGCGTGGGCCAGCAGATCTAGGAATGTCGGGTCTGTTTATTTGTGTTATTATTGATAGTATTTATTATTGATTTCAAATCAACCGCGCCTTTCGGCTGAAAAAGTAGCGACCGGCGGCGCATGTATACAAAAACGGGGCAGCCAATGAGCGTCGCCGATAAAAATAAACTGCCCACTCGCGCAGAAGCGCGCCCTAGGCGATCTCAAACTTGCAAGTCACGCGCGCAGCGCGCTATGAGAATGTGCCCGCGCAGCTGGCAGATATTTTTTTATGAGTACGATAAAAATAAATAATGATTTGAAGCATTTTCAGACATGATTCGCAATATTGTAAGGGTGCATTTTCACAGAATTTAATAAATGGTTTATAACCCATTACAACTCCTATAGTCTTCGTTTTTCGCCTAAAAATTAATTATACTCCAAGTTAATTTTTCGACAAAAAAAAAATTAACAAAAAATCTGCGTCGCGCGCGGCTCGCTTCTCTCGTAAGTTTGAGCGCGCCTATGTTGAGTGTCTATTGGATGTCGCGCTCGATTATGTACTTACCTCGCGCTACGCGCTCGGTCATTGTACTTCCCCTTATATTACGTTGAACTCTATTATAAAAAATGTATATTATATTAATTCCTGTACCTCTGTCGGGGACTGCTAATTTTGATATTGCAAAATAAAGTACATATTTTATTTTTCATGATTACTCTAATATTTTTTCCTTATTTGGCATTAATCCTTATTCGCAGCTGCCCTGAAAATGTATTATTTGAATAAAATTATATTGGTACAATTCATAATGTGCATTGGTATTGAAACAGACGTATTTTCATTGTCTTATTTTTAGAATTAAAAAAAGTCCGCAACCTATTAAAAAAAAGTCAGAATAAAATTTTTAGATCTAATTTAGGCGAATAATTTTGTTATTAAACATTTTATACCTTGTGTTGTTTTTCCTCAAATTAATTTGTTGTTTATTTTTAAGATTATTTTTTACGATTAAAACAGAAACTACGCGTCCTATCAAAGTTTCCAGAAAATTTGTAGATTATTTGAGGCTAATAATGTTGTTAATCATCATTTCATTTTATCCCTTCACGAAAGACCTCATTGAACCTGATAGAAAAAAAATCTATGAGAAATAATGCGGTTTTTGTCACGTAAATTCCAGAGTAAAACTCATCGATTTGTCTAATTTTAGCAGGCTCAGTAAGGAAGTCCTAATAGGCCTCATAGAAACCTCATAGAAACCAATAGACTTTGAGATGTGAAAAATTAATTTAGGTATTCCAGATAGAAGCCAGCTCTATTTGAGTGTGGAAATCCAAGTAGGTTCTGTTTATGTAAAAATCTCATAAAAACCAACAGTTGTGGGTACTTTACGAAATGTCAAAAAATTTATTTTGGAATTCCAGACAGAAACCAGCACTTTTTCAGTTTGGAAATCACAATTGGTTACACAGTTATGTAAAATCCCAACAGAAACCACTTCATTTTGCAATGGGAAATCCAGATTGGTTACAGATATGTAAATTCCTCTTAGAAACCGGCAGATATTCTATCTGGCAAATTTTTTCCTAACAGGCAGCTATAGATTGAAACTCTTTGAACCTTGTAGATCCTCATACAAACTCTATAAGGTTCAATAAGGTCTTTCGTGGAGGGATCTTGAATTGTTTTCCCACAAATTGAATTTTTTTACTTTTTAGGTTCTTTTTTACGATTAAAAAAAAATCACAACGCGTCCTATCAAAAAATGATTTAGAACAAATGTGTAGTTCTTTTCTTGTTGAATAACTTTTGTCAATTAATTTTTTGTCACAGCTTGCGTCGTTTTTCAAAAATTTAATGTTGTTATTGTTAGTGCTTTTTTGCGAATAAAACAAAAATCACGCGTCCTATTAAAAAATGATTTAAAACAAACGTGTAGTTCTTTTCTTGTTGAATAACTTTTGTCAATTCATTTTTTCTCGCAGCTTGTGTCGCTTTTCAAAAATTTAATTTTTTTATTGTTAGTGCTACTTTTTACGAATAAAACAAAAAACATGGGTCCTATCAAAAAGTGATCCATAACAAATTTGTAGATCTTTTCAGGGTGCACAATTTTTGTTGATTTGTCTTTTTTCGTATTTCGCATAGTTTGACCGCAAAAGGGATTTTTTTTCATTATTTATTGTGCAACAAAATTTGAATTTTCGATTTTTCATAAAAATTCAAAAAATTGTTATGATAATCTTGTATAGCTTTCAAAAAGCTATACTTTTCTTCCCTTAACTTTTTTTCATATCGTGCGTTCTTTGGCTTAAAATTTTCATTTTCGTTTTTTTTTTTTTAATTTTGCAAATGTTATAACTCTGATAGTTTCGTTTTTATAAAAAAAAAGTCGTAAGGATAAATTGTTTGACTTTCCGAGTAATAAGAATAACCGTACATAACATTTTTAAATCTTGAAGAAAAATTTTTCAACAATTTTGAAAATGCTTTAACTTTTTTAATTTTTATCTAAAATAGCTGGCTAACGAACTCATCGTTTCTTTTCATGCCTTAAAAACGTGTGCCAAAGCTCAATCCAATATTATTAGTCTTTCGAAAGTTATCGTGCCTACAGGATACAGCCAGACAGGCAGACAGACACTTTCAAATTTCACATAAAACCAATATCTTCTCATCAGGATGAGAATGTAAAAAGTTTATTTAATTTGGGATTGAATAAAAAAAATGAATAAAATGTTTTAGTTTTGCATGCGTTATTAAATATTATTTTTATTTCAATTGTTTTTAAAAATGATCCACAAAAAATTCTTTATTTTACTGCATCTTAAAAGTTTTAAAACATTTTATTTTATTAAATTAAAATTTGACGTCAGTTTGAAATGTGCGCGCTAATCACGTCACAACCTGGCACTGGCACTCGGTGCGAGTGCCAATAGTTTGGTGGTGGTGGGAGGTAAGAAACGTTTGAAGGATGCCGACTGTCGAAAATCCAAATTCACTCGTGAATGCGAAGGAACGCACCTGAAACGAACTAAACTCGTGACGATGGAGGGGGGTGGGCTTGAGTGGAGCGTCTAACTGGCAGTGGTGCTTCGGACTGGCAGTTCCCCCCTTCAGTAGCACCAATACACAAGAGCCGAGGACTTACTATCGTCGACCATTGGTCCTCAATTTGCCGACCAATCATTGGGAAAGTGCCTACGAAAATATCCAATGTAAGTCCACAAATTATCAAACCTACTCGGGGTACGCGTGCAACTGTGTACCGCATCACATTTCGTTCTCGCTTCTTGTCGAAATATTGCGTCTAGAACGCGGCTTCATTTTCGGGACCTCGCAAAAGGCACCTTCGGCCATGTTTGTGACTACGATTATTATTTCACTGTCGAGAGGCACAATGCGATCTACGCCAACCTGATTGCAATACGTTACCGCTTACGAGCTAGAGAGAATCGCATATCACGGTCGTGCAATTTTTCCCCAAATGATCAACTTCGAGGCGTTATTTGGATGAGATCACATCTTCGGGCCGTCGATTACTGCCATTACGTCGACGGAGGAATCCGATGCGTTGTCGCGAGAGCGACAGTCTGCTACAATTCACAAGGTGCTCCACTGGCTCTTAGTGTGACATTTGGCTTACCGCTCTTTTCCGATGTACATTTTACAATTCTAATCGTTTCAGCATTTCTCCTGATGCCGTGATTATTTTCAGTATTTTTACGCAACCATATTCATCGATTTCAATATGGAATTATTTAATTTATTCATTATATATTACCTATAGTCATGTGATATCTGCCTGTCATTGCTTAGGATTTTTCAATTTATGGGTCAAATAGACCGCTAAGTCGCTTTCTTTTGTCGAAACGCGAAAAAGGTGTTGTTAAATTAAAACTTTCAAATTCCACAACTGAAAACTCAAATGCCATCGGTTGGTACCGTTGTATTTTTGATTCTTGAGCAATGTCAAATATTTCATTCGGTGTGTACGCGTGTAACAAACTTAACAACTCTGTTGCATTTTTGAATTATTTAAAAGGAGAGAATGGTTGTTTGTCATCAGTACATTCTAGTCTGACATTAATCACAAATAATTTTCTCAGCTAGACAGGTGGCAGTATTGAACTAGATAAGCACTCAAAATTCAATATAAATTACCAGGGAGATTACTTCTATCAAGGCCTGTAGAATAAATGTGTCATGTGATTTGACCGTGGCGGCGCTGGCAATACTTTTAGGCCGAAATTTAATCAAATGCATGGGGAAAATACCAGTTTGATTTATTTTAATCTTTAAAACACATTTTTTGCATATATTTATCTCGGCAAAATATTTTGTAGTATTTTAAATATAAGGAAAAATGAATAAAACATTTTTATGATTTAATAGGAATACATTGTTTACAGAGTACCGATAATAGTTTTACAGAGTACCAATAAGAATTATTCAAAGTGAACGTTACATTTTTTTCATTGACACATGTAAATATTGTAAACTATGGAAATGGTAAATTTCAATTGAATTTTATTTTTATTGACACTTATTGATGCTTAATTCAGGCAAATCATAAAAATTTATATTTCTTTTTACAGCTAGAAAATAATTTATTTAGTTTCGTTATGACGCAAGTGAAAAAGCAAGAGCGCTTATGAAAATTAATTATGTTATAAAAAATATCTATTGTTACAAATATGTCGAATATTTCTAACTATTTACATTATAAAAAATAGGATTTATAGAATAAATATTGATAACGTTGTAGAATAAAAAAGTGTATTTGTGAACAATATTTAATTAGGAACGAGTTACTGCGGATATTACACTCAGATCAAACAAAACGTTGTTATTTAACTACAAAGTTTAATCTTTTTTGTGTCTTAACTTTCAATGATACCATTTATTTTAAGACTTTCAAATTCATTCAAACAGGTTTTACATAAATGTAATAACTGACTAAACCTAATTTTCAGTGGGTTAGAGCCAAATTTTGTTTACAATGCTATAAACAAACTAGTGAACGAGTCACTTTTTCGTAATTCGCAGTGATTAGTTATCTTAAATCCATAGCTTTTTTATGAAATATGACACATACTAATATGCATTTGTGATCAGTTAAGAATAGCTGCTGTTTGCCAATCATTTAAACAATATTTATTAACAAATGCACATTTTGACTTTTTTACGAACAGGCTTCAGTTTCTTTTCTGGAATCAACTATAAATGTCTTGCCAAAGACTCCTTGCTATCATATGTATTATAAAAACAAAAAATGTTAATCATATAAACAATTTTGAAAAGCAAATGTACATTTTAACCAATTTTCCATGAATAGGCTTTATTTTATTTTGCAAAATGAACTATAAATGTATTTCTAAACTCTGCTGTTATATTTGTCATAACAAAAATTGTCACTTATATGAACAATTTTGATGAACAAATTCACATTTTGACTATTTTTTCATGAATAGGCTTAATTTTTTTGCAAAAACAACTCGAAATGTCTTGCAAAAGCCTGCTTGCTGCCATATTTTTTATAATAACGAAGATTGGTAATTATATGAACAATTTGAAAAAAACAAATGCACATGTCAAACCTTTTTTTCATGACTAGCCTTAATTTTTTTTTTCCGAATCAACTCGAAATGTTTTGCCAAAGACTCCTTGCTGTCATATTTTTCACGTTGCTAGAAGCATTTGATTCTTTTAACAATTAAGCCTATTTATGAAAACATCGTCAAAGTGTGTATTTGTTTTTAAAAATTGTTTAAATAATTGGAAAACAGCAGCTATTCTTACCTTTTATTGTCAGCGGACATTGATTTGTGTGATATTTCATACAAAATCTATGGATTTAAAATAGTTAATCATTGGGAATCACTAAAAAGTGACTTGTTGATTAGTTCGTTTATAACGCTGTAAAAAAAATGGTCTTGCTCTAACTCACTGAATATTATTTTTAGTTATTAAGTTGATTTATGCCCTGTTTTGATGATTTAAAAGTCAAACTAACAAGTTTTTGTTTAGTCGGAATGAAATATCTGCAGTCACTCGTTATACTTGGAAAACTAAAGATCATTTAAAGAAAAAGCATCAAAGTCAGTTAAGAATTGTACTGCTGGGCGATTTTTATCAAAAAAATGGCATCCAAAAACAACACACTTATACCCCATTATTCCCGTTCATCTTAAAAAAACTTGATAAATTTCCGGTCTAAAAGACTTTAAATTTAATTCTAAAGAAAAAAATCGAAAAGTTTTTATAATTTAAGAAATACAAAATGTGACATCTTTTACACTTACCACATGCTCGGCCGCGGTCAACATTTCCGTCACTTTTACATTTAGTTGGAAGTGACACCTGTCTACACAAAAAATATTGAAATTAGTGAATTTTTCACTTCTAATACAGATTTGATTTAAAACAGGAATAGGCCCTAATTATGTAAAGATGTAATTCTAGTGTTTATCGAGTAAAATGAGACAATTCAATGTTAAGGTTGGTCCTGGTTCCAAAACGCCCTTAAAAAATTTAATTTTCAAAGTTTTTCCCCATGCATTTTAATTAATCTAGGCCTCATGAACAATCAGCGTCGCTGTGAATGTGGTCAAATCTCAGGACGCGTACTCTGAGCATTCTGTGCAAAAGGACAGGGGGCTCGTTAAACAGTCTTAAGTTGGGTTGCAGTGGGACTCCGATGTCAAGTCGAAAATCGAACGGACCTCTTTTTCTAACGTGTGTAGATAAAAGGAGTGATTCGTTCGCGCAATCCCATGGAGGTAGATTCGTAGAATAGTGGAACAGTTTTTACCAATGAGGTGACTGCTAGAGCTTGTGCAGGTACCTCATTGGTCAAAACTGTTCCACTTTTCTACTAATCTACCTCCATGGGACTGCACCCTGAGACTCCCGGGCCGTTTCGAAGTCGATAATAGAAGGATCTCTATCTCCACACGTTAGAAAAAGAGGTCCGTTTCATTTTCGACACGGTATCGGAGTTCCACTGCAGAAGTCGATCGGACCCCTCCTTCTACCATGTGAGGTAGACAACGAGGTGTGATCGAATTCGAAACGATGATTTCGACAGAGAGGGTTCGATTGTGTTCCAGCGATAAGTCATAATTATCGTTTCGCAACGATCAAATCGTATCTGTCTACCCCATACGATAGAAAGAGAGATTTCGAAATCTTCGTTTCGAATTCGATCGCACCTCATTGTCTATCTCACAGGTTAGAAAGAGAGGTCCGATCAACTTCAGGCATCGGAGTCCCACTGCTGAAGTGGGACTCCGGGGCCGCACAGGGGGATGAAATAAAAAAAAGAGGTTCAAAATGACATTTAAAACGCAATTATGCACGGTTTTAGATTTTTTTGTTTGAAAAATTCATAACTATATTTTTCAGAAAATGGCGAGAGTAAATTTTTTATTTTTTTGTTTATTTAATTTTTATATTAATACAAACAGCGAAAAAATGTCGATTTTTTAACCCTTTCAGGGGCAGTGGGACGTATGCGTCCTTGTTTAGTGCACACGTATTTGATTTTAGACTCTTCAGGGTTCATGTAAAGTAATTATCATGAAAAACTGTGTAAAATGGTTAATTAACAATTTGTTGCTGTGACTAATTTTTTCCAGTTAGATAACACGTAGAACTGTACCATATATTTTTTGCAGAATTTTCGGCAGGCAAGTTTTTTTTTTGTTTCATTTTTTGAATTCATAAAAAATTACGATTTTTGACGAATTTTCGGCATCAGTGCATGTAATGTACCGTATTTGTGATCGATTATCAAATCGTTAAAAAAAAATTTTTTCGGGCCACTGATTGAGAATATAATGTCAAAATTTCAAAATTCAAAATGGCTGATTACAAATCTGACGTCAGAATTGCAAAATTCAAGAAGGCGGATTCAACACAGCCTGCAATAGAGTCACATAGTCGCCATTTTGGAACCGCCATTTTTAATTTTGCAACTCCTCTGCCAGAATCGTGATCAGCGACCCCGAAAACCCCTAAGTAACCATTAATAGCAAGAGTTAGTTTAACAGAAAAATGTGCCCCTGAAAGGGTTAAATTTCATTTTTTATCTCCTAGCCCAAATTTTTCTTATACTTCCCGTCACTTGGATTCAATTCACAGAGGTATAAGAAAGAAAAAGTTGACTTGTAAATTTAATTGTTATAAACAAATTGTATTAACAAATTATCGACATCAGGGGATATTTGTCTCCAAAGTATATTTCTCCTCTGAAATTGATTGCTTCCATCGTTAGGATACGTGGTCATCAATATTTAAGACTGAATGTTATTCATTAATTCTATAAACAAATTATACAAACAAATGTGCATCGCAGATACTTATTGGCAGAAAAAAAAAATCATTGTTTCTTCTGGTCTTGTTGTAATTATATTACCAATGATGTCTGAAAAAATATTAGCACCCATCAATATTTGTTTATTTTATGAACAATTTATATAAACAAATGCACACTTTAGGCGTTTTTAAGCGAAAAGAAATATTTTTTCTTCTCACCTTGCTGAAATTATATTGCCAATGATGTTTTCTGAAAAAATGTCGCTATGCGATAATATTTGTTTATTTTATAAACAAGTGCACATTTTAGGCGTTTTTAAGCGAAAAGAAATAGCTTTTCTTGTATTATTTTTTTAATTATATTGATCATGATGTTCACAAAAAACATTTTGCTATTTTTCGCTATTTGTTCCTTTTATAAACAAATTATATGAACAAATGTAAATTTGAGGCATTTGTGGACAAAAAGAAAGCGTTTTTCATCGTATTTATGTTGATATAACAGAACAATAGCGGCATTCTTGTATTTTTATAAGTCCCTTATTTTTAGTTTATTACTGATGACGTAATTTAAAACAAACGTAAAATAAGTGATTCTTAAAAATGCAAGTATACCGTCATCACATTCAGCTACTACATCATATTGCCAGTGATATTTTCTGATGAACTTCGGTTACAAAATGAAATATATTAAATTTATAACAGGTAATGTGACTCACGATAAAAAAGCACCCCCATGCCTCTACTTATTATAATAGGCATTTGTTCATTTAAATTGTTTATAAATTTTATATATTCTATTTGTTCGACAAGAGTTCATGTAACAAACATTGCCAACATAACTTCAACAAGACTACAGGAAGAAAATTGTTTATCTGCTTATAAACGTCTACAATGTGTATTTTGTATATAATTTGTTTATAAATTTTACAAATTCCATTTTTACAAAAATTTTTGCACAACTCTGTCGGTAAAACAAAGATTTCCGTAAATTTGCTAGTTTATATTTTCTTTATATTACTTTATATTATAACGTATTTGATAATTCTACCAAAATATGACGTCAAAACTCGATTGGTAAAACAGGGATATCCGGTAACTTAGCATGGGGCAGAACCTTGCTCGGTCGGTACGTGGCCTGTATCCTGCATAGTTCTACAACTTGTAATCTATAATTAAATCTACCGTCAGAAAGAAACTAGAGACCAAGAAGAAATCTGACGGTGGTCATAAGTGAAGCATTATCGATTGAGAAGTCGATACCTGTGCAAATTACATGCGCAACTATACGTTACCATGGTTCCATTTAGCCTGCGCATGTTCGAGCATTTTTGTGCAAACAACTTAAGTCTTAAGTGATCTTGGAATAATAGGAAGGAAAAATGGGCGTGGCAGCGCAGACCTCTATTTTTTTGACGTAAAATTAGAAAAAAATATGCCGCATTCCGTTTTTCATTTTGCTCTGGTGGTGCACTACGTTTACGTACTTTATTTGAGGAGGAATTTCGCAAAAAATTATTTTCGACGAAATGAAAACTGAGTGCATTTTTTGAACTCAAGAACTTTTTTTATACGTGAAATATCGGCTTGAAACTTTGAGAAATGCAAGAGCCGACAGTAAAGTACGTTTATGTACATCATTTTAATACAATTGATTACAAAAGATGCAAAAAGAAATATTACAATTAAATGAAAACTCCGGTTGCCAATTCGGTCGGTATTCGCGATGGGCATGAAAATGAAAAGTCTGGCGGCCACTAAACGAGGCTCTATCAGCTGGCTCGTCTGCATCTGAAATGTGAGGTCCACGCTGTCAAAGATTGATGATGCGGTTTTCTTACAATCATATTTTTTAAAAGTTGTGTCCAGCATAAAAGTTGAGTTAAATATGTCGTTTCAATGTTGAATTATATGAGTATTGAAATCACAATATGCACTGGCAAAGTTTTTTTTTGCCTTTCGTTACAGAACCAACAAGCACCGCACTTGAATTGCTTTTAAAATTAGTCACCAATATTTTTGTATTACAGCACTAAAACTCTTAAAACTGAATTACTTCATTCCAAACAAACAATTAACAACAGTACTTTTAATAATTGTAGACAATATATGAATATTTCAAGTCTTTCAAATACGACGCAAGAACCTAACCTATGATCATTTTCACAAAATTCTTTTGGAATGGACTAAAAAAATTTATAATTTGCATTGTGAACCAAAAATTTGAATTTTCATGTCTCAAAAGATGATTTTTTTCAACGACAGGTAAATTTTTAACCCGAAAAGTTGAATTTTCGATAAAAAAATCATCTTCAGCCAAACGAAATGAATTTTAAACTAAGAAATATGACTTTTCTGCCATATAGGTGAAATTTCAATGCAAAAGAACGAATTTTCTACAAAGCAGTTGAAATTTCGAACAGCTGAAATAAATTTAACAAAATAGTTGTAGTTTCAACAAAATATTTGAAGTGGAAACATTCTGTTTTCCAGAGGAAACTAGGCAATACGTATTATTCCGATTCCCAAAACTACCCCTATCAGAGCACCTTTAAAGTACACCGTCTACGGTAACTTCAACTAAAACATCAAAATAATAAAAATCACAAGACACGCATTTTCAATACTGTAGTAAATATCCTCATAACCACAAAAATATCCAGCAACCATCAAGAACTACCCTTAACTCATTTAACGTACCCCGTTTGGATTGCCTTCATCTAAAATCGCCAGAAAATGTTCAAATTGATAATAATCACAAGACACGTATTTCCAAGACTGTATTAAATATCCTTATAACCACAGAAATATCCAAAAATCCTAAAAAATACCCCTACCTCATTTAACGAACTTTCAATTCTGAATTATAATAACGGTATAATAAGTATTCAGAACGTACAATGCGTTGGCAGAGTATAGCAAAAAAATAATGTTGTAAAAATGAGCATAGGTTAGGTACTTGCGTCGTATTTGAAAGACTTAAAATATTCATATATTGTCTACAATTATTAAAAGTACTGTTGTAAATTGTTTGTTTGGATTGAAGTAATTCAGTTTTAGGTGTTTTAGTGTTGTAATACAAAAATATTGGGGACTAATTTTAAAAGCAAGTTTAGTGGCCACCAGACTTCGTATTTGCATGCCCATCGCGAAAACCGACCGAACTGGCAACCGGAGTTTTCATTTAGTTGGAATTTTTTTTTTTTGCATCTTTCGTAATCAAATGATGTACATAAACGGACTTTACTGTCGGCTCTTGCATTTCTCAAAGTTTGAAGCCGATATTTTACGCATAAAAAAGGTTCTTAGGTTAAAAAAATTCACCCAGTTTTCATTTCGTCGAGAATAACTTTTTTGCTTAATTCCTCCTTAAACAAAGTACGTAAACATAGTTTATTGTCTTCTCATACATTTAACAAAGTTTCAGCCCGATATTTCATTTAGAAAAAAAGTTCTTAGATTCAGAAAAAAATTCAGAAAATTGAAAAAGTGAGGACGGTAAGGTGGGTATTTATGCGTGTCACGTGCTCTTAACTGAATATTTTGGGTACAGTCGTTGCAACTCCCTTTCAAGGTCTTTATACCTCTCCTACTTTTCCTGCTCCTTGGCAGTGATGTTGTAATCGACCGGAGCCGCGGATTCGATTACAAATATGGTTCGTTTCTCGAAGTCTTGGAGGATAATGTCAGGCCTCGAGTACACAACGGAGACTGCTATTCGAAAATCGTAGTTCCAGAAAATTTGGCATTTCTCGTTTTGCACAATTGACTCTATCTCGCTTGGAGCCATCGATTCTAGGTACTCTGCGTGCGCATGACATGCTCCACCCTGTCACTGGGAACTTCTTGACATAAAATGCATTCACAGTATACTAAGGTGGAAATGACGCCGTCCTGGCTTGCGAAAATAAAACCTTCTGTACCTGAATCCAGCCCTGATGATCTGATGAGGGCAAAAGTTTGCTCCTTCGTCAACCGTGCATTTTATTGTATTGTAGATCTTGGTGGAGTTTTTCAACTTCTGCTTTCTTCACTTCGGCTCTAAGAAGTGAAGCATCTAGATGGAGTAATGCACTTTCCACACTTTTGATGATAACCCAAGAATAACAACGTATGGGTGGAATTCTACCCAAGCTGTGATGACATGAAGATGCGCATACATGTATATTTCTTATCACCTGCTCCTTCCCAGTACCCTTGAATCCAGTCTTGTTCTAGCCTTTACTATATCCACAAGCTCAGGGTTTTTTGGAACGCCAACAATCTTTTCTTTCTTCAGATGAATTTTGGTACATTTATCCAATCCAAAGTCCATCCCAATCTCTCCTGTGTACTCCTTGACGATATTGATATCAGTTTGAAGTTTGCTTTTACCAAACTCATAGATCATCAGGTCATCCATCTGCAATACATGAGTGACGTTATGCTCGCGATGGCGAAAGCCCCCAAAGAGGTATCTAGAAGAATTTCGTACTGCGAGACATAGAGGCAGAAGTGTTACGCAAAAAAGCAAAGGGCTCATGGTATCGTCCTGAAAGACGCCCCTCTGGAAGGTGACTTTCGCTGTCGGACGATAATTTCCAGATGAGTTAGTGAATCTATATTTTTAAAGGGGCATCAATTTCTCTATGCCTCTCACTGTGTGTGGATTCCCTTTGTGGATCTAGTTATCTGACTGTGTGGAGATGTTCGAAACTAATTATCTGCCGCTAGCTGGACGGTTTGGTAAAGGGCAATCCTAAGCTCACTTTTCTGGGGGCGGTATAGACTCGTAACATGGTGGTTTCGAATAAAAAATATGTATTGTTAGTATTCATCGAGTAGAATCAGGCAATTGAATTTTGAGGTTACACCTTCGGCCCAACCACATTATAAGTGAAAATTTTTTTCAAATGAACGTACATAAATTTTTCGGAAAAATTTCAGAAATATTTGATAAATATATACTTTTCCTATTTAGTATTATCAACTCATTTATTATTTTACACAGTGCATTAAATTTGGTGGTAAGTTACAAAAAAAAAACTTCCGTTCCAGCACAAGGAAAGATATTATATATTTTCGATAAATTATCATTACATATTATTATTATATCATTGCCTTAGGCTCAAGATGTATACGTTACAGCCGAATATGTCGAAGGCATTTTTTGTCATAGTTGTTATTATTTCTTCCCACCTTCTAATCACAGGTATTCATGACTTGATGCTTTGCTCTCAAACACGGTCGCGAAACGAGGAAAGTGATTAGTAGATTCGTTGGTGTCAGTCGTTGATTCGTAACTTTATATTCTGCGTGCTTAATCGTCATAATTTGCGATTGTACGGTATACACAATGGAGAGCCCGTCTGCAGGGATCCGGACATCACACTGGAGATTCCTATAAGGACCAAACATTAATCCTAGAGAGCCCGTTTATAGGGTTCCAACATTCATATTGGAAAGGCCATTGATAGGGTTCACAGTCATCTGCTGTGTACGCGGCATGGGCACAGGAGGCACTTGAAGCTGCTATCATTGTTCACGCCTAGAAAAATACGGACGATGCGGCACGTGTTTAGTAATACTGCCTTCTGAGTTGGATGTAGAAATTTGTGAGCTTCCAGCTCTTCAAAGATTTGTACACACCGCACATGAACGTTCTCAGTAGAAAAGATTACGACCGCGTGGATAGTGACTTTTCTTCACCCTCCCCACGGTCAGGATCTCCTGTTTGAGCTTCCAATATTTCTGGACCTTCTCACTATATCAAAGCCTAATGTTATTGTTAGGAGGACGCTTGTATCTATTATTCTCACGTGTTGAGAACGTTCATCTAACCAGAGGACATCTGGACGATTTTCTCTGACTGATTGATAAGTAAAAGTAGTCCTGTCCCAGTAAAGGAGATGGTGGTCGTTCTCTAATACTTTATCTGGGCTATACTTGTAGTAAGGCTTGAATATCTCTAGTAAACCAGTGTTCAGAGCAATTTTTGTTGAATTATTCCAGCAAAATAATTATATATGCGCGTGTATTCTTGCCAGGCAAGCATCATACCATCATCAATGATTTGCTTGATGTTCTCATTGGAAAGTACACAAAGGCGGCTTCTATTAATAACTTCCGCCATACTCAGGATGTGTTTTTGGTAATTCCTCGCCTTGATTACCCTTTCCTGGATTGCAATGATAAATGCTTTCGTCTCCGGAAAGAGTTCTCATCGTCTTAACGAAAGGTTTGAAGCATCACCATCTACACAAGGAAGATCTTATGTTTGGAGGTGTTGCTTGTGCAGCTGTTTAACTCACCACTGAGCAGCTAGCTGTTAAGCATTGAGATGTCCGATGGTCTAGAAATCAAAAGCTGAAAGTTTTGAGGGGGTATACAAGTCAACCTTGCAGATATAGTGGTAGACTGAGATGTTAGTCCTGTCTTAGCAGTATTAGCGCAAAGTTCCGCAAATGCGTAACTTGAGAGTCACACAATCGACGAACATCCAAGATCCCTCTGCCTCCAAGCTTGCGCGGCAGAGCTATTTTCTCTACAGCTATCTTTCATGGTGCATTTAATGTTCAGAAATTTTCGAGCGAATAATTCTGTTAAGCCGTAAAAGATCTGACATGGCCCAGGCGACCAAACCAAAGGCGTATGTTAGAAGAGGAAAGGCATAGATGGTAATTACCTTTGTCATGTTCTATGTACTAAAACCAGACGCCAAAATCAGACTAGGGCGACCTTAAAAAGTAGTCTCAAGCTCCATTTTGATTATAAGAATGGGGCGGACCCCTTCGCTTGCAATTTGCCATGCTACATATACGATTCTTTATCTATCATCGCCTCTATCAGAGCACGTTTGGAACATTTGTTTCTCCACAGGACAAATGCAGCTTTCAGAATTTTTCTAAACCCATCGACATCCTGATGTCATAGTAGAACTGCAGCAAGATGTTAAGTAGGCTTCTCAGTTTTGACTCTGAGCCTAAATAAACCTGTATGTCATCCAGGTACAGGAGGTGAGTGAATTGAGACTCAGCTACTACCACTTTAATTTTGAACTCATAGGGCGTGCTGTTGTGTGTCCAACTTAGTGGGTTAGATGCCGAACAAAACCATAGTGCACTAAATTAATTACTTCAAAATATTCCTCGTTTAATGGGCAAGGACCGGGCATCCTTCATTACCACACGACTAAAACATTAAATCCTTCTTTACCACGTGTGCATAGCGTGACCCAGAAAGTGGATGATGCGCGGACAGATCTTATATGTCTTCAAGACCACAAGTAAATAATCTTGGTTTACTGAGGTAAACGCCTGTTGGTAGTCAATGTAGGTCATGTGAAAATTGTGTTGATGGTTTTTCGCGTGCAACACAACCACACCGTCAATCGTGAATTGGCCCTTGAAACCACGGGAGCCTCGAAAGCAATCTTTTTGTTCTTCGGATATAACGTTGTTATCTTCACGATATTCATAGACGAAGTCATAAATGATAGCCGTGAGACATTTATGGAGGGTCGAGAGGCAGGTGATTGTTCGGTACTCACGCGGACTACCAGCATCTACCTTTCTGGGTTATTATTATTGTTCCTGGTATTGTTGTTATTGCTACTATTTAAGTCCTAAAATAAAGAAATTAAATTTTTAGGTTGAAGGTTCTGCCCAATAGCCTTATAACAAAACTTTTTTGAGATAAACCTATCCAAGCCCTTTAGGAAGGTTGGAGAAATATTTAATGAATATCAAATTTTTCAATTGATTGTTATTTCTTAATTTTTTTTTAACAATGCACTCAATTTTGATGGTGAGTTACGAAAAACATAACTTTCTTGAAAGCAGAAACGAGGGTACTACATTCTCTATTTTCGAAAAATTATCACTATTTATTATTATTATATACGAAGATGCTAGTTTTTGATCTACTGATCTAAAAAACTAACATCTTCGTATATATTTACTGCACTGATCAACAAACTAACAACTTACCTATAATTTATTATTATTATTTATTTTTCATTCTTGTATCGTATTATGTTACTCTAAGCGACGAAGACACGCTACCTGTCGATTGTATGCTCCTTAAAACTAGACCAAGAGACCTAAGCCCGGCCCAATAGCTAGCCTGTTGAATTTTACAGGAACAAAAAGCACACAATTTTCAATTACAAAGAAAAAACAACTATAAAATTATTCGAAGAAATATCTATGTTCTGGTTTTTATAACTGCCTTCAGATTATGTGGTTAAAATATTACATCAAACAATGCATTTTTGTAAAAGCATTATGGATTTGCCGAAAACAAAATTCGTTTTAAGAGCTTCAAACTTCTTAAACTCTTCTAACACTAAACACGTACAGTCATAAAAAAATACATTCAAGTCGAAATCATAATCAAAATGCTCTTTTCATCGTTAGTAAGTCAGCTGCTAAGTATTATGAAAAGCGGTTGCGAACTGCTTTGAAAATCTAAGCATGTCCTAAATATGTAATTATTCTGGATAATTATTTTTTTTAGCTCTTGTGTACTTAGCAACGAGCTTCTATCGCAAATCTTGCTACTATTATTCACAAGGGCATAGGGTGTACTTATTAATATTCTCTGGCTTTGTATCTTATTTGGAATTATTTTGAATTCACTATAATTCCTTCGAAATTACTAAAATTATTTCGAATTCATTTTGAATTATGTGTAATCTCTTGAATTCTTGTAACTTCTCTGAAATATTTTGAATTCTTCGGAATTCGCTAAATGGTTTGATTCAAAAGTCTACATAATTACACTAACACTATCAGAATGCGTCAATAATTCAGGTTTTTCTCCGTTTTACACACACTTCAAATCCAAGAACTTAGTAAAAATGCCATATAATCTAGTCTGTTGCCGCAGAAAAAAGCTATTCAACTATTTTGACAATACATGCATGAAAAAATGCGACTTTTTTATACCTGCGAGAGTGGATCACAAGATAGCTGAGAAATATTGAGCTTAGGTTGTCCTACTCAGAAATAATTTTTACGCCAAACCTCTCGCTGCTTCATACACAGTACAAGTGATGGTTCATAGATTGGACTCCTCGAAAAAATCTTTACGAGTCGCGTTACCCACTGGCACGGATCTTCTGGCTTGAGAGAGACCTGGATGCTGATGTTTCTCTTGGTTCTAGAAAATCGCTTTTCCTCTACTGGATGACTGCCCTTGTTTGATCGTAGTGTCGCCCCTGTTCATCCATTGCCAGCTTGTTCTGGCAGCGGTAGCGTAGGCACTTCGCGTTTCTGACACCTACACTGGGGGTGCTTTGCACGGTTTCGCAGCCTTTGCTGAAAAAAGTGGGAGAGCTCACAGTGCTTCTCGCACCTACCCCCAATAAAAAATTATATATTACACCAGAAAAAATTTAGGCTACCTTCAACTGAAACACTAAAAAAGCCTAAGATTACAAAAAAGCATACTAGAGGCTTTTACGAAACTCTAGTTGACATTTCTATATGAAAAACTTCCACGAACCCATCCCCAGCTCACTTAACATACATCGTCTCGAATGCCTTTAACTAAAACAGTTTGAAAAAAATTCAATCTGAAAATAATGACCCTAAATACCTTCCGAAGATTCTACCAGATATCTTCATGCCCATAATTATAATAAAGCACCCAAAAAAACCACACCTAGCAGATTAAACGAACCCCATCTCAAAAGCCATCAACAAAAACAAAGCTAAAAAAAAGTAATTCAAAAAATCACACCAGACACTTTCACAATGCGGTAGGTGATATCTCTATCCCTTAAGTGATATAAAAAAAACTACGCCTGAAGCATTAAACAAAAGCCATCTCAGCTGTATTCTGCTAAAACAACCAAACAATTTTAAATTGAAAAAAATAACACCATATTTTTATAGAATACACTGGTTGATTTGCCCATTCCTATATAATAATACGGAACCCTAAGAAACCATCCCTACATCCACAGGTAGACGCAGGTCTGCATCTATGTGAGCCGTAAAATTAAAGTTATTAATTCTAGCCTGAATAAATTCACCGAATCTGATTGTAGTTTAATAATTGTTATTTTGCCGCCCAGGGTAATTAATTAATTTCTGATAATAGACATTGCCGATTAATGGTCAAATAATTTTCTAGAGAAACGAGAAAAGATCTGCTTCGACCTGGATTTGAACCGGGAACGCAACTATTCACGAGTGAAGCGGTAACCAATAACGCCACTGGGGCTTCGGCAGACAGTTTTCTGTTTCTCGTGGCGTTCTTGTTTCAAATTCGGACCTAGGGACATTTTTCTCGCTTCTACAGATAATTATTCAAACGGTAATCGGCAGTACCTAACATCAGAAATTAATTTGGTACATTGAAACCCGGTGTAATTATTATGAATTTGAAATTTGTTTAGTGAGGATCTTGAAATGTACCAGGGGTAGCTTGTAAGGATTGTCTATTATTATTACGGGAATGAGGATATCATCTAGAGTATCTGGAAGGTGCCTCGGGTGATATTGGAGAAACATGCATCAATCACACTAGAAAACCGTGATATGCATGAAATAAAATTCATAAAAATAAGCACTTAGAAATAAGATTAATACAGCTCTCACTAAGCACACTTAATTATAATTTATACTTACAATCTTAACTTTAATATAAATAGTATAAAAATTTGAGCAACAAACTCAACTTTAGATGAAAAGTTAATTTTAGAAGTGACTTACGTAATAAAAGCAAACAATATGCATAAGTTTAACTTTGTATACTCCGCTATATATTCCTGTAAGTAACAGCCTTTATTTTCTTTATAATGCTACATCAAACAAAAATAATCAAAGAAAACCATGCCTTTTACAGGTATGAGTGCTAAATTTCATTAGGTATTTAATTTTCATAATGGATGACATAGAATTTTTCAAAATCTAGAGATTTCTTTTTAAATTCAACCAAATAAGAAATCCGAGGACAAATTATGTTGGTATTTTGTGTTTTTCATATCTGAAAACAAATTTATATTTAAGTTTCCACATTACAACTGTATAAGCTCAGCAGTTCTTACTAATAATTGCAAAATAAAAGGGTCCCTGTACCACGGGTTTCTGCTGAATATGGCTACAATAATTAATAAGAAGGCACCACCAAAACACCAACAAGTTGTAGATGCGGCTCAAAACGATCGAACGCGCAGAGCACCCGACAATGGGTCGGCAAACAATGCCGATCATCCTAGAGTTCGGGGTGCTGGGTCAAAATACATGGGAATATATGTGTCGCATCTGTAGAACAGAAAAGTGTTTTTTTTTTGTGTGCCGGTGTAATTAATTTGAAAAGTCTTTATATCAATATAATGTAACTTCTAAATTTGAGAAAGTGCAGGTAAGAAACTAATTATTCAGTTTCTAATTTTGTGAACTTGAAGTTGGTTAAAATGATATAATTCTACAAATTCACAAATTTATTGATTTATCCTTCAAACTAAGAGCATTGAAAATGATAATGCAACGTAAATTTATATTTTTGACTAGAAATCTTTGAACTGTTCAATTTATAAAAGTTTGAAAATGTAACTTTTGCAGTTTAATGGCCGATAAAAACCGGAGAATTTTTTTCTTGATTGAAAGCACCACGTTGCTTTTGTTATGGCTTCTTGGGTTAACACGAATACATTGTCATCAAATTTCTCGGGCTTCGCGCTTGAAATGAGTGTGTCAAAAATGCGATATTTTCTCTATTATGTTTAACTCCATTATATTGAATGTATGTTTTAATAATTTCTGTATCTTGAACCGTATGCACTTATTCCTAAACTGCAAAATAAAGTGAAAATTGTATTATTTATTATTACTTCAATTTAGTTACCCTAAGAAATGTATAAAAATAACTTTTTTCGATAATTAAAGCATTTCCCTTCTTGTCCTTTGTAACATACGTGTCTTGGCAACTGAAAAATAAAAAAGTAATATATACCATATATATTTCAAACAAAGTTTCAAACCTTCAGGACAATAGAATAAAGATTTCTAGTTCTCCAGGATATTTAAAAGAGAACATAAAATACAGGACTTTAGATTAATTTTCCCAGGACTTTTAATTTATTTTTGAACGGCGCCAGGCAAGAGTCATTTCGCCGGCCTGAAAGAAAATAAACCTCAGCAATGAGTAGTCATTTAAAAATATCATGAAAAAATAATTTACATAGCCCTAGCCCATTACCTCGATGAAGTGTCTCAAGTACCTCAGAAACCTAATTAGGAGAGACAGATCTGAGAGGTCTTCAAAACAAGAAGAATCACGGATTTAGCGATACGAGAAATAAATAAAGGACAACATTATTTCGATGATTATTATAGAATTTGAGGCTCCAGAAGGATAAAAAAGTTGTCATATTTGACCGGTTAAAGTAAAGTAAAGTAAAGTGATCAGTCTCTTCCAGAAAATCGGTATGCAACCCTTGGTTGCGCCTGTGCCTGTGCGCCCTCAGCCCGCTTTGCTTCTTCGTAGTTAGTACCACCGATTTCTATGAAAAGCCCATGAGAGCATGTCTAACAAAAATTGATAAAGCATTTCAGAAATAAAAAAAAATACAAAAAATCAAATTGGTTGGCCCCCGATAGCTCCTCCATCCTTAGAAGAAACCCTGGGGATTTTCGCCTCAGTCACCAGACGAGAAACATCCAGGTGGTAGGCGACTTATTTCCTACCAGTTTTCTAAAAATCAAAAAATTGAAAATCACTCACTCCAAAGCCGAACTACACTTGATCTTAACCCCTATTTGATAAAAAAATGAGTAAAAAAAAAGAATGCATCCTACGGCGGAAAGTTCAGATTTTTAAGTAGGGTCCTTCCCCAGTACCTTCTATAGCGAGCCCCCGCCCCCGCTTGCAGTACGAGCAGACCCTACGGTGCGTGTCCTCTTGCCTGCAGACCTCACAGAAAAGAATGAAGGGTCCCGAACACTATTGTCACCTATGTCCCTTCTTGACATAATTACGGCAAGGTAAAAAGAACATATGATGTCCAAAGCTGCCCGCCGTCCGCCCCCTTCGTCTTTATCCTTGTTGGATTCTGCGATCGACAGGCTCATACATGGCTCTCATTCATGGCCTGTGGCGAGGCAACTATAGCACCGCTGGAACACACGCCCTCACCTCACTGCATCCGTCTGCATAGCATCGAAGAAATGGGGTTGTTCAGGGAAGTACCTCTGGACCGCTCCAGAAAGGAACCCTTTCTTCCCTCAGTATGATCCTCTACGAGGCAAACGGGTAACCCTCCAGGTCGAAAAGTGTCCTGCTCCGCAGAGCACGAGCGTTAAATCGCCCCATTTTCTCCATCTCCTTCCTTACACTGAGGTTTGACTGACTGCGTCAGAATCGGACACGGGAATTGGTTTACCTTCGCCCACAGCCTGTCGACGAGGGAAACCGATCTTGGTACGGGCCGCTCCTCAGGGCTTCCAGCGCGTACTGGACCTTTCGGGGATCAATCACGGGGTTTTTGGAGCCCATGGTCCACCCCTCGGCAACTGTGATAGTTGATGGTTTTGCGAATATCCTGAGAAAAGAAAAAAAAACATGCTAGTCTCCACGCAGTAGGCAAATAATGAATAATCCTATCAAGTACAAGAAAGAAAATTAAAATCAAGTAAAAGAAACCGGACTGAGTAACGACTTTGTCTATCGTGATACGTATGGTTTGAGAACCCTCACGTAGAAAGCACTAAGTGGTCTTCCATTATCGTCAGCCAATTCATAGACTAGCGGCGAGCGTATCCTCATGACGCGGAAAGCACTACGAAAACGCTTAATTAGTTTCGCCGATACTTTCTTCTCCTTGAAGAACAATATCGTCAAACACCTGAAAACTCGATCTTCTACTTGGTATTTTAAATAACGTCGCAACTGGTTATAAGGGCAAGTTTTATTTTCATGGACCACTTCTAAATGAAGCGTTACAAAGTTTCGAAATTCTCTTAGGGGCTCTCTACGCTCTACCCATTTTTCTCTGTTGTGCTAGGGAATGCCATCGGGGATTTCTGTCAGTATTAACGTCGGTATTGCAGAACATCCCATTCCTACATTTTGACCTCGAGTTTACACCACCTCGAAATAAATAGGTCTTCCAAGGCCACGCCTAAATTCTTAGCCTTGGCTGCGTGTAGGACTGGACAATTACCTACGTCCCTTAAAACTCCGAGCCAATAATAAGAAAACACCGCCCAAGCATACGTATTTTCTGCACCTAGATGTCCACCCATGATACCTTCTGGGGAAATTTTGTAACGACCAAATTACAACCAGACATTTTGGCTCCGTATTAGAATCTCGACGTTCGACATCCAATAACGTGCGGCTTGCGAAGGCAATCACTTGCTCCGCCCCCTCAATTACTTGTGTCAGAACCTCGCCTAAGACAAAACTGTTTGCGTCAGTTTGTAACACAAAGAAAAGTTTAAAATCCGGACAGGATAAAATTGGGGTCGATGAGAGTGCCTTTGATTACGCATCAAAAGCCGTTTCTTGATACTCCGCCCTGTTTCAATGGTTATTATTCAACAAGAGGCGAGTGAGGGGTTCCGAAAGTAGAGCAAAATCCTTTATAAAGCATCTATACGAGATGGTCATACCTAAAAATCTTCTAAGCTGCTGAATATATCGCGGTGCAGGGTAATTTAGGATGGGTGCCACCCGTTCCGCATCAGGTTACAAATCCTGTTTATTAACTTGGTAGCCTCGATACCGTACTTCTGATCGGCAAAACACGCTCTTCTCGGGGCTAATTGTGAAGACGCATTTCTCGGCAGATTAATGTATCACCTAATCTCTGGAAGGCGGCAGGTGCCCCGCTCAACCCAAAAGGCATGCGTTTATATTGAAATAAGCCGCGCCCAGGAAACAAGAATGCCGTAACTTATCCAAGATATCTTCTAAAAAGTGAAGTCAATGCACACACAACAAATAATTAATTAAACTTTTTTTTCGACCCGCTGGCTCCAATGCACATACAATATGCACGGTTAGATTTTTTTACCATCACGACTAAGCCTCTTTATACATTGCTCCCAATATAACTGGAGGAACCCGATAATGTCTCTGCTTGATTGGGGAATGTTCCTGAACATCAATTTTATGTTAAACAAGGTGTGTTTGACTGCATTTTGGAGCACCGAACGAAATTACTTCTGTATGAAACTTCTGAAGTCGATCACTTTTGACCTCCGACAGTTCTATTAATTCACAGTAGGTCTCCTGCTCCTTGATCTGATCTTCGTTCATAGAAGTTGTATTACCATCCCCATACTGAACAATACGCTCTTCCCGGACGGCCTAGCTAAATACCACGCGTTTCTATATGCATTTTGGATGATACCAGATTTGCACATGAAGTCTTAGCATAAAGTACAATCTGCTTATAACGGGTCCGTTAGGCGAAAAGATACTTCATGCTCCACACCGTCTAATTCTGCCGGCAGAAATACCCTCCCTACGATCTAAAAAGTAGCCTTATTAGCCACTATCATCCCATGTGCTTTAGCGTCCACCTTTTTACCCTGATTTTCTGCTATTAATTGGCCCGCGAGAGAATCAACCAAATCTGATTATATTAATGACATGAATTTATTACTTCAAGAGAATAACAAATTTGGAATCAAATAGCTTTATTGAACCCATAGAGGCTAAATCACGAAGCACTTATTCTGAAACCACTCCTAGAGCTTACGGTTTGCCCAAGATCCATAAAGTAAATAATCCGCTCAGGTTAATTGTTTCAACGACTAATGGTCCTACTTATAATCTCTCTAGATTTATATACAAAATCTTAAACACTATTATTGGAAAAACACCATGCTATATCACTGATAGTCTCTCTTTTGTACAAAAAATAAAATTCCAAAAGATTCCATCTAATTATGATTTAGTTTCCTTGTTTGTGGTCTCTATGTTCAATAACATTCCTATCTTAAAGGTTTTAGACTGCATTGAGTTGAGGTGGCCGGATATCAGTAGACATACTTCCATTTCTTTGGACAAGTTCATTGGATTGGTTGAAATCTGCTTAAATTCCACTTATTTCAAATTTAATCAAGTAACTTATAACCAGGTCTCAGGATTAGCTATGGGTTCTCCACTTTCCTCTTCAGCTGCGAACTTAGTTATGGAAAATTTAGAATCTAAATTTTTGTCATCGTTACCTCTTGCTATTTCGTTTTTCTTTCCTTATGTCGATGATATAATTACTGCCGTTCCTCTTGATAAATTGGACTTTATCCTAAACTTATGCAACTCTTACTCACTTATCATAAGGATAGATAATTCTCTGAAAATCGATTGGTTTCAAAAGCAGTCATGGTCTGGGAGTTATTTGAATTTTGATTCTGCACATCCTTACAATCATAAAACTAGCATTGCTACTGTCCTATTTTTTGGAATGTTTCGCATCTCGGGCATTGCGTTTAGAACTAAAAATATAAATCTAATAGATAATAATAATATGAAATATGATTGTAAGGATTGTGATTCTTCATACATTGGAGAAACAGTGAAATGCATTGAAATTCGCATACGTGAACACAAAAACTCTATTAGAAATCCGGGCACTTCAAATCGCACTGCTCTCTCAGAACATTTTTTAGAACCTGGCCAGAATTTTGATTTTGATCATTTGAAAATTTTCTCAGTTGGGAACAGGATTGCTCGTAGAAAAATTATTTAAAACTTTTTCATTAACAAAATAGATAATAATGCAAATATCAGATTTACACAAATTTTTTCTCGCTTGAATATAAACCGCTTACCATGTTATAACAAGTTAGTATTCTACTTTACCTTTGGAAGTCATATTTTCCTTCTATTCGACTTTCCAGCCTTAGTTTTCATACACACACAGTCAGACATTACCATCTATCCTGGTTCGTTGTGTTTCCGTCCTTCGTATTTATTATTTAATTTTAACTCTAATTTTTGACTCTGGTTGATACAATAATGACCATTTTTTGGCATTTTTCTTCTTTGGTATGTTTTTTTCTTCATTATTTATATGATCTCGTTGTTTTCTCTCTGATTTTTTTGCATCTCTAAACTTTATAATTTTTCATATTATTTTTAAAAAATTCTAGAAACTTTAATAAATTTGACTGGTGACGGCACCAATCTAAGCCGAAACGTCTTATTGTCTAGTATAAATTGAGTAAAAGTGACTCATTGGATACACATACTTAAGAGGTCGAGACTTATGCATATTGAAAGGCATTGATATAAGAACCTCTTCCTCTCTTAACGAATCTGCTGGCTGCCCTCCCTTTACTCTGTCTAAAATAGTGATCACGTTAGTCTGATATTGCCCCGTGAACCTAATATTTCACTGCTTTGCGAATTGTAATAAACGTTTATTTCCTCTTCTATGAGGGATACTTGCTTTTCGATAAGCATTGGGCTGTTCAGCATGTAGATCACTCATTGGGCCAAGGTAAGAGGGAGGATAATGAGGTTGGCTATAGAAAACGCCTTGTGAGACTTCTCTCGGAAAAAAACGGTGCCCCATTAAGACGTGAATTCAGAGGGGAATTCTGAAAATGCCTCTTGCTCTTCAAATGAAACCTGTCCGGGCCCTCATAATCTATAAGCCTGCCAATATTTACATAATCCGTCGAGGAGAGGGGAGGTCGTATATTCGGTATACCCTGAATTCGGTTCATGAACTACAAAGATGAAGTTCCTTCCGATAACCCGTAGTAGTTGAAGCAATTGTGGTTCTAACTACCCATTTACTGAAAGATACGTATTCAGAGGGTGTGTAATTATTTTTTTGAAAGTGGGTGGTGGGGTCTCGAGGTCCCATTTATAGATGCACTTCTACGAACTGTGGAGGGGTGCTATTTGCCTCTGACACAAATGTCTCGTACGTCATTATTGAAGTATCAAGTTCGATTCGACGCATATGCGATTCGAATGGCACTCAATTCGACGTATTTTCATCTGCTGCCTTCCATACAACTTCCCCCACAAATCTTTTAAAATATCGGACCGTACTATCTATGATCACTTTGCGGGGACCGGTATTGTTAAAAAAATATGCGTTTCAAATACCCCGTATTCTCTTCGAGTTCAGGTTCAACAACCATCTAATATTTATAATGAATTATTCTTTACGAAAATCTACCCGAGATTTCCTGTGATGCGCGGAGACGTTTTCGTACGGTAGCTGTGGCCTAGCTCACCATTTGGAGAGTTGTATAGGTCTCCAAAAACCGTAAATAAGGATGACAGGTCTGAGAGATTTGTAGAGATAAAAATTTAAAAAAACTCTGCATCAACTGATAAAATTGATTAGGAAAAAACACTGAACATTTATTTTTATTTCACAACTTTACAAAAATTTTCAAACACAATTTTGGACGTCCATGAGGAAAAACAGTAATCAAATGTCACAATTGACAGGTCACGTCTGGCTGATAAATTAAAACAGATTTTATAAGAGATTTCAAGGCTAAATACCAAGTAAAGGAATACAACTTATTTGTGAATAGGTTTCAA
Source organism: Andricus grossulariae (assembly GCA_011634705.1). NCBI lineage: Eukaryota > Metazoa > Arthropoda > Insecta > Hymenoptera > Cynipidae > Andricus > Andricus grossulariae. The sequence goes on along the minus strand of JAABKJ010007545.1, from coordinate 30,638,599 downwards.
ACATTATTATTATTTTCAGCAATTGGATACATTTCCATAATAAATTTTGTATTACAAGATACATTCTTCAGATTGTGTAATGGAATTTGCAAAATTGGAAAAACTAAAAAAAGCACGTGTTTCATTTGGACAATATTAGTGAAAGAGTAGAATCTTATAGTAATTATTTTTTTTAATCATTTATTACAATAAATTACAATAAATTCACAAGTTTTCTGCATCAGTAATAAACCTTTCTGATGCTATAGGTAAGCTAGAGTAATCGTGAGTTTCGCCTCGCTTCGAGTGGAATGTCTGCAAGAGTATTTTGATCAGCGGGTCATTTAAGATTTTAAATTTGCCGCTAACAAGACACCAATAAAAACCCTGTTTCAGTTTCCTCATAGATTCCACTAAAAAGTAGGCAAACATAATATATGGTTTGTGTTGATTTCTCAGAATTTCCCAGCGGCTGCGCCCGTCTTCCAAAATATCTGCACTAGTATTCACCTACAATATTTTCGTAGTACAAAGGAAAATCGCAGTAAAACCTGTGTATAGTGCAACGGTCTCAAGATTTACAGTATACAAAATAGTGCATGCGAAGCCGTAATTTTTTCTCCACTTCTAGACCTGATGACTTATTTATAATTATTAAGGCATCGTATATAACATCAGCTAAGCATTCAGGCTTTTTAGAAAATATTTATTACATACCATGAAGTTGTTGTTAAGAGTGTGCAAGAATGTGTGATGTCCGAACATGGTTAATATGTATGTAGACTGAATTTCTATTTGCATTTAAGATTGAATCTATGAAATATATAAAGTATTAACTATATCTGTAACTGTGAGGTATAACCAAAGTGCTATCCAGATTCACGTGCAATTTCGCGGAATACAAGATTATATGCCTCTCCGTATCTGCTCGTGATTAATACCGCGCTTTCATTAACGGATTTTTCTCCCCTAAATATTTTTTCGGCTTCAGTGGCTTGTAACATGTCTATTGCATGGTTAGCTCGTAAGTATGCAATATGGTGTGCTCGTGCGTCAACAACTGGATTGCCCGTTGTTAGCCTGTGAATATCAGCAGTATATTGTTGCATTACAACAAGTGTCAAAATATAGCCAATGCCCAATTTGTCAAATTCATTTTGATTCAGAGCTACCCAATGGTTACGAGATATGTCAAATACCCAACGTTTTGGATGTAGTAGCCCTCGAAATAAATGCCATAGCGGTTCAATATAATCTTCCATCCGGTTATTATCATCTGATCTGGTGTCTCCTCTCCATGCAAAGATGACATGACTTCTTGCTAAAAAAGGGGGGTCATCGTATGGACGACGCAGAATGTGATTACCTATTCGTGTAAATGCAGTAGACCTTGTTGTTTCGCTATTTCTAAATGTATGGACAGGAGGCAGGTAACCGTTTCGCTCGTATTCAGGAAATAATTGCGCCAAAGTCGTCTGTTCTGGCTCTACGGAAATTATTAATTCTGTAAAAAGAAACAAAAATAGGTATATTGTGATATTTATTAAAAATATAATATCTATTATAATATTCAAATAAAGTGACAGAAACAAGAGAAAAAAGAGAGAAAAAAAATTTTTGTCTCACGAAATTATTAAATTAAAATATGAAATCATCTTCAAATTCATTCGTTTACTTTGTCAAAATTGAAACTCCTGTATTTCCGTTCACTTTTAGCATACTTCAGTCTCTTGATTTTCTTGCTAACACTCAGCTGGGTTGTTTAGCAGAATGCGTATCTTACAAATATATCTTTCCGTTTGGAATTGTTGACAACAAATGAAAATTCCTCAGTTTGAATTACAGTATAAAATTCTCGTCACGATAGATCGACACAACCATCATTATGATCTGACTTCAGGTTTAATGAAACTTAGGTGCAGTGTTAGGAATATTTTTGGAAAAGGACCTAATTACAACTGCAGTTACTTCATGAAATAACATTTAAACAGTATATTGATATATTTGTAGTCCCAGATTCATGTTACTTAAAGTTCCTGCGAAGTATCTTTTTTTTATACAGCCGCAAATTTTGCACATCTAAGAATTTGTAAAAATTAGGAAAAATAAATCAATGAAGAATTTGCAATGGAAGCTCTATCCAATTAAATAAAGCTCAATTTTAAATCTTGAAAATCGAGCTGCTACATAAAAGCCTTCAGAATAGTATCATTTTTTAAGTTTCCGAAATAAAACGTTGAAAATTCTACGATTTTTAGCAGAATATTGAAAAATATTATAAAATATTTTAAAACATATCTAAAATTGTCAGAGAGTAACCTGAACGAATTTTAGGCAATTCCTTTATTTTGTAGAATTAAAAAAAAAACATTTGAAAAGGTATTTAGGTGGTTTAAAATATGTATAATGATTTTAAAATAATATAAAATTTGAAGATTAAAAAATATATATTTCGAAGCTTTTTAAGTATTTGAACAAATTTCAAGACTTTTAAAAATGTCGAAAAAAGTTTGGAGGCAATTTTTTTCTGTTTGAAATATTTTTTTAAATTTGAAAAATAATACCATTCAGCTTAAAGGCTTTTAGTAAACTAAACGAGTGCCCCGAGTGGGGGTGTACTTCGGTTTTTCACACGTTGCGGCCTTGCTTGACTCTCCCTTCGTTACCTACCTTCTCCTTCCTTCGTCTTTTATCTCTTTCTCTTCCGACCTTTTCCTGAGTTCCATGAAATGTCTTCCTTTATCTTCTTGCTTCGTGGTTATTATATTCCTCTCTCCAATACTTCTTTGAATGTATTGCGTGCGATTTTCTTTATGATCCTAAAAGGACCGTCATAATGAGCTAGAAACTTTGGTACTTTTCCTTCTATTGCATTTGAAATTTTGCACGTTTTTATCGATACTTGTTCGCCTATCGAGTATTCCATATTGATCTTGCCCTTGTTCTTCAAAGAATTTATCTTTTCTTCCTTGCTTTTAATTTTTTCTCGAATAACCTTTACTTGTCCTTCCCGATTTTCTGATTCTATTATGCGTGGTGCTCTAATTCATCTTTCCCAGAAGCTAGTCCTATTGTTAATATGAAGTCATCAAGTTTCTGTATTTACATATCTGTTGTTGCTTTTCTGATGGGATACAGTTTTGTATATTTGGTCAGTGTATCCATTATTGCCAATATATGTTGAAATCCTCGAGTCGTTTGTGTCAGTGGACCAAAGAAGTCAATGGAGATTGAATCCAGTGATATCTCTGGTTGTACGGATTCTATATTAACTGATTGACCAGTTGTAGGAACTTTGTTCCTTTGACACGAATTAGAGATCTTCAGATTCCTTCTAATGATGCGCGCGAGGTGAGGATGGTAAAATAATTCTGCTTGTAATTTACGTGTTTTACTAGGGCATATATGTCCGTAGGCTTCATGACACTTTTATAATTTTCTTTACCATTGTTTCAGGTAGGTAATATTTGTGTTTGTCGCTCGCCTTTTGAAACAGATTCCCTTTTTTTACTATATATCTTTTGTTTTCGTTTTTATTTTTCTTACAGTCTCTCACAATACTGTTTATCTTTTTACCTTCTTTCTGTTTTTGTTTCAAGTTGAATAAATCTTCTTTCAAATCCTTAGAGCACTCATATGTCAGATGTTGTATAATCAAATTTGATGTGATCTCCTTGGATTTTTTGTTTCTCGTTACATCCTTAGTTTCGTCTTCACTGAGGATTTTTATTGTCGGTGTTCCTTTTATGCCGGTAAACATAAATTCTCTTTTTTCAAGATCAGTGTTCCTTTAATAGCGCTTGCATCAACAGTAGTGTAAGAAATTTTCTTAAACTTCATTCATTATCGTTCACAAACTCCTCAGAGATGCACGTAATTTGAGCTCACGTGTCAATTAGTGGTTTGGTTGTGAAATGACCTATAGCGAGGTGTGTGATGTAACATTTGGATCTCGTTCTCTTATTTTCTTTTCCCTCCTCTCCAGTTCTCTGTTCTCTGTTCTACTTTATCGAATCCTCGTACTATTATGGCGTACTTTATTGCCTCATCAAATTACCTAGCTAGTTTTTGAATGATTTCTCATTCATTCATAGGAGGAGTTAATTCTTTTGCCTCTGTGTATAAGTCGATGGCGTATTCGGTTCTTGATGAGTTTTTATTTGGCAGGAAACAACCAAATTCCATTTTTTGTATTGAATTTTGAGTTCGGTGAAATATTCTGTCAATTTCTGATCCCATTAGATTTATCCTTGCTCGATTTGTAGTTTCATTTTCAGCTTCTTTTTGTCCTTTTCTTTCTTTATCTTGTTGTATGTTGTCATGTCACTCGGTATTTCTTCTATATTTTCTTCCATTCTTCGTTCGTCGCACTCTTAGAATCTTCTGTTCCGAGAGAGAGAGAGAGAGAGAGAGAGAGAGCAAAGCGTATTCGACCGTCGTATTACAGTTCGCCGGTACAACCAGCCAGTCTGTTCGCCTGGGAAAGAAAACTAGGATTCGAACGACACACTGCTTCCAGAGTACAACTCCTTGGCCTGTCTCTGTAAAATCCCGATCTCTCTCGCTCGCCAGCGACCCTCCCAATAATCAAATATAGCATGATCCAATCCACACCAGGTCTAGCCGAAAAACGTTCCATTTTCGTCCAAATCGCGCATACCAGCTACACGGCCATCTTGGGTACCATGTAACTCAGCCGCCAGCTGTATACTTATTCAATATGGCTCTGTAGCTGTTATCGTTCCTGATTGGCTGATATTTTTTTACTTGCGCGTGGCTAGACCTGGTGTGGATTGGATCATGAACTAGAGCACAGCATCCTCTTGTTAAAAAGTCAACCCTTTCGGTGATCCCCACTTCTCGCACATTTTGCGTGGGTGGGAATGTCGCGACTGCGCTCTTTCCTAGCCCCGGATGCTGGGCTCTGTTGTCGCTTTGGTATTCATGGTTGCCTATTGTAATGGTAAGATTTGTACACCTTACAAGCTTCAACAGAAAATAATGAACAATCAACAAATTACAGCTATTTTGACATGGTATACTCTATTTAGATGGTCAATATTATCTTCATTAGTGACTGTGGAAGAAAAGATGAGAACTTTTTCTTCTGAAAGTTTTAACTTTTATTGTCTGAAATTGTAATTTTCGAGAATTGAATACCCTCAAGAAAAGAAAGACCAACTCAAGACTACAGTATAGGTAGGTATAAACCTGTCTTAAAGTGATCTTAAACTTATCTTTTCTGGCCCCCAGAAGACCACAGTCCTCTTGTCCCAGCCAGCAGTTTCAACCTCTAATATCGATAAATATAAAGGAAACTGGCTGATGCCTCTAGATCTCATAAATGCTCATAAAACAGGCCAGCATCTTTAGGACTTTTAGGTATAGCTAGTCTGTTGATACAGACAGCTACCCTTTTTTCAGAAAGAGAGAGGAGAGTTGTGTCTATTTCAATGCCCTAAAAATGATGCAGGTGTAGGCTGAAGGGCACAAACCAGAAAAAGACCAAAAGTTGTTTGAAACTGAACTTAAAGTGGTATTAAGTTGATCTTTCTTTTCACGAGGGTAATATCCAATTTATAGTAGTTACAACTATTCAATGTCGCAGACTCACAATACTAATCTAAAAGTGGTTTCTAACTTTGAGCCCCTTACAACAAAACTTATTCAGATCAGATGAGCTTCACTTATTTATTGATAAATCAAAGTAATAAAATTGCAAGTATTCTAATATTTCATCTTAAATGTTTCAAATTTGGAAGGGTTCTACTTTCACTGTTTAACTCATTTTTCTAACATGTTAAGAAGTTTCATTTGATGAACAACAAGATATTGTAAGGCTCCAAGATAACGTTTTACCTTCTTCGTATGTTGTTGATAAGATTAAGAATTTCACTCATCAAGGAAAGGAATGAGAAACAAATTTTCTGGTCGTACGTTTGGTGAAACATTGGTTCACCAACATATAATATGGCTTCCTATTTAGCTAATATATTTAAACTAATCCAATCTCAATCTTCTTCTCACATCTCAAATACTCATTCCATAGTATCATTGGATGTTGTTTCAATGTTCAACAATATTTTACTTGATTTAAATACTGAATGTGTTGATAAAATATTGCAAAAAAGATCATCACGTAACTAGGATTTCTAAAAATGAAATATTAATCGCTTTTAGGACAGTCTTCAATAATACTATTTTTTAATTTAATCAAAAATTTTACAAACAAACGACAGGCTGCATAATGGGCTCACCTTTATCTCCTGTGATAGCCAACATCATTTTGAATTATATTGAAAACAGGGATCTTTCAAAATTAAATTTCAAACCAATTTTCTATGTTAGATATGTGGATGATGTTTTTACTATCATTTCTTGGTATAAAATCAATGAGTTTGTGAAGGATTTTGAAAATATAGAAGATTGAACATATTTTATATACAAAATCAAAGACAATAATGTAATAAACTACTTAGATTTATCAGTCATCAAAGATGAGGATGGTTACGTACAAATTAATTGGTTTAGGAAACCGTCCTTTTTAGGTCAATTTTCGAACTATAACGAAATAAAATAAATATTTTTCACATTTCAAAAATAGCATTATTAAAGAAAGACTCAATGAAATTTACAATAACTCTGTTATCAGCAGAAATGAAGAAAAGTGGTTAAACAATCAAAACCAATTTCACAGAAATCTGACTGTTCTTTATATCCATGGATTATTAGAAAGAGTTAGAGGTGTCTTAAAAAAATTTCACATAAATGCTTATTTCAAAATTTTTTATAAGATCCAGGACTTATATGTAAACAAGAAGGATTAAGAAAGAATAGAAAATCTATATAATATTATTTACCCCATTAAGTGTAAATTTTGCAATATGATATGTATTGGTCAAACTTGTAAACGCTTAAAAACACGAATAGCTGAGCATTAGAGAGATTGCAATTTGGCCAACAATAGCACAGGATTAGCTCAGCATGCATGTACTTATGATCATTGCTTTGGTTTTAGTTTTAGCAACATTAAAAAAAGAAAATTTGCAAATTGAGATAATACATATTAGCGATTAGTATCAATGTATACTGAATTAGTTTTTATAATTATTTAATTGACTTTGAAGTCTACTGCGCTTCTTATTTCACATCCTTAGTTGTAAGCCATTTTATTCAACGTCACGGCCTAGCCTTACACATATATTATTTCAAAATGTCGTCCGTCAATCATTATAAAATACTTTGACTTTTAGTACATATTTCCGACTCACTAAGTTTATGTAAACTGAAATTTCTTTTCAGATTTATTTTGCGATTTTAAATGTACCTTGATGAAGACCCAAAGGAGGGTCTGAACGTTGGATTTATAACTATTATATAATAAATCCTAATTATTGAACGTATGACCAGAAAAATTTGTTTTCATTCTTCTCGTGGACGAGTGAATTATTGAGGAGGAAGTTTGCTGGTCTTTTTAGGGCTTCGAAACTTTGTGCTAATTTTCTTGGTATATAGTGGAAAAAATTACTACCGACGGGGAGAAGGGTTGTTTTTGGGCCGTTGTCAGATGCTGAATAGTATAAGTGGTTGCTTTGGTGCTTTGAGATAGTAATTTTTATCTGTATTTAACATTCTTATAATTTCAGTTTGTCGAAATATTTTTCGACAAACCGTCTTCGAAATTAGAATCACAATCCTTGTTTAAATTCTCGTTCTACATCAAAATTATAATTTATTTGGAATAATTAAGGTTTTAAGACAGAAATACACTTCATTATACTTCTTTGGTAAAATCAGTCACAATTCAGTAATACAATTCATTTGGGAAATTTTCTGAACTATCTCCAGATTATCAGTATTTTTGAAAATTGTCCGAGTGGAATTGGTCAAAATAATGCATATATCTTTAGTTGAAAATAATATAATGTAGCCATAAACTGTTTCTAACTTGTTTGATACAAGAGTGGACCTTGGCGTACCTAAGAATCAGATAAATTAAAATATTATTCGAGAGTGAATGAATTCTATGAAATCTGATATTATAAGAAACTATTCTTTAAACCTTAAGTACACTTTGATAAGATACGATTCAGTAATAATCTCTCTGCTCCACCACGCATCTCCAACGTGGAACAAAAACAACAATTTTAGATCGTACCTAATGTGTGAATTTATAGACGACAAAAATAAAAATTTTCCATATCATATTGCTTAGATTATATTTCATAAGACTGGATATTCATCAGTTATGTTCAAGGAATAGATTTCAAATTCATTCTAAAAAGCTGGACTATCCACGATCTTAGTTAATTATAGGGAAGGAACTATTTTTTCAACTAAAAAGTTTTAATTTTGGTACTTGAGTTTACTCTTGGAATATTTGTTAATTTATTATTTTAGTCTCTTCATCAAAACTGAAAAGTATTGCTTGCAAAATTGAAATAGTTCATGAAAAGTTATAAATATGCGTATTTCCTTCAAGACAAAAGTCGGAATTTTTGTTCGATCTGAAATCAAAATAGCCTATTTTATTTTCTAAACGAATCTTCATTAGTCGTAACGTTTTTATGAACATTATTTTATTAAGGACGTAGCAAAGTATTCCTTAATTATTTATTTTGTAATTGAAAGGAAATTCAGTAAATTGATATGAATTTAAATTTTCTTAGTAATGTTCATTAAAAACATAATTAATAAAAATGCGATAAATACATTATTGAATAAAGTGACTTATTGTAGGATAAAATTAATTTAAAATCCTGCAAATATTTTCGTCGAGCTGAGACACGAGGCGTGAATAAAGCAATAAAAATTACGCTTCGTATGTAAATAATTCAAGTTTCCTCATTTTGAAGAAAAATGACTTGTAAATAGGTTACCTTGGTGAGGGTGACGTATCCTATCTATATGTATCGCAATCACATTCTTATTGTATCAATAAAGTCAAAGATGTTTCACAATCGCCTTCTCTCATTAAACTTTTTAAGTCAGCCTAAGAAATTGTTGAAAATTCATCTTTTTTGGCAGAAATGTGATCCTTTTTCCTTGAAAATGACACTGCTTGGTCGAAAATTTATGAGTGACGGTTGAGAAATCAATCATTCTTTCGAAAGTTTGTCTTCTTGGTAGAATAATACTAGTCCTAATTCAAAATTAAACTTGTTTTTCATGTAAATATCCATTAATACATTTTTCGTTAACAGCATAACTTCCTTGGTTAAAAATGTCGTTAAAACTTCACTTTTTGGTCAATGATTGATGATTTCAGATAAAAATGCATTCCCTTGTTAGCAAATTTTGACAACAATTTTTGAAGAAAAAGGATAGACGCGATGATATAAAGTACTTTTTTGGTAATAATAATTTCATATTTTCATTTAAAAATTGCATGAAACAGAAGAGAAAAGAATCACGTTTGTTTTCTGGTATAATTGAAGTTACAAATATGATATTATAATATTATATACACTCCAGATCCCATAGAAGACGGTCTGGTTTTTTAATACTTAGAACTGCTGGCCCACGCAGTTTCTCAGCAGTTAGGGCGAGAGTTGGTTGCTGCCCTGACTGCATACGTTTCGAGGGTACCGATTTAGTAACAAGGCCAGTGCGAGGCAACTCCCGAAACTATTGTTATATGTGTCTTGGAGTGTATTTACCAATAGAATCCAGGAAAATGGCAACGACGAGGAATATGGCACCGACGGTGATCTTCATTCTTTTTTATTATACTCGATGCCAGTACATGATGCTAACTTATGGACAAAAGGACTTTTCTACATGGTGATTCCGTATATATATATTACTGGGCTCTTCACATACTACAAAGACGAGTTTGATGTCCTGACTTCCCCTTTCTCACCTCCTGCCTGACCCACCCGAAAAATTATTTACGTAATACGTGGATGGCCCCTACACGCTGTCTTGCTCAACCTCGTGAATTGAAGCCACACAAACAAATCAAAAAAGTTTATTTAAGAATTTTGTGAGAGTGTTTCATTCTATTTCCTTGTGTACCTTCATGTCTAGAACAAACGGTGACATTTGAAAGATTATGTCAACATACACTCATAGTTTAAGTAATGGTTCCAGAAAAATAGATCTTTCTTGGTTCGACTTTATCTCTTCCAAAGCTTCAATTATCGCACATATTCGTACGATAGATTCATGTAATAAAATAATTGATAACTATCATTTTTGAGAGTCATGTGATGTTTTTCCTGTCGTTTTATCGCGAACACAGAGAAAACGATACGGAAATCTAGAAAAAATGCCAGATGAAAAATTGATAGTTGAAAAATACTAGGCATGTAATTTTATACTTATGTTTTTTTGCTAATAACAGGTCAACGATCGTCGACTTTTCAACCAATGAGATAAATTTATTACCGAGAAGATTCATTTTCCTGCGAAATGAGACGAATTTTCCACAATGTACATTAATTTTCAAATGAATTATTTAATTATGATTGAAAAAAACTTTATTTGTCCATGGTCGGTAGTTCTGAGAAATATATGAAAACACTTCCGCTTGCATGCAATGAATTTGTAATGCTTGCAAGAGAAACAAAGGCAAATTGTTTACTTGTACATAATTGTTTACAAGTAGATGATGTTAGCGCTCTGCCTTTGTATAATTTATCTCGCAATGTTTTAGACACGGGACCAGAAAAACCAGCCTAAGAATTCCTTATATTTTGTCAGAGAAACACGCCTGCAGATTCCTGCTTAAATTAAGAGCAAGGAACGTAGCATCAATCGACTCCGTCTGTGTGGTATGAGTTAGGATTCGGAAGAGCAACTGCTTCTGAAATACATGAAATTTCAGTATGTAAAACCGAAAAAGGTTCTCTAGCTGAAACAATTTTAGGAGCAAAGATAGAATTTAAAAAGTTAGCGTGTAGGTCTGTGTTAAATAGAAAATGTCCTATTTTTGGGGCACCGCCAGACGGAGAGACAGACGACTTCATGATTGAAATTAATTTCCCATTCCTAGAAACGCGTGAGTCTGATTATATTACAAAAAAGGGGAAATTGCACGTGAAACTTTTTGCACAAATGCAAATGCAAATATCTTTGTTACATAGAAAACGAAGAACCTTTTTTGTGTAGCATCTCCGGAAATCGAAGAAAACAAATCAATTAAATACTTGTGGGTTCAAGATGACAAAAAAATTGTGATGATATAATGCAAAAATCTGTAGCTTGTGTAGTTGGTTCAGAAATAAGTTTTGTTTGTTCCTTGTGTCGTTTTTCCAAAAATTTTCTTTCCTTATTTTCACTGTCATTTTTTCACATTAAAACAAAAACAACGCGTCCTATCAAAAAATAATTTGTATGAAGAATAAAACAAAAACTACGCCTGCCATCAAAAAAATATACCTACAAAGTATGTAGACCTTTTTATGTGCATAATTTTTGTCTCTTCATCTTTCATCGTATCCTACATAGTTTGACCGTCAAATGGAATTTTTGATTATTTTTGTTGTGGTCTGAACCAGAACCGCTGGTCAAAAATTACTGGTTCACGTATTTGATCTTTTTTTTAGCACTTAAAACGTCTACGAAAGCGCAACCAAATCCGATCAGTCTTTCCAAAGTTATCTGATATACAGACAACGACCACAACGACAAACAAACACCGTCGTAAAACCTGTTTTTTTGGATTCAGGGGGTCGCGAAACCTGAATGTAAAAAACACAAGTCTCTTCACACTTATTTTTATAAATTAAAAACTAAATCGAAAAGCTTTATCACACGAATCTATCATACAAAATTGTGCAATAATTGAAAACTTGGCAGAAGTAATGTTCGGTAAATAAATATCTGTTTTTTTGCCATCTTTGTTTAAACTGTGAACATAATGAGTTGAAATAATATTTCAAATGCCGCTGTTTGTTCTATGATATACAAGTATACAAATAAATTGAATGGAACGTCTGTATGAAACTGTATTGCCCAATACGCCCCTAGGATACTTTTGTGACTCTGACAACAGCGCCATCTTAAACGCGAAGTATTGGGTATCTCGACGTTATTTGGACAATGTTTATGAAAAAAAGCAGTAAATATCAATTCATTTTAATCAAACATATTAATCTTTGGCTTGTAATTATTTGTTTACCATAAGATTTTTCGTTAATATTGAACTGTAATCAAAAAAATGGTCTTGATACCTTTCCTTCTTTTCTTTCTCCTTGGCAGTGATGTTGTATTCGGAAGGTACCGAGAATTCGATCACGAATATAGTTCGTCTCTCGAAGTCTTGGAGAACAATGTCAGGCCTCGAGTGTGCAACGGAGTCTGTTTTTTTAATTGTGAATCTTTTTCATGCTCATTTTGCATAAAATTATTCATGATAAAATAGATTTCTTTTCGACCTTAATTTAAGACAAATTATACATTTTCAACCAAAAATGAAGTACTTAAATTTTCATAAAAATTAAGTTTCAAGCAAAAATGATAATACGTATTCTCTACAAGACAGTTGAATTTTCAACAAAAAAGTTCATTTTCAATTAAAACAGATTAGTTTTTAATCAGACAGTTGCATTGCTGACCAAAAAAGATTAAATTTCTGAAAAAAGAAATTAATTTTCCTACAAAGAAAGACGAATGTTTCACAAAATAGTTAAATTTGAAATTAAACCAAATTTCTTAGTCAAGAAAGAAAACAATGGCAATCAAAATGTTGAATTTTCAACAAAAAAATACGAATTTTCAACAAAACAGTTGATTTTTCAACCAAAAAGGATGATTTTTCAACAAAATTGTTGAATCTTCAAAATTATCAAAATTTAAGCATTATTATTTATGCATCTTCAAAATTGAAGACTTTTTAATTATAAATTATTAAAATTGAACTACTATAAAAAATACTCAAAGCTGCATAATTGTAAATTGTACACATTAAAAATTAAAGGATCTTCATTTTCAAATTTTCAAGATAGACCTATTTCAAAAATTTGCTCAAAATTTTATGATTTTAAACTATAAACATTCAAAAGAAAAAAACATAGACTTCCAGAATGTCTTTTAAAAACATATTATTACGATATAAAATCCCACATTAACTAAATAATTTTTTTTCTTTGCTTCTAACTCCTGCTGGGACGAAAACTTATATTTAAATGAAAGTTACAGATTAGTGAAAATCGATAAAAACTTAAACTTGACTAAAATATAAATTATATGAAAGTCGATATAACTATTTTACTATTTAATTGAATTCATGATTATTATTTTTTTTATACTTTATTTATAATGTCCACCTTTTATGAAATGTTGTATATGCAAAATAGCGAGTTAAAAAATTCTAACACTTTTAAAAAAATATTCGTATAGATTAAAAACGCCCGGTCCATGAATAAAGTAGGATAAATATTAGAAAGTTTTTTTTTTTATTGTAAAAAAAGAACAGTTCCGGAACTTTTTCCGCGTCCCAGTAAAATGAAACCCACCTAAAACTTTGAACCAAATTTATATTGTTTCGCCACATGTGTTCGTCCTTGGTATCGCTTGGGAAACACATATGATTTCGAACATTGACCGGACTTGGAATAATTATCATCGGAAACTAAAGATACGCCCCTCTTCCCAGGAACCCGGAAGGGCTCTTTGGGAAAAACTGGGCGTTTCGTCGAAGAAGCACAGTTTCCAAAGTTGCGGATGTAGGAGTAGGTGTAGGAAGTCGGACGAACAAAGAAGAGGGATGAGGAGTGAGGACTACTCTGCTAAAGTAATTAATAATTTCATATTAAAATGCAGTTTACGAGACGGTCCAGCTTGCCGAGTGCTGCTTTCTATACTGAAGACTAAAGCGTCGAGTAATTAAAAGAGACAAAAAAGTCTTTTCTTTGATGCTGATTTCGTTTATCACACAGAGAGAGTGCACTGAAAGAGATTTATTTCTTCAAAGATTTACATTTTTTTCTCAATATTTAATTAGCGCTCAGGTTTCCAACAACTGACCTAAACCAGGTCAACTTTTTTACTTTTACTAAAGTCGGGGCCAACAGTCGGGGCCAACAGTCGGGGCCTTCACTTCTTTTGATTGCAACTTATTCAAAAAGATCTCTGAATTGTTTGATAAAAATTATCTGAAAGCTTGAAGCCTTCCGAATTAAAGAATATGATCACTTTTATCCTAACATTTTGTTGTCAATAGTTAGTAGGCAAAAGAACAAATGAAGATAGGAAGCCGTTTGTCTCCATATGTGCAGTTTTGTGATGCGAGTGCAGTTCAATAATTAAATTTATGATAAAATCGCTCTTACGCGAGAAGTATCATTTTTAATATTTCTGAACATAATCAGTCTTGGCACGTGGAAGACACAGGGAGAATTATTTTTTCATAAATTCAATTATTGAACTGCACTCGCAACACAAAAACGCTCATGTGGAACCATTAAACGGTTTCCTATTTTAATTTGTTCTCAAGATAAATTATCTCAAATAAATACCCATAAAAAGTAAATGATAGAATATATCAGAATTTTGCAGAATCTACTGCATTAAGGAATGTTGTAAGAATATCTGGGAATTTTTTCAGATTTTTCCTATGATCGACCTTAAAAAAGGAGGCCAAAAACCTTGGTTTTTGGAATGTTTTGCCCTCTAACTATCGACAAAAATTATTCAGGATGAAAATGATCATATCGTTAAATTCGGAAGACTTTAAGCTTTCAGATTATTTTTATTAAATAATTTAAGGATTTTTTTGTAAAGAGGTGCCTCGTATTTTGGCCCCGACTCCATCACCAATCGCGCGTTATGCGCGCCTTGTACTTTTGCGAGTCGAGGGGGGAGATAATTTTGAATACAAAATAAAAATTTCAAATATCTATTTTTTTAAAGTTCATTTCATTATTTCCTTTGAAGGTTAGATCAATATAATTTTCCTAAGATTCTTGAGAAAAAACAAAATTTATTTCCAATATATCAAATCAAAATTTCAACAAAAAAGTTCTTTTACAACCAAATAGTTGAATTTTTGAACAGAAGATAAATTTGCAACGAAAAACGTAATAGTTGATATTTCAATTCAAACAGATTTTTATTTTGAATCAAAAAAAGTTGAATTCGTTCAAAAAGATAAAACGAATTTTCAATAAAATAGTTGAATCCACAACCAAAAAAAGATTTATTTTCAACCAGTTGTATTCTTACCCAAAAAAGATTGAATAATTTTCAAAAGAAACGAATCTAAAATAATATAAGTATAATTTTCTTCGGTTTCTCGAGAAAATCCAAAAAGATTTTCAAAGTTTTCAGGTATTTCGAAAAAGAATTTTAAAAATTTCCAAGACATTTTTCTACAGGATTTTACCCATTTTTAGGCACTATTTGTGCCAGTTTAAAAGATGTTTAGAACTTTTTGATCATTGGAAAGAATTTCAAATATTTGATAAATTTTCGGAAATCTTTCAAAGTTTTCGACAATTTAGGAAATCTTTTGTAATGTTTCAAAATCTTGAGAATCTTAAGAAAAGTTTTTTATTTTCTTAAAGCCTTTCACACTTCTTAAAAAGTTTACAAATTTGTTTTCGAAATATTCAAAAATTTACATTTTGTTTTATTATTATTCGAATTTTCTTTTAAATTCTGCTAAATTAAAAAATTGCCTTACAATGTTTCAGATACTTTTTCGAAAATTTTGGAAATCTTTCGGAAATTTGTTTTTCGAAAATTCATTTTTTAAGAAACTTTCAGAGAAATCACGAAACCAAAATTCTCTCAAAACAGGGAAAAGAGGGTGATTTGGAACAAAAATAGGAGCATAATAGGGGAATACAATCTTTTCAATAAAATTAATGTATAAATACCATATTGGATTCAATATGAAACACTTTAAGTTTTTAAAATTTCACAATTTTCTACCCGAGAGATTAATTTTTAACTCAAATTTGACTTTTTTAATTTTACGTTTTTAAAATGTCCTGCCAAAGTTTTATTTTTCAACCAAGAGGACGAATTTTCAAATAGTTGAATTAAACGAAGAAAAAAAACGAATTTTCAATAAAACAGTGGAATTCTCAACCAAAAAGATTAATTTTAAACCAAGAAAGATCACTTTTCTACACACAAACAATCTACAGAAAGACGAATTTTGAACCAGTTGAAATAAAAGAGAACAAAAACGAGTTTATAACAAAATATTTGAATTTTTAGCCCAAAAGTTGAATTTTCAACAAAAAAGTTCATTTTCAAATAAGAAAGATCACTTTTCTATAAGAAAAAATTAATTTTCTACCGAAAGAAGATTTTAAACTAGTTGAATTAAACGAAAAAAAATGAATTTGTAACAAAATAGTTGAATTCTCAACCAAAAAGATAAATGTTTAACAAAAAAGTTAAATTTTCAACCAAAAATATGGATTTTTTCATCAGGAAGATTGATGTTCTACCAAGAAGACGAATGTTCAACAAAATACATTAATTCTCAACAAAGTTGTTGAATTTCCAGCCCAAAAATATAATTTCGTAAAAAAAAAGCTAATTTTCAGAAAAACACTTCAATTTTCTTCTGAATAGTTAAATTTTGATTAAAATAGTTTCATTTTCAACCAAATATTTGAATTTTCAACCAAAAATATGAATTTTCAAAAAAAAAAAGACTTTTTAGCAAAATAGTTGAATTCTCAACCAAAAAGATGAATTTTTAACAAAAAAGTTAAATTTTCGACCCAAAAGATGAATTTTTCGTCAGGAAGATTGATGTTCTACCGAAGAGGCGAATTTTCAACAAAATACATCAATTCTCAACAAAGTTGTTTGAGTTTTAAAAGAAAAGGGCGAATTATATACAAAACCGTGGAATTTCCAACCAAAAAATATAATTTCACAACAAAAAAGTTAATTTTCTGCATAACAGTAAAATTTTCTTCTGAACAGTTAAATTTTGATTAAAATAGTTTCATTTTCAACCAAATATTTGAATTTTCAACCAAAAATATGAATTTTCAACAAAAAAATTAATTTTTAACCAAATGATTGATTCTTTAACCAAACCAAAATTAATTTTTAATAAAGTAGTTTAAATTCTAATCAGGTAGTTGAATTTTCAACCAAACAGTTGCATTTTTAACCCAAAAATATGATTTCTTAACCAACGAGATTAATTTTCTAAGAATGGAATAGTTAATTTGTTACCCAAACAAATGAATTTAAAAAAAAAAAGAATTTTTAACAAAGTAATTCAACTTTCAACCAAGTAGATGAATTTTTTGATTTGGATTTAATATTTAAATATTTGGATTTTCTTAATGGGTTCTATTTATTTAGTTCATATTTAGGCAACGAAACTATCTGAAATTAGGACAAAAGAAAGTTTTCTTGATTCAAATAAAATTTGTTTGTGTTAAACAATCGTGTGTTGGAAACAAATACATTTTATTTGAATCAAATAAATATTTATTTAAATAAATAAAATATTTGTTTGTCTCTACATCAAAGAAAGAATTTGTTTGATTCAAACAAACATTTTTCTGAGTGCGAGGTTTTTGTGAGTGCGGGGTTTTACTGAGTGCAGGGTTTATGGGAGTGCGGGGGTTTTCTATGTGTAACGATAATTTAACAAGAATTCTCTCTTATTCACTCACATTCAAGAAATAAAAAGTATTATTTGAGTCATCGTAAGACGTAAGATGCCATAAATGAGAGCAGAGTTTGATTACTCGGAATGCAAATGTAAAGTACATATAGCTCGACTTATGTAGCTTAAAGAAAGTTGACACGTAATCCGTTCAAGTGGCCTTGCGTCACTGAATATTCGGCTAACTATTCGCTCATGCTTTTCGCTTTATAGGGATGAACTCTGACCTCAGAGTCCGCTCTTCATTATGAACATACACGCGTGCTGATAGGCTAATGCTAACAAGGATAGACTCAATGGGACTGACAAAGTTCTTTATGTCTGTCGGCTCCTTTAAAGGTAATGTCATCAGACAGAGACTCTTATTAAAGCATGCAAATTTTCATTACTGACAAGAGCTTCTCAGCCTTATCTACAATTCTTATTTTTCGAATTGATAATAAGCACTACACTGAAAACAAAAATTTCTGGATCCAAGGAAATGTGTTTCTACTTCCTTTGGTTTATTGTCTTTGTACTAACGATTTGATATACTTTAGTCGAATAAATGTTGTTAACAGGATATTTATTGAAGACAAAGACAAATTTCTTTGTAATAAGTGTGAAAATTATTAAGTCAAAGACCCGAAGAAATATTTCATCATTTAAATTACACTGGTACTTAGATTTAATCAGCCTGGATTCACTGCGTTCCGAGAATTGATACCACGGCGGTTTCAGGATGCGGGGAGCGTGGGAGGAGTTGCCTAGTCAAGCGTGACAAACGGCTCGAGGGCCGAACTCTCAGCGCGTTGGTTGCCTGGTCTGGATTTAGTTTCAAGGCTTCTGCAAGCCATGCCCGAAACCGATATTCAATCCAAGTTCCAGTGTAAATTGATTCTTTAAATTGATTTAATAATAATATTTATTTAATATTAATTATTTTAATTTAATTATTATTTAATTTAATTTAATTTAATTATTTAATTTAATTAATTATTCATTTAATAATAATAAATTAAATATGATTTAATTAATTCTTTAAATACGTATTTTAATTAAGTAACTCATCCATGTGTGGATCAAGTAATTTAGGTTTTTTTTAGTGAAATTAATATTTTTTTTAGATAAATAATTACTCATCTAAATGAAAAAAAATATTGATGCTATTCAATAATTATACGCATTTGAAAAATATTTTTTAAATGTAAATATTGATGTATTTCGTTGGAAGAAATCGTCGCTTGAATAAACAATCTGCAATTCATTAATTCGAATTAATATTATTAGGACATAGGAAATATTTTTTTTCTAAATAAATTTGCATCTCGTTGAAATAAGAATTTGTTTAATTTGCATTTTGGCATATTTCTTTAAATTATGCATTATTATCTGTGCAAAAACATTCCTTTAAATACAATGTTCATGAAATCTGTTAGAATAAATGTTTATTTAGCTTATGAAAACTAAATGGATCATTCTCAATCAATATTTATTTCAAAAGTGAATTTCTGATTTTGAAATTTCAGTGAGTTCAGGCCAAATGCCATATTTTGTCTTTGTTTTGAAGATTTGGTTTATAGGACGTATTCAGTATGATAATTCCTCAAATCTAGTAACTTTTCTTTGATTCAAGATTTTTTGTTCTCAGTTCATTCCAGACTTCACCGACCAAAATGCTCAGAAAACAGGGAAAATAGGGTCATTTTTCACGCCAATCGAGGAATAATAGGGGAATAAATTGTTTTTGAATAAAATTACTGTAGGGACCATATTCAATTTGATATAAAACCAATTTTCAACAAAAAAAATTAATTTTTCAACCGAAGAGATGAGTTTTAAACTGAAATGATCAATCTGCAAACAAAACAAATAAATGTTTAACAATGTAGTTCTACTTTTAAACAAGTATAGTTCAATTTTCAACCAAAAAGATGGATTTTCAACCAAGAAGATTAATTTTCGACTAAAAAAGTAGAATTTACAACTAAGAAACATCAATTTTCAACCGAAAATTGGATAGTTAAATTTTCATTTAAGAAGATTACATGCATTTCTAACTAAAAAGATCAATGTTTAGCCAAAAATGGAACAGTTAAATTTTCAGTTAAATACGAAATCGTTAAATTATAATGAAAAAAGATGAATTTTCTACTACAAGAGATAGGTTTTCAACATAAGAGTTTAGTTTACATGCTAAAAAGTTGAATGTTTTAGAAAACAGTTTACTTTTAACCCGGAAAAGATAAATTTTCAGCTAATAGTTTTAAATAAAAAATATAATGTTTCATATTCCAAACAAAAAATAATTTAATCTTAAATCAAAAACAGTTGAATCCTCAACCAAACAAGTTTAATTTTCAACAAAATAGTTACATTTTTAAAGAAAAAAGATGAATTTTCTACCACATGAGAAGAATCTTCAACAAAAGATCTTAGTTTTAAATCTAAAAAGTCAAATGATTTATAAAACAGTGGACTTCTTAACAGGAAAAAATAAATTTTCAACATAAAACTTTTATTTTAATCCAATAGAGACGAATTTTCAACAGAATAGTTTAATTTTCAGCAAGAAAGATAATTTTAAACCAAGAAAGATGAATTTCAAACGAAAGCGAAAGAGATGACTTTTTAACAAAATAGTTGCATTTTCAAGATGAAACTTAATTTTCAACCGAAAAAGATGAATTTTCAACAACAAAAAAAGACTTTTCTACCAAAAAATATGAATTTTTAACCCAAGGATAAGTCTTCCATTAAAAAAGAAGAATGTTCGGCAAAACAGTTGAATTTTCAATGTGAAAGTTAATTTTCAACCAAGAAACATAAATTTGAAAAAAATTAATTTTCAACTAAGTGATCGAATTTTCAAATAAGAATGACCAAAATTCTACCAAAATTTGTTGCATTTTCAACCAAAAAATTGAAGTTTTAATCCAAAAGAAAGAAATTTTCTATCCAAGAAGACGAATGTACAAAAAAACAGTTGAATATTCGACCAAAAATGTCACTTTTTAGTAAAATAGTTGTATATTTAGCCAAATAATTCAATTTTCAACGAAATAGTAGAATTTTCAACCAAAAGAGATAAATTTGGAACCAATTATGCCACCTGTCGCGCCGGTGGCGTAATTGGTTGAACGCTCCACTCGTGAATAGTGGCGTTCCCGGTTCAAATCCGGGCCGACGCAGATTTTTTCTCGTTTCTGCAAACATTATTAGACTAGTACAATCGACAATATTTAACATAAGAAATTTACTAATTAACCTGGTCGACAACCTAACATCAATTCTCCAAAACGAATGAAGTTTTAACTGAAAATAGTTGGATTTTCTCGTTGGGTTCTATTAATTCAGTTCACATTTAAGTAAAAACCAAGAAAAAGGGGAGGAAAGGAAAATTTCTGGACAACACGAGAAAAAAATTTTTTTTTTTTTTTTTAATGAAAAAAGAGGGAAATAGGGGAAAGAGTTCGAAGCCTGCTATTTAGAAGTCAGGCCAATCAATGTTGAATTAGAGAAAATTAAGGTGAATTAAAGCGATTTTAGAGGGGAGTCAAACAAAAATAAAGAAAACTATACTGTTTCAGAATATAGATTCCCGTTACCGACATTTACCGATATCCAGAGCATTCGGAGGTTCGTGTCCGTGCTGAATGCCAAAATTAAAAAATAATTTCAAGAAATTGATCGATTTTAGTAACTTGCGGAATTAATTTTCTTTTATTCAATTGGAATTATTTATATTTTTGGACGTAATAAGAGTTTCAGAATTATTTAAACCGAAATTCAAATTGCTTTGTGCTTTGCGGAATATGATGTTGAAACGTGAGGTAAAGTTCGTGAAACCAGAATGAGCTCGAAAGTACAGAACATGTACAACTATGTGCACATAATATTAACCTGGCCAGCAATGTTTTGTAAAAAAGTCATGGTAATAATAATAAAATCGATAAAGGCGTAATGTCGCTCTCTCAGAAGTAATAAAATTCTTATCGCAATCTGAGGAGATATTAAGACAAAAAATTCATAAGTAAGCCAAGAAGAAGCATCTTTTACAATTATTTCAAAAGCTTATAGTAACAATATATATAGTAAAAATGAATAATAACAATTATTATGAATCAAAAATTCGAGTGTGGAAAATCAAAAATTTAGTTTCTTTCAAAACTCGAAACCTTGCAGCTAAATAAATAAACATTCTTGTTTAAATATTCTCACATTTTAAAGCAAAACTTTGCTTGAAATGTAATTGTAATGAACCTTTTTTGATTATTATTTGTTAAAATTTGACTGAGTTATAGAATTTCAAGCTAATTCGATTTGAGTTTTTAATAAAATAATTAAATATTCAACAAAATAGTTGAATTTTGAACCAAATTGTTGAATTTTCAACCTAAAAGATGAGTTTTCTACCAAATGATTTAATTTTACACACAAACAGATTAAACTTGCAAAAGCAGCTGAATTTTCAATCCAAAAGGACGATTTTTTACAAATAAACAAACGTTTAAGAAAACAGTTGAATTTTCAACTAGAAAGGATCAGGTTTCAACAAAATACATGAATTTTCAACAATCTCGTTGAATTTTTAACAAAATACTGGAATTTCTTACTACAAACAACAATTTTCAACCAAGTCGAATTTTCAACAAAAAGCTGAATTTTCAACAAAAAATTAAATATTTGATATTTTAACAATAAAAAAAACATGTTAACAAAATAATTTAATTTTCAAATAAAGATGAATTTTCAGCTACAATGATGAATCTGCAACCAAAAAAATGATCTTTTAACCATGAGGGTCCACTTTCAACAAACAAATTTTCAACCCAGAAGACAAATTTTCTACAAAACAGTTGAACTATTAACTCAATAATATTTTTTTTTTCTAAAAAGATGAATTTTAAATGAAGTGATTTAAGTTTAATCACAGAGATGAATTTTGAATTGAAATTATGAATCTTTAACCAACAAAAAAAGAAGAATTTTTAACAAAGTAGTTCATCTTTTAACTTTTCTAGCCAAATAGACGAATTTTCACCCAAAAAAATATTTTAAGTCAAGAAAGAAAATTTTGTTATCAAATTGTTGAAATTTTAAGCCAGAAGACGAATTTTTGTGAAGCAATTGCACCTTCAATCGAAAAATATAATTTTTTAACAAAAAAGTAAATTTTAAACCAAAAACAGAAAGTTTTAACAAAAAGATTACTTTTATACTAATAAAAACTAAATTTTAATGAAAAAGATCCATTTTCGAGAAAAAAGTGGAAAGTCACATTTTCAGGTAAAAAATTAATTTTTAATAAAAAAAAAGATTTTTTCAATAGAGAACAAACATTTCCATCAAATTGTTGAATTTTTCGGCCAAAAAGACGAATCATTTACAAAACTGTTGAATTTTCAATTAAAAAATGTGAATTTTTAAACAAAAAGTTAATTTTCAATCAAATAGTGGCATTTTCTATTAAAATAATAAAATTTGCAAACAAATAAAATTTTTTTCAACAGAACAGTTGAATTTTTCATCCAATACACAGAGTTTTTTTACAAAATAGTTCAATTTTCATCCAGAAAATATGAATTTTCAACTAAAAACGATAAATTGTTAACCAACAATGAAATAGCTCAACTTTTAGTCAAAAAAATAATGTTAAACCAAAAGAAAAGGAATTTTCAACAAATTAATTGAATATTCAATTATTTAAAAAATTAATTTTCAACACAAAAATAAACAAATTTTAAACCAAAAAATATTATTTTTTAATTAAAATGATGAATCTTCAACACAAAAATATTATTTTTTTAAAAAGTGGTTCAACCTTCACCCAAATAATTGAATTTTCAACCAAAAAAAAATTAATTCTCAACGAATAGTGGAATAGTAGTCATTTCGAATCAAAAGGACGACTTTTTAATAAAATTGTGGAATTTCCAACGAAATAATTAAATTCTTAGCCAAAAGTTTTCAACGAAATAGTAAAATAGCGAATAAAATAAAAATACAAGGCAATTCAATGACTAATAAGAATATTATATTCATTTTATTTTTATTATATTCATTTTCAAAATTCCCTAACTTTACTCTGATCGATTTTTTATTTTCCCGGACCATTAATATTCAAATACCAAAATCTTATTCTTGTGACATAAAAATAAAAATTTGTCGAATTTAGTATCCTTGACAGTTATTTAAAGAGCCTCTTATAGAAATTTGCTAACTTTTGCAAGATTTTTTTTCAAAAATCCCTGACTTTTCCCTGATTTCTAGGTTTTCCCTAACCTACGACCATACTCTACAAATATTTTGGGATAACTTAGTCAAATTTCATCCAATTATAATCAATAAAAGCTAATTACACGCGGAATTAATCTTACTTTCAATATATTGACATCAAAAAATTATTAAATTTCAAAAATGTCATTAAATTGTTGTTGAAGCTGGAAAAAATCGGAAATAAATGAGAAACTTTAAAATATATTCGACTATAGCTTCGTGATTTTTACCGTGATGAAATGAACAATCTATTGTTAAAAAGGTTTTTTTTCTACTTTCAAACAAAATTTGTATTTGTCTTTAAGGTAATAAAAATGCCAGGACCATGAGCAAAATTGTATGACTGTTCCAAGTTTTTCCAGGTAAAACCGAATTCTAGGACTTTAAGTCCAGGTTTTCAAGGCTTTCCAGGACGCTAGACACCCTGTCTGAAGCTCTAACTAAAAAATTGGAATTCCGTATATTCCACCGGGATCTCAGTATTAAAATAAACCATTTGCAAGCCGATAATTACGAAAAGTTAATCCTCCTTCATTATATAACCATTCTAGGCGATGATTTCCGACGTAACAAAGAATGATTCATGAACAGCAATACGTGGGCTAATGGGCTTAATTAAAGTTCTGTCGAGTTTAGAGTTTCCCGCAAAGTTCGAGACCACCATTGAGACGTTATTGGTTAGATTGTTAGAAGACGAAATCCAACATTCCTGGGTTTGTGTGTGTACTGACACGTGTGTATCGTGTAGCGAAAAGATGGTTACATACTATGCTTACTATGAAGTTAAGAGGCCCGGGGAATTAACATACGCCATTGTCCTGCCAAGCCTCGAGAAACCTTCAACAATGAACCTTTATCCTTTGCGAGGTGGTGTACTGTACACTTTCGAACCTGTCAGTTCGCGATATCGTCTTTTAATGAACCTCGAGGGTCATAAAATTCGTTGCGGTTTCAATTTTCGGTGAGCGAACCATCCCACATTTCTGAATTTATCAGAGTGTGAGAATAACATTGTTGATGAAACACCCACTGTAGAAATAACTCCACGGGAACGCTCTTAAAATGAACCAGTGAAATCTCACTGGTTGAAACAGTCAAAAGTTTGTAACTGTCAATCAGCGAATTCTCCCTGATTCACTCAGTCGAATTCCGTCTCTGGTTTAATTTAATAACTGATTTCTCAGTACCAGTAGTCATCTGGTCGCACGCGTTACCATCCGTCAGCTGGTTAGTTATAACACTTATTATTCATTACTATTGTACTAACAGTTGCGGAATTATCTTTTTAAAAGCCGCACTTTACTCTCACAACAATGATTGAGGGCTATTTTAGTTGAGTCATTTACTGGTTAACCCAGTCAAAATGGGAAAATGACTGTTTCGCCAGTGATGATTCAAAATACTGGTTCAGTTTAAGAGAGAACAGACAAACTCAGGATGGCCGAAAAACTTCATTTTCAAAATTTCCTTATTTTTTCCTGACCAATTTTTTATTTTGCCTAGATTTGGACTTGGTCCAAGTGGCCGGAAGAAAAAAACGAGGTCTGTCCTATAGGTTTAAACTTTAGTCCTATGCTTAGACCTAGATTAAAACATAGGTTCATGTCCGCCTAAATTTATTCACTTGAAAAAAAAAAAAAATTAAATTTTACGTAAATTGTATGAATGTATGCAGAATGTATTATTTTTAACAAAAATGGTATTAATTAAATAATACAGTGAAAAATTAATAATGTTATAAAATTCCATAAAAATGATATAAAGTCATGTTAAAAACTGACAAATAATTTTATTTTTTAAATTATTTCCATAATTTGTGAGAAACAATAAATAGTTCTATTAGTTATTACTCGTTGATAGTATAGCAATCAAGAATTTTGAAAAAGTTTCTTAACTTATACTATTTTTGTTAAAATGATTGCACCCTTCGTAAAATCTACGTAAAAATGAATTTTCTTTTAATTAAAGAAATGTAGGATCTCTTATAAACGATATAAAACCATTTCTGCTTAAAATTAATACATTTCAAACTTATTAATTTATTTCAAAATAAAGATGACTTTTTTACCATAGAAGATGAGTTTTCAACAAAACAGCTGAATTTTCGACCAAAAAAGATAACTTTAAACAAAGCAGTTAAATTTTCAATAAAATAATATAATTTCCCACAAAATATCTCAATTTCTAACCCAGATGGTAAATTTTCAACATATACAAAGATAAATTTTCAATCCAATAGTCAAATTTTCAAACCAAAAAATTAAACTTTAATCAAAAACAATTCCATTTTCAACCAAATAATATAATTTTTCAGAAGATAGTTGAATTGTCAACAAATTAATTAAATTCTCAAAAATATGGTTGAATCATTAACAAAATGCTTGATTTTTCTATTTAAAAAGATTAATTTTCAACAAAATAGTCGAATTTTCAAACAAAAAAGATTAAACTCTGATCAAAAACAGTTGCATTTTCAAAGAAAAAGTTAAATTTTCAAGCCCAAAAGCCGAATTTTTTAGAAAACAGTTTTAAATTTCAATTGGAATTAAAGTTGAATTTTCAACAAAAAGATCAATTTTAAACGAAAAACGTAATAGTTGATAATTCAACCAAGAAAATGAAGTCAAATATCTTAAATTTTCAACCAGAGTTGAATTCTCAATAAAAAAATTCATTTTTGAACAAAGTAGTTGAATTTTTAACCAAATGATTTCTCAACAAAAAATGTAATAGTTGATATTTCAACAAAAAATATGAAATTTCTTTCAAAAGAGATGAATTTTAAAACAAAAAAAAAACCTAATTTTCAACAAAATATATGAATTTTCAAACAAATAGTTGAATTTTCAACTAAAGCAGATACATTTTGAACCAAAAATTAAAAAGTTAAATGTTCGGTGAAAAAAATATTTACATATTTTCAACCAAAGAGATGAATACAATGATGAATTTTCTAACCAAAAATACAAATTTTCAACAAATAAAGATTTTTCAGTCAAAACAGAAAAAAAAATTTTATTCAAACCGCTGAACTTTTAAGGCGAAAGGCGATTTTTCTGTAAAATAGTTGAATTTTCAACTTCAAGAATATGAATTTTCAACAACATTTATTTTCAACCAAGCAGTTATATTTTGAACCAAAAAGTGGAAATTTTAACCCAAGAAGATTAGTTTTCTACTAAAAAAGACAAATTTTCAAGTAAAAAGATCAATTCTCAACAAAAGAGTTCAATTTTGAACCAAATACATAAATTCTTACAACCAAAAAAACGAATTGTTAACAAATTTGTTCAACTTTTACACAAGTAGTTGAATTTTCAATTTAAAAAGATTAATGTTTAACAAAATAGTTGAACTTATAACCAAAGAGCTGAATTTTCAACTAAAATTATGAATCTTCAATTCGAATAATTATATTTACAACTAAAAAACTAATTTTCAAGCAAAAAAACGAATATTTAACCAACGAGATAAATTTTTAACAAAAAAGTTGAATTGTCAGCCAAAGAAGATTAATTTCCAAACACAAAGTTGTATTTTTATCCATAAAGATTAAATTTCTACTGAAACATGAATTTTTAAACAAAAACAAAAGAATTTTTTTTAAAATAGTTGAATTTTCAATCAAGAAAGATTGCAATGTAATTTTTAACACATAATATGAAGTTTCTACAAAAAGATCCTTTTTTACCAAAATAGTTGAATTTCAACCCAAACAGACGAATTTTTAACAAAGCATGCAGTTGAATTTTCTACACAAAAAAATGACTTAATAAAGCAGTTGCATTTTGAACCAAATAATAAAATGTTTAACTAAAAATATAATCTTCAGGAGGAAGTAACCACACAAAAAAAGAAATGCAAGGCAAATAAATCACTGAGAAAAAAAATTATATCAGCGTGGCCGCAAATCTTCATGCTCTCAATTCCCTCATTTTTCCCAGATCAATTTTTCATTTTCCCTGACCAATAATATTCAAAGACTAAAACCTTAATCTTGTAACAGTTTTAACATAAAATCTTTTATAAATGGAATAAAACAATATCAAATATAAATTTCAAATTTATTATCCGTGACGGTGATTTAAAGTGCCTCTTCTAGAAATTTCCTGACTTTTGCAAGATTTTGTTCAAAATGCCTGATTTTCCCTGACCAATGAAATTCTTTGAATTTTCCCTGATTTCCAGGTTTTATCTGGCCTACGGCGACCCTCCAAACTCCAAACTGTAATTTTTAATACACAGTAAAAATAGCGTTTTTTATATTTTCCGTTTTTTTATGTATCTTGATTAAATTTGAGGAGTCTTGTCATTGATTGGGACAAATCCAAACTCACCTCAGATTGCTTTTTTCGAAAGTAAAATGTTTTTAATACAAAATAATAATTTGTCGCGATTTATTCTTTTACTGTAAGAGGGAAACGATAGCAGCACTTAACAAAAATTCTGGTTAAAATAACCAGAATGTCGAGTTCATCATGAACTTACAAGAAATTCTGGTTATTTGAATCAGAATTGTGATTATCAGTTCTAGATTTTTTGAAAGGGATTTTAAGCGCCAACGCTTTTTTTAAATATATTTTTACAAACTAAACTCTAAAGTTTAAAGTCTAAAGTAAAGGGTTGATTATTTGTGTGAGGTATAGTGACCATTTTGGAAGTAATTTCAGTATGTCAGAAATTAAAATACTTTAGATGTCTACCGCCTGCTATGCTCTTTTCCTGAAAGCGAAGCTGTTTTGACAGATGACACCGTGGAAACCCGAAACACATGTTACCCAAATTCTACTGGGAGTCTTCATTTTTCACTTCCGAGTACACGCTCTTTTTTCCTTCCAAAAAGCTCGATCCTCGGAAATTGAGTTCTTCATTGAATTAGAAGATTTCATCTTTGTAAGATTTTCAAAATCGAATCGAAAATTATTATTTTTATAAATATACTAGCCAAAAATAAATGATAAATATCAATGAAATTTAACTCAAATTTCCTCAAAAGGATCATAAGATTATTCTATAAAATTCCTAAAATCTAAACTATTTTTTTTCCTTGTAAAATTGCAATTTCGTACTTCTCTTGTCTTGATTAGAACTAAAAGATAAAGCAACTTTATCTTGGACCTATAAAATCAGGGTTGAGACTAAAATGCAAAAAAATGTAAAATTTAATTATATTATTTCTGATTCGTAAAAGAGGTTTCTTAAGTTTTCAAAATCCGTACACAAATTTGAAAAACCAAAATTACAAAAATAGTTGTTCCTGAAGATTTCTGCAAAAGTTGCCTAAGAGTCGAAGAGTTTTTGAATATTTTCAATCATTTTTTCAGTATTTCCAAGAATGTGAATTTCCTTTCTAAAAGCAATTGCTTTTTTCTTTCTAATTCAGATGTTGTAAATCTCTTTCCGGATTCTGGCGGGGTTTACGTTCCTCTTTCAAAATCCGTTCGAAAAATTTAAAAAAAGTTAAAAATGACCAAAATGGAGACGACTTATTTGAAAATATAAAAAGTAGATTTTCACCAAAAAAACCCATACTTATATTTTTTGGCAATTTTTTGCTAAATTTTGCTTTTTATAGGGAAGACATCCTGTGAATTTTATGCTGGGTAAACCATTTTTGCGGAAAGGAGAGTTTTTTTATTATAATCGAATTTTCAAATTCTTCTCAGAAACAAACAGATACCAAAAAAGTTAGGATAAAAGTTTCCACATCTAGAAAAGTTCTGTGAAAATTTTCTCTTTTGCAACATCTTGCTTCGTTTAGGAGAAAAAAGAAAACTTTCAGGAAAAAATTCTCCCTGCCTCAAAAATGGTTTAGCTCGCATAAAACTGATAGGGTATCTTGCTCGTAATTATAAGCAGAAACTTTTAAAAAATATTGCAAAAAATAAAAAAGGTGCACAAAATCTTTTTTACTTTTTTCTTCGATTTTTGAAAACATGAAAAGAAGATTTTCCGGAAAACCCCTCTTTTTTATTTTTTGCAATTTTTTTTTAAGTGTCTGCTCATATTAGGAAGGCACTCTATTAGTTTTATAAGGGATAAACCATTTATGAGGCCGGGAGAATTATTTTTCTAAAAATTTCATTTTCAATATTTTCTCCTAAACGAAGCCAGATATCGCAAAAGAGCAAGAGGAATATTTAGGAGAACTTTTTTAGATCTTCTAACTTTCAACTTATTTTTTTTATTTTTGGTTGTTTCCGAGAAAAATTTAATCTTAAGAAAAAAACTTCTCCTGTGCACAAAAATGTTTAAACACGCAAGAAACTCACAGGATTTCTGCCTTATAAAAGGCCACATTTATAAAAAAAATTGGAAAATAATATAATTATGTTTTTTTTGTGACAATCGACTTTTTATATTTTCAAACAAGACTTCGCCATTTTGGTAATTTTTAACTTTTTTAAAATTTTCAAACGCATTAAGAAAGAGGACGGTAAACTCCACCAGAACCGGAAAAGCAATTTGAACATTTTCTTAAGATTGCTGGGAACATTTTTAATGACTTTTGTTAAAAAAAAATAATGCTGAGAGAATATTTAAAATGATAAAAAATGCAAATTTGAATAATAAATTACAACTAAACAATTATTAATTTGGACGACATTTGAAGAAATTTAAGATATATTTAGAAGTTTTGAGAAGATTCCAAAATAATTTAAAACTTGAAAAGATTTCAAAACATTTAAAACTTAATCTAGATTTTTCAAGATTTTGAACCAAAATTTATAGGCCTTTTGAGAATTTTGAAAGGTTTCAAAGGATTACAATTTTTAAAATTAAAATTCCTCAAAAAACTAAATTTTTTTCTTAATTTAAAAAGAATAGTTGAAAAAATTTTCAAAGAAAAGTGTGCAAGATTTTTCAGCAATTTTTTGTATTCTTGCAGGATTTTCGGAAAATTGTAGGAAAAATTCGAGTTCCAAGATAATAGCAAAATTTTCATTGGATGCATGGAAAATGTTTAAATAATTTATTTAAATATGTTTTTAAGAGAATGTTTCAAAAGATCTAGACAAATTTTCATGTACAAACTAATGTTTCTAGCTTAAACTTGAATAAAATTATATCATTTTGAAAATGTATAATTTTTTCTATTCATTCTTCAATTTATACCAATGAAAATGATAGCGTGAATTTTCAATTTTTGAAATTTTTTAACTATACAATGTATCAAGATAAAAAATTTTGCATTTTAACGCCTTTTAATGACAACATTTTCAATTGAAAAGTGTTAAAAGCTTCCATTTTATATGCGTAAATTATTGAGCGTTTGAATTACAAAATTTTTAAGTTTTAATTTTAAAAGTTTAAAATTCAAAAGTATTCCACTTTGTGTTTTTTAATTTCTGGCTAAGTTTTTATAAATTTAAATGAAAAAAATTATCTTCAAGAGTTCGAATCTTTTAATTTCAATGACCGTATTCAATTCTTTCTCAATTGTTCAATTTCTATTTGCAGTCAAAAAGTTGTTCTTTTTCGACTTAGGATGACAAATATTGAGAACATTGCAATGACATAATTTTAAATGACATATATGGTGTCCAATCAATTGCTATCTTTTTGAAAAAAAAACTTCAAACTTACTCAGTGTTTTGTCCACTATATATAAACTATATACACTACCGTCGGAAATTGTGCGCACGACTCTTGTGAGCGCTTTTAAAAATCACTGCTGACTTCGAACCTTGATATTTCGGTAAAAAAAAGTGATAGGGCATTTCTTAAAAAACATTTGGAAAGCTTATGAAATTCCACGTATAACTGTACCCAACAAATATTTTGATGACCTTCTGAAAATAATACAGCACGTGAGAAGTTTAAAAACAAAATTCCAGATTTTCTCAAATTTTCTACCTCAAATTCAACTTTTAGCACGACTTCGGGAAATTTGTTCAAAAACCTCAAAATTATACGACATCAAGACTGAAAAATTATCTTTAATTTGAGCCAAGAAAACTTGAAAAATCTTCATGGGTACCCGAGATATGATTAAAAATGTTCAATCGTATCTGAGCTCAATTGAAAAAAGCTTTGAAACTTCCGTCAAACCATTAAAATCCATCGAGAATTCCCTCTAATTCAAAAAGAATAACAATTTCTAATTCAAATCACTATAAATTGATTGGAAAAATATTCGAACATTATTATGTAATCGGAGCTAAACTGCAAGCTGTCAAGAATAGAGACAAGGAATAACAGACAGCCAAGGATAAGACTCTCTCTCTTCACATACAGCGCCCACTCTCACTCCAAGCTTCCCAGGGTTCGTGCAGACAAAAGGCATCTCTGTTTGACACTACAGGAACACCAGAATTCCTAACATGGCGTTAGAAAGAGGATTCTGCTAACGGTTACGAGACTTCTGAAAGTCCATCACCGGAAGCCCCGATAGATGGCAGGACCGTCACTGAAAACTGTTGTTTTTGAGTGTTCTATATAAATTTCCAACAGGCTTTATAAACATTTTAAGTCGAGGAATTTATTATAAATCGGACTCGTTATTATTAATGAAATTTGAAAATTGGCCATTGCTCTTTTACTGTATTGCCGCCAAGTGTTAGGGACGTACCACCATGAACAATATTTGCAGTCACGTACCGTGGTCGTGATTGGTTGTTCCTTCGTACGTAATCTAAAGGCATTTTGTGATTGGCCGCCCGTGACTCCGACAAAAGATTTATATTCGCGTCCGTCGCTTCCGTGTAACAATCATCAGTCTCGTTCTGGATACCGTCTCAGCTCGGCTTTGCTCCGACGCTTGGCCATTATTCAGAGTGCCCCTTACGATTCAAATTCGGTTATATTATATTTGTCTATGTATAATAATGGTTGGGTGGGCTGATTTTCGTGATACCTGCCAACTCGACAAAATTTTACGGAATCTGATTCTTTTCTTCCTGCATGCTTAGCGGGATGTGGTATCTATTCGGCGATTTCAGAACGTATGTAAATGTTCGTTACGAGGATTTATTTTTACACCCCTAACGATCAAGTCATCATAATCAGGGAAAAATGTACGTTATCGGGTTGCAACATTTCCGATTTTTTGTCTAAATAATTTCCAATCAATTTTTGTGAGCTAAAATAAGATAGAGTTACTGTTCTCCGATCCTAACCTAAAAATATAACATTCTGTATTCTCAATAGTTATTTTCTTCATTTGAATCCTTTTATTATTTTTGAATTAATGCACCATTTGTTATTGTCTATAGACAAAAATAACTAGGTCTTGTAGTTTTCAATCAAACCCCTCCAAGAGTAAGTTTCCGATTTTGAAGTTAAAAAATAACCTCAAATTTTGAACATTGTGAATTTAGAGTAAAATTAATTGCACGAGCAGCATTTTCTTTTCGATACCGAGAAATACCCTTGCAATAAGATGAACATTAATTTCAAGTATTAATTATAAATATTGGCCCCCAGTCTGGCGACGATTCAGAGATAAGGATTCCCTTACATGATTCCTAGACTTGGAGGGGGTTATTTCTTGGCAACTGTAACAGAATCGTTACCATAAAATAAGATTCATACAGAGCTGCGTGTAAGGGTTGCCGGGCCGTACCCGCGATGAGGCGAAACCCTCCGAAGGGTCCCGAATTCCCGGGCGACGACGCATTCCGTCGTCAGTAGTTAGCTTGTCGCTAGTGGATGCTACTTGTTTTGTGCCTAACGTGACTCCTAAGTGTCTCCTATCTGTGCCTCCCAAAGATACTTGGGCAACTCTGGCCGCCGGAGAAGATCTCCAGGATACTCACCTGCAACGGTCTTTATCAGGATCAACCGATTTCGTTCACGGGCTTACCGCCCAATCAAAAATCCTACACTTTTCCTTTTCAAAGATTCTAACCTGCCGAGAAAAAAAAACGCAAATTGAAATTCAAATTGTAACACTTTTGCTTTTGACTCTTACTCAAAAAAGTTCATTTTTGCATACTATTGATCCATGTTCTTTACCATTTACCTGTAATGTTCATGCTATTTGTGATTACTGCTATATCCTATATTTGAAAGTCGGTACGGCTAAGCTTAGTTACCGTTACCGTTACTTAGTTGAGTAAACTTACACTGTACGCTATTCGCAGGCTTAAACTGCTTAAGTGGAGGCAGAGACTTGAGCAGTTTAAGCCTGCAAATAGCGTACGGTGTATGTAGGCTCCATAAGGCGATCTCATCGACGATGGGCAATCTGTGTTTATTTGAATTCGAGATGTTTGTTTTTTAAGAAGCTTAAGGGAAGTATATGCATTTATACTTCGGTATATATACGATTCCTGTCACTCATTTTTTTAACATTTTTAATATTTTATTCGTATTTTGAAAAATTCATTTTCGATATAACCTTTTAGTCATAGTTCATTTACATTTCTAAATGTTTGTAATTTTCCAAATTTTGAGTACATTTTATATTTTTTAATTAAAGCTTTTCACATTTCGGAAAATTTGTTTTTGGATTTTTTATAATAAATTTTGTACATTTTTTTTTAATTTTCAGATTTATCAAAAAAGGTTTTATATCTGTGCTGAAACTATCTGTAAATAATTTCCAGTCATTAAAAATTATTTAAAAAATTGTTTATTGCGCTATAAACCAATTATTGTACAAAAGTTCTTTTCGGTATTGGGAATGTTAAGCTCATTGAAATCCAGAGCTTTGGTATGGAATGTGTGAGAAATACAAGTTTTATTACTATTACTTGAAAGAAGATGCTATTTGGCAATTTAAAAAAAAATCACAGTTTGGCTATTCATCAACGAACATGCTTAATTTTTTCAACGGAATAAACTAAGAATCCTTTTCCGGTTACTGTTTGATACGATACATTGAAAATTTACAAGAATTAATAATTATTTAAACAATCTTTATAAATAAATTCAGAGTTTTTCTATTTTTCAACGAATAGGCTCAGCTAAAAAAAATGAACTAAGAATATCTTTGCGATGACTCTTTTTTTTCAATTAAGTTACCATTAGGGATCAAAGTCGTCTACAATTTTTGGATTAAAATTCTTTGAGATTGGGTACCTTTTCCCTAAGGGCGATTCCTCGGATTCTTCTTGGGTCATATCTTCAATCTGGCCGCTGTGCATGTTGATTTTCACCCGTGTTTGATAGTGACCTTCTGCTCTATATATTCCACGAAGTATGGTATTTTTTTGCTCGAATATTGCGAAAATGTCACCATTGAACGTTGATAATACAATTTGTTCTTCACGTGGCATGGTTTTCCTTGGACCTCTCAATTTAATTGGCTTATCGCTTGGAAACGTGTATCTTCGAATTTTGAATCGACGGTTCGGATTCGTGTGGGGAATAAGCTGAACTGATTTATTTGCTTCAAGTTTAATATTAAGTACGTCTAAAGAAGGACGACTGCCAGGAGGAGATCTGGACCTGACATGAAGATTAGGCTCGGTAGACGAAGAAGACCTGACAGGAGAAACCGAAGAATGAGGTATGGCAAGAGAAAGAGACAAATCAACGGAACTCGAACGCCTGCCACGAGGAACATCAGGAATAGATTTGCCAGTTGATGAAGAATCGTACTGTGTACTCAACTCTGCAACCAAAAATAGAGGATTCAATTTTCCTTGTGCACTCTCATCCGGCATATTTTGCACAATTTTAATTTTCTCTTTGGGCATATTTTGTCTAAAATGAATTTTTAAACTCGTTGGAATTAACCTAGAATTCTTTGGATTTCGAAAAGTCCAATCCGGGAAACTGGAAAAGACCGAGAAATGACCGTAAATATAATTTAAAAAACGGGAATTTACTTCTGATCGCAGAATAATTCAAATTTCTATAATTTTCTTAATTTTTGTTAATTTAGAAAATTGATTTCTACTTTATCTACAGTCGCAGATTTCTCAGCTTTTTTTTTGGTTAAGAATTAGATTTTTAACAGAAAATTTAACGATTCGATTTTTAGCTGAAAATTGATCATTTTTAGTCCAAAATCCAACAATTTGGATAAAAATTAGTCTTTTTTAATTCAAAATTCAAATATTTCTTTGAAAATCCACATATTTTGTTGAAAATCGATTTTTTTGATAGAAAATTATCGTTTTATTTGCAAGTTAATCTTCTTATTCAAAAATTCTTGTTTTCGGTTGGAAATAAAATTACTTGGTTGAAAGTTAAACTCTTTCGTTAAAAATTAATCCTTTTGGTTGAACATTCATTTTTTTAATAAAAATTTGAATATTCAATTTTTGGTTGAACAATAATCTTTTTAGTTGAAAACTCATCTTTTTTGGTTGAATCTTAATTTTTTGAACTTAAAATTGAATTATTTAAGTTTTGATTGAAAATTTATCTTTTTTAATGAAAATTAATTTTTTGCTGTTTAAAATTCAACTATTCCAGTTGAAGGTTCATGATTTTAGTTCGAAATTCACCTCTTAGGTTGAAAATTGAATTATTTTCTTGAAAATCCGTTATTTTGTGTTGAAAATTAATTTTTTCAAGTAAAAGTTTAACTATTACATTTTTTGTTGGAAATTGATATTTTTCAGTGGAAAATTTAAATATTTGTTTCAAAATTCATTTATTTTGAAATTTTTTTGCTTGAACTATATGGTTGAAGGTTGAACTACTTTGTTCAAAATTTCCTCTTTTTGGTTGAAGATTTATTATTTTAGTTTAAAATTTACGTCTTTGGTGAGAAGTTTCAACTATTTTGTTGAAAAATTCGTTTTTTTTGCTTGAAAATTATTTCTTGTAAATGAAAATAAAAAACTGTTCCATTTTTTGATAAAAATGCATCTTTTCGGTGTTAATTCAACTTTTTCCCCAGCATATATGGGATACCATATGTTCCCATGCACATATGGTATCCCTTGGAATAAATTCGGTTTAAATTTGTACTCATTTCAGACAAACTCAAATAAAGTTTAAAGAAAACAGGAATTGGGAAAGAATGTTGATTAATTCGCATAAATTCCGATTTGTTTATATATTTAAAAAAATAACTTAAAATTATAGATTCATTATGTTATTATATTTACCAATAGAATTGAGGACAACCACCAATGATAAGACAAGAGTAGAAACAATCATCATTTATAATCAAAGGAAAAACTAATTAATTTATCAATGAAGAATTTTATTAAAAATGCGACTAAGGAATATTTCATTCTTCATCAGATTATATAGCACAACTTATAATCGTTATCTCCTAAGTTACAGGCTTCAAATTTGTCCTTGTCAGATGTTTACATTTCATTAAATTTTTTTTCAAGGAAGAAATTTAATTACTACATTCGTTAAAACTCATATCAGATATAACCTTCCTTTTTTTTAGCTAAAATAAGATAAAATTAAATAACTTACAAAAAAGTCAGCAACTAATGTCACAATACATACATGCAGAACACATGTAGCAAAAGCTACGTCTGTTTTTCTCTATAAAAATAGATGCGTTATTGAATTTTCTATAAGAATATGTTTTTCCAGAAGAAAAGTTTCTAGATGGTTATAGAATAATCCTCAGTTACTTATTACATTTTGTATCTAATTCAGTTCACAAACAATATTATATTTAAGTTTTACATTTTTTTAAATTAAATTAATTTTATGGACGAAACTCTTCTACAATTATCTTTTTAAAAGTCCTTGTGATTGGGCAATTCTTGCCTAAGGGAGTTTCCTCGATTTCTTCTCGGGTCATTTTTTCAACCTTGCCACTATACATGTTTATTTTTACCCGTTTTGTAAATAGACCTTCCATTGTATATATTCCACGAAGAACTGTATTATTTCTCTCGAATATTGCGAAAATATCACCATTTAACGTTGATAATACAGTTTGTGGTTCGGTTGGAATGTGCATAGCGATTTGCCTTTGTCCTTTCAATTGAATTTGCTTATCTCTTGGAAAAGTGTATCTTTGCATTTTGAATCGCCGGTTTGGATTCACATTTGGAATAAGCTGAATTGATCTATTTCCTTCAAGTTGAAATCCGAATATGCGCAAAGAAGGATGACTGCCAGGAGGAGACCTGGACCTGACACGAAGAGACGGCTCGGTAGGTGGAGAAGAACTGGCAGGAGAAACCGAAGAATGAGGTATGGCAAGAGAAAGAGACAAATCAAGAAAAGACGAACGTCTGCCATGAGGAACACCAAGAATAGATTTGCCATTTGGTGAAGAATCGAACTGTAAACTCAACTCTGCAACAAAAAAAGAAAAAAAAATTCAATTTTTCCACAATTTTACTTTTCTCTTCCGACATATGAATTCCACTGTAAAAAAATACCATTTCAAGGCTAGTTTTTGGTATTAAAACAGTCCTCCAAAAATATAGTCTCGGTGGCTCTATTCTAATGCCACTTTATTTTGATACCACTAAACGACTGTTTTAAAATTTTATGTTGACTAGAAGACGAATTAAACCACATGACGAATCCCTAATGGAAAATAATGATATTCGTATTTTACGTAGGAAATCTCCGATTTATCTTCCCCACAACAAGACAATTTTTTAATTCTACTCCGCAAAATTGTTTGCAAAATCTCAGCTATTCTGTAAAATTACAGAAAAATCAAAAATCACAATCTGTGAATGCTATTTTTAAAATTTTAAATGACTTTTTATTTTGAAAAATTAATTCAAACAGAATATTAAAAAAGATTTTAAGAGACATCCAAAATTATCAAAAAATAACTTGGAACATTTTAAGTAATTTTTTTTTTCATTTTTCATGATTTAAACATCAGAAAAATTTGAAAATATTCCAAAAATCTTAGAACAAAATGTAGATTTTTCAACAATTTTAAATAAAGTTTTAAAGCTGTTTGAGGATTTTGAGAGGTTTCAAGATAATACAAACATTTTCTTAAGATTCCTGGAAAAAGTTTGCGTTTAAATTAAAAAATGT
Organism: Andricus grossulariae; assembly: GCA_011634705.1. Lineage (NCBI taxonomy): Eukaryota > Metazoa > Arthropoda > Insecta > Hymenoptera > Cynipidae > Andricus > Andricus grossulariae. Next base: position 30,599,886 of record JAABKJ010007545.1, on the reverse strand, counting down.
AGACCTTAGTGTCCTTCAAGGTGAAAAATAAATACATTATTTCATTTTACTTTTTTATAAATAAATGATTGTTTTTAAGTTCAAAGAAAGGAATACCTTCTTTCACAAATGTCAATTTTAAACAAGTACAAAATTGTGCGCGCCACGCGCGTACTATTTACCCTTTCCTTGGAAAAAAATCTACTGAGTAGAACTACTTTGTTAAAAATTCTTGCTTTTTGTTAATAATTTATTATTTTAGTTGAAAAATCTTTTTTTTCAAAACTCATTTATTTTGTTAACATTTTTTTAAATTATTTTTTCAGCTGAAAATTTAACTATTCCATTTTTGATTGAATATTTATCTTCTTCAGTTGAAAATTCAACTATTTGGTTGAAAATTCATGTAATTTATTAAAAATTATTCTTTTTTGGTAGAAAATTAATTTTTTCGGTTCAAAATTAACAATTGAAATATTTGGTTGAAAATTCATACATTTCGTTAAAGATTATAGTTTTTTTGGTAGAAAATTATTTTTTATTGAAAATTAATTTTTCTTTGGTTAAAAATTAGTGTTTTCATTTAAAATCAATTTTTTTAACTAAAAATTTAAGGTAATTTTTTATCCAAAATTTTTTTTCATAGACATTTAATCTTTTTGGTAGAAAATTCATTGGTTTGGTGTGAAAATTTAATTATTTCGCTGTAAATATATTTTATTTGTTTAACAATTTATTTCTCTGACTAAAAATTAAATATTTTATTTTTTTAGAAAATTGATCTTTTTTAATTGAAAATTCATCTATATTGTTAAAAATTTGTATTTTTTTGGTAGAAAATTAACATTTTTGGTTGAAAGTTTCATTGATTGAAAGTTATTCTGTTTTGATAAAAAATTAGTTTTTTTTTAATTATTAATTTTTTTAAACTAAAAATTTAACTATTCCATTTTTCGTCGAAAATGTTTTTTATAGATAATTAATCTTTTTGGTTGAAAATTCATCTATTTGTTAAAAAATTGAACTATTTAATAAAAATGTTTTTATTTGCTTAAAACCTTATTTCTTCAACTTAAAATTAAACTATTCTATTTTTGTCAAAAATATATCTTTTTTAGTTGAAAATTCATCTATTTTGTCGAAAAAAATTGTTTTTGTAGCAATATAACCTTTTTGGTTGAAAATTCAGCTATAAGGTTGAAAATTCTATTAAAAATTTTAATATTTGGTTGAAAATTCATATACTTTGTTAAGAATTGTTTTTTTGTTGTTGTTGAAATTTCATTCTTTTGGTTGAAAATTAGTTTCTTTTTTATTGACAATTAATTTTTTCAACTAAAAATTTAACTATTCAATTTTTCGTATTTTTTAAAATTTATTTTAATTGTTTGAAAGATTTTTTTCTTTAACTTAAAATTAAACCATTCATTTTTTTGTTGAAAATTTATCTTTTTCTGATAGCAATATAACCTTTTTGGTTAAAAATTTATTTTTCTGATAGAAGATGAAACATTTTAGTTAAAGGTTCATTCCTTTGGTTAGAAATTTAACAAATTTGGTTGCAAATTAGTTTTTTTTTGTTTGAAAATAAATTTTTAAGATTCAAAATTTAGCTATTTCATTCTTGCTAGAAAGTTGATCTTTTTCAGTTAGAAAATGCATTTTCTTAAAGATTATAGTTTTTTGGTAGAAAATTATTTTTTTTTATTGAAAATTAATTTTTTTTGGGTTGAAAATTAGTGTTTTGATTGAAAACCAATTTTTTTAACTAAAAATTTAACTTAATTTTTTGTCAACAATTTTTTTTCATAGCCATTTAAGCTTTTTGGTAGAAAATTAATTTGTTTGGTTGAAAATTCAATTATTTCACTGTAAATATATTTTTTTTTTTTTTTAATTTATTTCTTCAAGTAAAAATTAAATCATTCTATTTTTTGTTGAAAATTGATCTTTTTTAATTAAAAATTCATCTATGTTGTTGAAAATTTGTATTTTTCTGGTAGAAAATTAACATTTTTGGTTAAAAATTTCATTAAAAATTGAACAATTTGTTTGACAATTTATATATTTTGTTGGAAGTTATTCTATTTTGATAAAAAATTAGTTTTTTTTATTGACAATTAATTTTTTCAACTAAAAATTTAACTATTCAATTTTTCGTCGAATTTTTTTTTGTTCGAAAATTTATTGTAATTGTTCAAAAATTTATTTCTCTAACTTAAAATTAAACCATTCTATGCTTTGTTGAAAAATGATCTTTTTTTGGTAACAATATAACTTTTTTGGTTCAAAATTTAACTATTTGGTTAAAAATTTATTGTTTTGATTCAAGATGAAAGATTTTAGTGAAAAGAATATTCCTTTGGTTAAAAATTTAACAAATTTGGTTGCAAATTCGTTTTGTTTTTGTTGAAAATAAATTTTTTTAATTAAAAATGTAACTATTTCATTTTTGCTAGAAAGTTATTAACTTAAATAAAGTTTGAAGGAAAACAGTAATCAGGATAGAACGTAGATCAAATCGCACAAATACTAATTTCTGTATATATTAGAAAAAATCAATTTGTAAATATAGATTGATTATATTATTGTATTTACCGATAGAATTGAGGAGAACCGCCAATGATAAGACGAGAGTAGAAACAATCATCTTTTCTAATTAAAGGAAAAACTAATTAATTTATCAATGAAGAATTTTATTAAAATGTAACTATTGTACAATCTATAGTCGTTATCTCTTAGATAACAGGCATCAAATATGTCCTCAGATGTTTCAATTTACATTAGAGTCAGTTTCAAGGAAAAAATATAATTACTGAATAAGTTTAAACTGATATCAAAATTTATATAACCTTCTAGATTTGAGCAAAATCCGTCGCTTACATGAAAAACTTATGTAGTGTCTTTAATAACGATAGCTCTGAAAAACTAACATAAATTGTTAATTTTTCCTGGTCAATTTAAAAAAGTTCAAAAGATTTTTGATTTGGAACCAGGAATTTTTTTAATCAAATTATAATTGTGATTTTAAACAGAGATATTTGAATTTTGATTCATCCAATTCAGAACTAACATTGTCATCCGAAATTTCCGTGTCATATCAAAAATTCACTTTTCGAGGTCCAATTATAATTTGACCTCGAAAAGTTTTTTTTTAATTGCAAATTGTTCTTTTCTGGTTGAAAGTTCATGCATTTTGTTGATAATTAATTTTTTTAATATACAATTAATCTTTTTGGTGAAAAAATAAACTTTTGGGTTGAAGCTTAAATTGCTTTGTTAAAAATTCGTATATTTAGTTGAAAATTCATCTTCTTTGTTGACAATTCAACTATTTTTGTAGAAAATTGAACTTAATTTTTTGTTTGAAAATTCTATTATTTGGTTGAAAAGTTAAAAAGTCATCTTGTTGGTCAGAAATTCAACTATTGCTAGAAAATTACACTACTTTACTAAAAATTCATTTTTTTTTGTTTTTTTTTTTTGTGAAGATTAAACTTTTTGGCTGAAAATTGAACTATTTTTTTGAAAAATTCATTTCATCTTTAGTTAAAAATTAACTTTTTAACTAAAAAAAATTCCACTATTTCGTTGTAACTTCATCTTTATTTGTTGAAAGTTCAAGTATTTGGTTAAAAATTACTGTCTTTTGTTGATAATAATTAATCTTTTTTATATAAAATTAGTCTTCTTGGTGAAAAGATTTATCTCCTTGATTGAAAAATTAATTATTTGGTTTAAAATTCATTTTTCTTTGTTAAAAATTAAGTTTTCAACAGAAAATTTAACTATTTCGTTGAAATTTGTCTGGTTAAAAAATAAACTTTTGGGCTAAAAATTGAACTATTTTGTTGAGAATTCGAATATTTTAGTTGAAAATTAATTTTTTTTGACAATTCAACTATTTTTGTAGAAAAATGAACTATTTGGTTAAAAATTAACTTCTTGCTTTAAAAAAGCAGCTGTCTTATAGATTATTCGTCTTTCTTTTCTTCAAAATTCAACAATTTGTTTTTAAAAATTTTTCTTTCTTTACTGCAAAATCTTTCTTAGTTGAAAACTCAACTTTTTTGTTTGAAAATTCGTCTTTTTTGGTGGAATTCAACTTTTTTTCATTAAAAATTGAACTATTTTGTTGAAAATAAAACTTCTTTGGTTGAATTCAGCTGTTTTTAATTTTAAATTAAATTTTTTTTGCAATATTACTATTACATGTTTTATTGAGAATTAATTTTTTTTGTTTGGAAAAATCAACTTCTTGGTTTAAAGTTAAACTATTTTGTAAGAAATTAATTTTTTTGGGTGAAAATTGATCATTTCTTTGGTTGAAAAAGGATCTATTTTGTTGAAGATTTTTTTGTTCTCACTGAAAATGAATGTTTTTAATGCAAATTTAACTATTCCAGTTGAATATTCCATCATTTTAGTTCGAAATTCATCTTTTTGATTGAACATTAATTTTTTTAACTAAAAATTTAACTAATTAATTTTTGATTGAAAAATGATCTTTTTTAGTTGCAACTATTTAAGTTGAAAACTCATCATTTTAGTTGAAAATTCATCACTTTGATTGAAACTTTGTATATTTTTTTAGTGGAAAATTAATTTTGTAAAAGAAATTTTAACCATACTATTTTTGGTTGAAAATTGATCTTTTTTAGTTAAAAATTCAGCAAAATATTGTGAACGACCCCTAAATTAAAACAGGAGCCCAATGTTTCGTTTGAATTTCTTTGAATTATTTTGAATTCGTTTTATTTCATTTGAATTAATTTAAATTCATTTGAATTCTTTTGAATTTCCTTAATATCTTTTGAAATATTTTAAATTCTTTAAATAATATTTGAATTATTATGAATTCCCTAAATTAATTTTTTTTCAATCCTCTCGAATATTTTGGATCTTTTGAATTCCTTTAAATTCTTTTTTATTTCTTTACATTTTTTTGAATTTCTTTGAATTCTTTTTAATTCATTTGGATTCTTCTAAATTCCTTTAAATTCTTTTGAATTCCTTTAAGTTCTTCTGAATTTCTTTAAATTTCTTCAAATGCCTCCACATTTTGTCGAACTCTTTTAATTCATTCAAATTCGTTTGAATTCCTTTGAATTCGTTTTAATTTCCTGGAATTGTTTTGAATTCATTTGAATTATTTTGAATTCCTTCAGATTATTTCGAACGTCTCTGAATTATCTTGAATCTATTTCAATTCTTTTGAATTACTTTGAATTATTTTATTTTAAATTAAATTCATTTTTTTTTATTCTCTTGACTTCGTTCACACACCGTGTATTCTTTCAGATTTAACTGAAATTCCTTTAATATCTTTTGAAAAGTTCTGAATTCTTTAAGTAATATTTAAATTATTTTGAATAAGCCTCTTGAATATTTTGGATATTTTGAATTCCTTTAAATTCTTTTTTATTTCTTTAAATTCTTTTGAATGTCTTTGAATTCTTTTAAATTCATTTGTATTCTTCTAGATTCCTTTAAATTCTTCTGAACTTCTTCATAATCTTTTGAATTCTTTTGAATTCCTTCAAATTCTTTGGAATTTCTTCAAATTCTTTTCAAATGCCTCTACATTCTTTTTAATTCCTTCAAATTCATTTGAATTCTTTTGAATTCCATTAATATCTTTTAAAATATTTTGAATTCTTCAATTAATGTTTGAATTATTATGAATTCCATTAAATTTAATTTTGTATCCTCTTGAATGTTTTGAATCTTTTGAATTACTTCAAATTCTTTTGGATTTCTTTGAATTCTTTTCAAATGCCTCTACATACTTTTGAACTTCTAATTCCCTTAAATTCGTTTTAATTCCTTTGAACTCCTTTGGATTCTTTTGAATTCCTTTGAATTCGTTTGAATTCTTTTGAATTCGTTTGAATTCCTTTGAATTGTTTTGAATTCATTCGAATTATTTTGAATTCCTTCAGATTATTTTGAATTTTTTAAATCATTTTGAATCCATTTCAATTCTTTTGAATTACTTTGAATCATTTTATTTTAAATTAAATTAATTTTTCTTAATCCTCTTGAATTCGTTCACTCACACCGTGGATTCTTTTAGATTTACCTGAAATTCATATGTACTTTATTGAATTCTCTGAAATTCCCTTGCATTCTTCTAAATTCACTCCAATTTTACAGAAATCAATGGAATATTTTGGATCTTTTGAATTACTTTATATTCTTTTGAATTTCTTTGAATTCTTTCTAATTCATTTGGATTCTTCTAAATTTCTTTAAATTCTTTTGAATTCTTTTGAATTTCTTTCAATTCTTTTACATTCTTTTGGATTCCTTTAAATGCTTTTGAATTTCTTTAATTGTTTTAAAATACCTTCACATTCTATTGAATTCCTTCAAATTCGATTGAATTCCTCTGAATTATTTTGAATTTATGTGAATTATTTTGAATTCCTTCAGATTTTTTTGAATTTCTTTGAATTATTTTGAATTCATTTCAATTATTTTGAATTACTTTGAATCATTTTAAATTAAATCAGATTTTTTCTAATTCTCATGAATTCGTTCACACACACCCCGAATTCTTTTAAATTTACCTGAAATTCATATGTGCTTTGTCGAATTCTCTTGATTTCCCTTGCATTCTTCTAAATTCACTCTAATTTTACGGAAAACAGTAGAATATTTTGGATGTTTTGAATTTCTTCAAATTCTTTAATTTCCTTTGAATTTCTTTGAATTCTATCAAATTCCTCTGGATTCTAAATTCCTTTAAATTCTTTTGAATTTCCGTAAATTCTTTCAAATTCTGTTAAATTCCTTTACATACAATTGAATTTTTCTGAATTCTTTTGAATTCCTTTAAATTCGTTTGAATTCCTTTGAATTATTTTTAATTCCTTTAAATTCGTTTGAATTCCTTTAAAATATTTTGAATCCATTACTATTCCTTTGAATTACTTTGAATTATTTCTATTTAATTTTTTTTAATTCTCTCGAATTCGTTCACACACACACACACACACCCTGCATTCTTTCAAATTTACCTGAAATTCATATGTACTTTCTCGAATTCTCTTGCATTCCCTTGCATTCTTCTACATTCACTCCAATAGCACAGAAATAAATAGAATATGTTAGATCTTTTTAATTTCTTTTAATTTTTTCTTTATTTCTTTAAATTCTTTTGAATTTCTTTGAATTCTTTTAAATTCATTTCTATTCTTGTAAATTCCTTTTAAATCTTTTGAATTTCCTTAAATTCTTTAGAATTCTTTTGAATTACTTACAAAAATTTTGAATCCTCGTGAATGCCTTTATATTCTTTTGAATTCTTCTGAATTCTTTTAAATTTCTTTAAATTCGTTAGAATATCTTTGAGTTATTTTTAATTCCTTCAAATTATTTTTAATTCCTTTGAATTATTTTGCATTTCTTTTAATTTTTTTGATTCATATGAATTTTTTTGAATTCTTCTCAACTATTTTGAATTATTTTGAATTCCTTTAAATTATTTTGAATTCTTTTGAATGCCTTTACATTCTTTTAAATTCTTTTAAATTTCTTCAAATTCGTTTGAATACCTTTGAGTTCTTTTCAATTCCTTCAAATTCTTTGAATTATTTTGAATTTCTTTTAATTTTTTTAATTTATATGAATTTTCCAAATTCTTTTTAATTCTGATCAATTCTTTTAATTCCCTTACATTCTTCTAAATTCACTCTAATTTTATTGAAATAAATTGAATATTTCCAATAAAAAAATGTTAAACATTTATTTTGTAACTTTTTTTTTATTATTTGTCATTTTTCATAATTTTCATTCAAATTTTTTCATTTCTCGAATAATCAATGTGTTCCGAAACCGTCTATATGCTGCATGAGAGTTGTTATGATTTATACTTTCCGCTTCAGAGTTACCACACATGTTCTTACATAACATGCGAGTGTGAAATAGCTAACAATACATTTCACGCAATAGGAAATTTCAACGAATATTTAGAAACATAATACGATCTTTTTTTTTAAATAATACTTTTTTATGCATGATTATTTTATAAATGAATATTTTCAACAAATTAGTTGAATACTCAACCAAGATGTTGCATTTTTAACCAAAAAGACGAATTTTCAAAGCAGTTGAATTTGTAACCAGAGTATATAAATTTTTATCAACAAAATTAATTTTTAAATCATAATTAAATTTTTTACCAAGATGGTCGAAGTTTTAAACAAAAAAGATAAATTTTCTTGAAAACAGTTGAGTTTTCAGCCCAAAAATATAAATGTTTACCAAAAAAGATCATTTTCATCCAAGGAGTATAATTTTTTATAAAAAAAATTGCATTTCCAAGCCAAAATGACGAATTTTTCAGAACACAGTTGAATTTTCAACCCGAAAAGGGAGAATTTTGAACAAAACAGTGTAATTTTCAAAAAAAAAAAGATGACTTTAACAAAATAGTTGAATCGTCAACAATATAATTAACATTTCAACAAAATAGTTGAAATTTTTGCCAAAAAGCTGAAATTTTAACATAAAAAAATGAATTTTCAACTAAGATTATTTTATCAAAAAGATTATTTTTCAACCAAAAATATCAATTTTCTACCAAAAAAGGCGAACTTCTAACCAAATACAGAAAGATTCAGCCGAATAGTTACATTTTTAACTAGAAAAGATAAATTTTCAATTGAAAATATCAATTCTGAACAAAAAAATGGAACAGTTACATGTTTAGTTACAAAAATTGATTCTCAAGCAAAAAACACGAATTTTCAACAAAATTGTAAATTTTGGACCCAAAGTAAAATAATAATAATAAAAAAAAAGAGTTTTCAACGAAAGAGTTCAACATTCAATGCAAGAGATGATTTTTTAACCAAGAAGATTAATTTTATGAAAATGAAATAGTTAAATTTTTAACCAAAGGGACAAATCTTCAACTAAAAAAATGCATTTTTAATCAGGTACATTAACGTTTAACCAACGAATTTAAAAAAATAAATTTTCAACCAAATAGTTGAATTTTTAACATATAAAGGAAACATTTTCAAACAAACATGGAATAGCTACATTTGCAGATTTAAAAAAATTAGTTTTAACAAACAAAAAATAACAAATTTTCCGGAGAATAGTTAAATTTTTAAATAAATATTTTAATTTGTAGACAAAAAAATTATTTTTAACCTGAGTAGTTTAATTTTCATCAAAAAATGTAAATTTTCAACAACAAAATCAATTTACGGCCAAAAACTATAATTTTCAACAAAAGTAATAAATCTTTAACACAAAAAAATGAATTTTCTGGAAATGACCTTAACTTTTAACCAAGTAGTTGATTTTTTAACCAAAAAAATAAATTTCCAAGGAAACATGTCATAGTTAAGATTTCAACAAGAAAATATTTTAATTTTCAATCAATAGTTGAAATTTCTACCAATATAGTTGAAGTTTTAAAATAAAATGATAATTGTTTTTCAAAACAGTTGAATTTTTAACCCGAAAATATGAATGTTAACAAAAAAAGATAATTTTCAATGAAGAATTGTAATTTTCTACCAAATTTTTGCATTGTCAAGCCAAAGTGACGAATTTTCTATCCAAAAGGGGGCAAGCAGAAATTTCATTTATTAAAAATATCGTTGAATTTGTTTTTATTTTAGATTGAAAAGAAAATTAATTTACTTAATACTATATTAGCCCCAAAGAACACATTCTTATTACAATAATTTTGCTGGAATTTTTATATGTATCTGTATAATTTTCTAATAAATTACATAATTCCAAAAACTAAAATTTTCCATTTGCCAATAGCATTTTCAATGTTTAAAAGAAAAACGGTTAGTTCGATCAAACAATGGTTAAAGGATATTTTTTAGACCTTCTTGAAACGAACAATTTTCTTTTTAACTTTTTTTGTATTTCGCTTTGTTTGGGTGATGATTCGAATTTTTTATTTTTTAATAGCTTGAAAGAGGTAAAAGCTTAAAAGTTTTCTTAGAAGCAACAATTTGTTTGTTAGACTCTTTTGGGCTTTAGCAAATTTTTAGATATATTTTTAGATATATTTTTGGTTATAGAATAATGGTTCATCTACGAGTAGATCAAAGTTCCATACTGTAATTATTTAAATTAATAGATATCCATTAGATTGTTTAATCTATAAAAACAGACATATCATCAATATCATTGTACAACTAGTAGCATTCGTGTTTATTGACGAAGCTAGATGTCTAGAAATCGTAATCTTCTTCAAGTCTTTTGTAGAAACCTTTGCAGTTGTTCACGATGTTGTTTGTTTAAAGCCACTTAAATTATTTTGAGGTAAATAATTTCAACAAATTATTTTGGTTATACTGGTTAAATTAGTAAATATCCATTAGTGGCTTCTATCAGTATATGCGTTTATTTGTTGATGTTTAACGATGCGCTTCTGTATGGATCTGTATCCTCTTCAAGTTATTGTTCACAAAGGATTGTTTGATATAAAAAAAAACTAATATGCTACAAATATCATTTCACAACTAGTAGCATTCATGTACTTCAACGATGCTAGATGTTTACAAATTGTCATGTCTTCTGTAGAATCCTTGGCAGCTGTTCATGATATTATTGGTTCAAAGCCAATTAAACAATATCAAAGAACATTTAAACAAATAATATCATGAAAAACTGCAAAGGTTTCTACAAAAGACTTTGTAGAAGATTACGATTTCTGAACATCTAGCATCCTCAAAGATCATGAATGCTACTAGTTGTACAATATTTGTAAAATATCGGTTCTTCTAGCTTCAACAATCCTTTGTGAACAATAACTTGAAGAGGACACAGATCTCTATCAAACCAAGGTTTGAGTCTATAGCACCATTTCTTCAATAAAAAGATTATTTGATAGAAACAAGATTAAAGAAGGATAAGAATGTGAAAAACTGGACCATTTTCTCGTTCATTCCCATTTTAATTAAACTCACATTTCTTTCTCTCTTTTCATAATATTGGTTTCATTTGAAATTATTGAATAAGCTCTACCCCGAATGAGCATAATTCTTTTATAAAGCAGTCATGCATTTTTAAATACACATTTGTGTTGTTTGCTGAGGATTGGACATTCGTGGTGGTCGCCAACTCGGTTTATTTTTCCATTCTTTATTAACCTCAGATTTACTCGGCGGTTGGCAGAAACTGAAACAGAAAGAGAATTAGCTTTTCAGTGAAGTCATTTATAAAGCTGGTTTCGGTGACTATCTGTCTTGGCTTGTTCTATATGTGTGTAGGAGTACTATAGAGATATAGAGGAATAGCGGCGGTCTACGCAGGTGTTTATATTGTCCTATATAGTATAGGGTACGTTTAATATTCGCCTGGGTGCATGCATTGCCGGTAATAAACTTGGTGGTAGGTAAACTCTGGGATTAGTCTTGCAATTATGTCACTATCGTGTGTGTACTTGTGTGCGTACCGTCAGGATTTGCCAAACTGTTCACTCTCGTGTAAATTAATCGGCAGGACCACGCATACTTACATATAGCAACTCTGGACTGGAATTATTGTGTACTTTCCTCCTCGTTTAGTTACCCCAAATTCATGTCTCCAACCAAATTTACACACACAGGGTGTCTACTCAAATCCTGGGAAAAATTCACTGACTTTTCCAGGTTTTTTCCAGGTATCTCAAGGTTTTTCCATACTGAAATAATATTGAATTTAATATACCAATCCATATTATGATTGATATGTCAGGTATATGAAATTGACATTAAGAGCGTCTATATTATATTTTATATACATTCATGCTAATCACTTACAAGAAAAATCAAATAATTCCAGTTCACACAAATTCAAAAGAAGTTTAGCAGTAATTTTGGGTTCTTAATAAAAAAACATGATACCTTCTTCAAGTTAACCAAAAATAAAAATAGGATATTAAGTCTAAAAGTTCAATTAAGCAAATAAATAACGGACTTAACCCACGATCGACTTTTAGAAAAAGTTCAACCGGTACATTTCACTTTAGTTATAAATAACAATTCAGTCAACCAGTTCTAGATTATTACATTATTTGCGAATATTTAACAAGATTTAAAGAAATGAAAACACTGAGTTTTTACGCACACTGCTTTACCGACCTGCATATTAAATTTAATACACACGTATATTAAATCCAATAAACCAATGTATGTTATATTTCAGTCGCGGTAGTGCATATTTGCTTCACAAACATGCATATTAAACATCATACAGATTTTCCTAACAGTGCAAGTATAATTTTTCATAGTACCGAATTGTTGAGTTTGCAATTAAAAAATATCAATTTTCAATTAAATAGTCAAATTTTAAACTAAAAAAGATCAGTTTTCAACCAAAAATGGAACAGTTTAATTTTCAGCTGAAAAAAATAACTTCGCACAAAAAAAAACAACAAATTTTCCACCAAAGTGATGAATTTTTATATAAACTGATGAATCTTCAACTGGAATAGATACATTTTATACAAAAAAGATGCATTTTTAACATAAGAGTCTATTTTTTATTCAAGTAGTTTTATTATCACACACAAATATGAATATTCAATGAATATGATGAATATTTAACTGAAATACTTGAATTTTCAACCAAAAAATACCATTTTTCAACAAAATACATGAATTTTAAACGGAATAGTTGAATTTTCAACTAAAAAAGCCAAATTTTCAACCAAGTAGTTGAATTTTTTAACTAAAAAAGAAAAATCTTCAACCCAAAATGGAACAGTTATATTTATATTGTATTTTCGTTTACTTGCATATTGTATGATTATTATTCTCATCAGAGAAGGTACTAGATTTGTGTTAAAACCCCCCCCCCCACACCCAGTTTTTGTCAAATGTCCACGTTTTGAGACTCTGAACCCGAAAAACAGATTTTTACAAATGTGTCTGTATGTTTGTATGTATTTGGTACACTCTGTAAGTGTCGGAAACTGTAGGTAAAATTTATTATCTAGCTATTTTTGATGAAAATGCAAAAAGTTAGAGAATTTTCGAAATTTTTTAGACAATTTTTTTCTTTATTAACAAATTCTAAGTACAGCACGATATGAAAATAGTCAAAAAGGATAGTTTTTAAAATTTTCGGCCAACGGTTCTGGTTTTAACCACCAAAAAAATAATGAAAAAGAATAAATTCCATCTTGCGGTCTACATATGCAAGATACGAGAAAAGATGGAAAAACAAAAGTTGTGCGCCCAATATAGATCTGTAAATTTGTTATAATAACTTTGAGATAGGGCAGAAAATTTCTGCTTTATTCGTAGGAAAACCCGTGAAATGGAAATAAAAATTTTTGAAAAACAATACAAGATACGAAAAAAAATAATTTGAAAAAGTTATTCATGCAAATCAGATCCACAGAATTGTTAGAATTTATTTTTAGATAGGATGCGCATTTTTTGTTTCAATTGTAAAAAATAACCTTTAAAATCAACAAATTAAGTTTTTGGAAAAACAAAACAGGATGCAATACAATACTGATTGCATTTTTTTGTGTATGACGCGCACTGTTTTTAATTATAAAAGCAAAAAAATGGAAATGCACCTGTTTAAATATCCATGCATATTATGAATTGTAATAATATAAATTTATTGAAATCATACATTTTTCAGGGTAGCTGATAATAAAAATTAGTGCAAAATATAAGCAAGAAATAATAAAGAAATTATCATGACTGACAGGTGAATGTTGGCATAAGGAGACATACGCTGTAATTATGTTTCGGCGAGAAATTTTATTTTTTGCATCTGTTAAAGTTCTACCATGTCAAAAAATGGTTTTTCGGCAAAATGGACATGAAAGGACTCTCATGTGTCTTATATGAACGTCAAGCGTCGGGGGGGGGGGATCAATATTTTAATGATTTTAATAGCTTAAAAGGAATTTGAAAAAAAAAATGTCCAGGCATTTCAAGATATTGAAAAAAAATATTGATTTGAAAGGAATTTCAAAACCTCTTTTCTCTTTTAAAAGTGCTGGCATACTAGGGCTTTTTGACAGGTTCCAGGGATTGATTGAATAGTTTTTACTGAATTTTATAATAATATTTTGATATTTTTCCAAATAATTCGCTCACTATAAATAAAGACCTTCACAGTATTTTAGAGATTCTTTTTTTTATTACATTTTTGAGAATATGTCAGAAAAATCCACTTGAAGCACTCAATACTTCCTATAGTTAACTTCAACATACGACGTTATTTGTAAACTGATTCTTGACACATGGGTACCCTTTATTCTCAAAATCAGTCGCAAGCGTGTTTCTGAAGGAGAAGGTCGCGTCTCCAGAAATTTTGGAAAGAAACAAAATATAAAATTCTAAACTTCTAAAATTCTAATACAGTCAATTTCATAAGTGATTCACAGCCGTGTAGGAAGGAACCATGGAACAATTATTTGAAATGATTGTAACGTAATTTTAACGTATAGGCTAGATCTAGTGCCTGTAAAAGTTGAATATGCTTACCGTTTTTAAATATACTTAACTTCTAATAATGTACGGGTAATAACACTCGTTAGAAAGTCATTTTCCTCGCTACGAAAATCGCACAAAGCAAGCGATAGAAGGACCCCTCTCCATCGAGTAGAATGGGGACTTCCAACCAATAGCGGCATGGCGCGCTCAACCAGCACTGGGAGCTTGTTCACCGGGAGACGGGTCCCACATCGTTCGTTACTTCGGCCTCAACGCTCGTTAGGACGAGGTCGTCTTTTGGTTGGCGCTCCAGAGGAGTGTTCTTAGATTAGACAAAGAGGTATACATCACACGCGATAAATTCTGAAATTGAGTGTTTAGTGTTCAGTGTTTCCTTTTTAATATTATTTTATTTTTGAAATTGGAAAACCATAGTAGCTAGTTGCTTTATGATTGAATTGAAAGCTTTCACTGTGATTGGTTCGCCCGTCACTTGGCTTGCCTACAATTTTGATACAAAGCATTTTCAAGCTACCTAAATTTACATCATCCTTTCTTTCTGCAATGTTCGTTCGCGCGCATTGTGGCTCGTAAGGTGGCGTGGAAGAGGGTCATACTTGTCTTTTATAATGTACACTCGTAGCTAGGTATTTAATAGTTGAATTATAAGTTTTCCTTGAGATTGGTTCACCCGTCTCCTGGCACGAACAAGATTTCTTGATTAAATATTCCGGAGCTACCGGAATCTATTATGTTCTTTCTTTTTGGAATGTTCGTTCGCGCACATTGTGGCTCATAAGAGCTAATGCATAAACGTAAAACAAGTGTGCTTTTACTCACTTGAGAAAATCAAAGTTTAAATTCAAACTTTTGAAGATCAATATGAAAAAAAGCCAAGGTGCTCAACCACTTCTTAAAAGTATTTTAATTTTTTTTTTCAACCATTTTTTAACAATTTCACTTTTTTGCCATGCGAAGGTTTGCAGCACCGATTTTTCTGGCCATGCAATGAATGTGAGACTGAGCTTTGTCAGAAAAATCAAAAATATGTTGAATTTATGTTAAAAATTAATATGCTACAAAATTACTACTTTCAAATTACTCACTCCAAAAGGCATGTACAAAAATCCTAATTGTTTGAACTAGGTTGTTAATTTTTCGTCTTCCTTTGTTAAAGGAACGAAATTAATTCAATTTACAGCAACTTTAGCATATCTTCATATATCTTGACTTTGTGGAAACTAGGTTCGTTTTATTCTGAAACTCAAGCATATTGAAGACGGAGGGATTTGAGAATTCCGCTTTTGGGAAACCCAAATAAAACTTAAAACATTTCGCTAAGTTAGAGTTAAAAAAAAATATTATTAAAATATTTCAGAAAATAGTATTAACTATAATAACAATGAAGCGCGAAACGTAAAAAGATGATGGAAAGTAAAAGTACAGAGTTTGTCAGCAGCATAAATGTATTTGTCGAGACAGGACAAGTCCCAGACGATTGACGAAAAGCGATTCTCTTACCAATATACAAGAGAATGGTTGATCAAAATAACTGCAACAATTACAGAGGTATCAGCTTTCTAAGTACCGTAAGTAAAATATACTCAAAAATAATTATTCGTAGTGGAGTGAAAATTACGGAAGAAAAGATATATGAAGTCCAAAGTGGATTTACGCTATGAAGATTATGTACAGATCAGATGTTTAGCTTAAGACCGATCACAGAAAAAAACTTGAGAGTAGGAATGAAAGTTTTTTATGCATTTGTTGACCTAGAAAAAGCATTGTACAAGGTAAATAGAAGTGAACTTTGGGAAGTCCTAGAAGATCACGAAGTCCATGGATGGCTCCTACAAGCAATACAAACAATATGTGCAGGCAGTAAAGCGAGTATAAGGGTAATGGGAAACTGAATGACTGGATCGATATTATGCAAAGCGTGAAACAAGGATGCGTTATATCCTCATAGCTATTTATCATATTTATGAATGAGTGTCTTAGAATGGCCCTCTTTAACGAAAATGGTGTAGATCTTGAAATGGTGAAGGTACGTGGGTTCGATTTCGCAGATGACGAGATTGTTATGTCAGAATCAATCGAGGACTTGCAAAGAATTTTGAACAAATTTAATACAAGCATGCAAGTCCTGGGCCTAAAAATTAACGTTAATAAAACAAAGGTCATGGTGTTTGAAGGAAAAAGTGAGAAAACAATGTGCAACATGGTCTTAAATGATGAGAGATTATAACAAGTTGACAAGCACGTATATCTGGGTAGTATATTCATTAGCGAAGGAAAAATATATGGGGATTTAGATAAGCACATCAATGAGGGTGAGAAGAATATCGGTAGAGCAGGGTCGATTCTCAGAGATAAAAACATACAACAAAAAAATCAAAAATGATCATACATGATTCCATATTTGTGCCTACTGTACTATACGGTAGCGAGACAGGGGCATGTCAAGAAAAGGACAAGAGTGAAATAAACGCGATTGACATGAAACCTCTGCGCATAATATGCGGGAAAACACTGACGGGCGAAGTCCTAAACGAGATAATCCCTAAAGAATTCAGTACGGGAGAGACATTAGCTGACCTATGGGAAAGGAATCAATTAAGGTGGTTCGGACATGTTGAAAAAATGCAAGATGAACGACTGGCCAAACAGGTGTATAAAGGTAAATTGTATGGGAGAATGCCCGGAGGTAGACTGCCAAAAGAATAATTAGAATCTGTGAATGAAACAATAATCTGAAGAGACATAAGAAGCCATAGAAACACGAGAGCCTGCAAGAGAAAATGCATGGACGTGAAGGAAGCTAGACTAGTATACCAGGACAGAAAAGTGTGGCGACAAATAGCCTATAGAAAGAATGTGACCTTGGGTTTTATTCTCACACCTCAAAAAATGGTAATCATGTGTAAAATCAATTCTTGATTTCATATGTAAACAAAAAACTGTAATTTCATATCGTTAGAACATGATTAATCCAAATAATGCCCAACTCTCCACTGTTTTTGAAAATTTTGATTCTTAAGCTCTTCACAAATAAAATGACTTTTTAAATAATTCTCCCATTATGATTTACAAGTATAAGAAATTGTACAGTCTTTCGTAATGAATCTCGTTCTGTTCATCCAGCCATTATAAAGATTCATTCTTATTTCTCAATACTTCAGATTTTTAAATTTTAAATTATATATTTTCGAGAAGAGAAAAAATGCAGAATAAGAATTTATTGGATGTTGATTAGAATAAGGCATTGCTCTTCTTTGAACTCTCTTCTTCCAGCATAGTTTTCTGAAGAACGAATTTTCCTCATTTTTCTTATTTTTCAATCTTTAGCAACAAAGAAACCTCTTTCGATTTTCGAATAGGTCATCAATTCTGGTAAAAAGATTAGAGACAAAAGCACATTTAATCGTGCATAATTGAGAAATATCACATGTTAACTTTCAAATGAAACTATTCGATCGTTAAACAGTACAGTTAATTGTTTAACATTTTAATACGAAAATCATATGGTTGGTTAAAATGTTTGAATTCAGTTTTCCTTATCTCTCATATTTACTCCCTTTCATATCTCGATAAATTTTCTTCCAGTTGTGATTAAAGTCTTCCGACCAAATTTTTTAAAATCATTCAAATGAATGCGAATGAGCTTCTTTTGAAAGTGACCTACTTTTTCATATTTTCCCATATGATCTATAGTAGTTGAGCCATTTTTACTTTTCTTATTGGGCTCTTAGAATGATAACACCAAAGGCTAGTTTACTAAATATTCAAAAACGAATTGTTATCAGAGTTCACCACATTTATTTTGCAATGTAAATGTTAGCATTAAACGCTGTTATTAAGAAAACCGTGAAACAGGCGTGAGATCTTGAGCAAATTATACTCTGTAACTTCACAAATTACCGACTATCTGAATAAAAAATATTTCTTGCACAATATCGCTAACGATTCTAAAAATAAATTATGCAAAACCGCTATACTAATAAAGATAAGCAGATTCATCTTTGTAATCAGGCGCTTTTTGTAGCAAGTAAGACTGCTTATGTGTAGGTTTTTTTGAGTCACATATTTTTAATATCATATAAAAAAATTCAAAGTCCAAAAATAAGCGTATCTTTATAGCAACTTTTTCACATACGATATATTCATTTTTGTGTTTGAAAGATTTTTTTTATCTATTTTTTGAAACATCTGTTCATCATCTCAGCTTTTTTGTAAAATAAAACTTATTTTTTGGGGTTTTTTGCAGAATTTGTCAATTTTCTACGGAGTCTAATCTCTCTCAGATCAGAGAGAAATTTTATGCAGAAATTGTACTCAAAAAATTTTTAATTTGAACATGGAAAGACGATGTCAAGTTTAAATTGTTCAAAATGGCACCACTTCAAATTGCTCCTTAATTTTTTGGTAGTTCAAGACTTGAAGCGGACAATACATAATAAATTGAAATCGTTTACAATTATGAGCTTTTAAAATAAAAAAAATTTGGACTTAAATACTTAAACAATGAAATAATTGCACGTACAATAAAATATTACCGGAAAATCAGTATAGGCCAATTGCTATAATAACTTTCGTATAATTTGTTCGTGATTGTAAGAAATTCATTATATGAAATCATTATAGAAAACGATTATAAGATAATCAGCATAAGAATACGAAAAAATATATATTTCAGTGACTTGCGCCGGATATTACTATTTTCTAGCAAATTTTGCAACTAAAGTCATAAATTTTTGATCAAGAATTGAAATTTCTATAAATTTTATGTTGTGTTGGCTGATTCGTCATGATTATTCAGTCAATAAATTCAAATGTTTTTGTTTCAATGGCGTTTCATACAATTAATCGCTACTTTTATAATAACTTATTGGATTTTGAAGAAAAAAAAATTGTTACCAAACAATATTTTAGGCCCAAATATAACGGTTTGATAGTCCAAATTATATTGAAGAAAAATATTCTATATAATAATTCTGAAGTTACGACAATAATTTTCATCAACGGGCAATTTTCAGACTCAATATGCTTTCTCTTTTATTCTTTTATTAATTGTATACTATGAAAAATAAACTTTGTATTGAAATTTCCTTCGTGTTTTTATTAAAAAATAGCATTTCTTACAATTAGAATACTGCGGATCCTCTAGGAACTGTAATTTTCGTTAAATCCTCACTCAAATTATTCCGGACAATTTTAAATTGAAATTTTGTAAACTTCAATAACTTCCAATTGCGAATTAAAAAAATTTATTTAAAGGATTTAAATGCTTGAACAGTCTTTGATTCAAATACTACTTTTAATTGGGTTTTCATGTTTTGGTAATTGGAATCTTAATGTGATCAATGCTTAATAATTTTAAAGTACTTCTAATCAATAACATTCAAAGCGAATACATTTCTAATTGAGAATTTTTACAATAAAACAATTGATCAGTATAGGCCTGTAAGATTATCCTGTAATGAATTTCGTATAATTTATTTGTACTGATAAAAAATTTTCTTATGTGAAATCAGTGTTTAAAAACAATTATAAGGTAATCAGCAATAAAGAACAACACATCAAAATATTGCAAGAATTGATGAATGAGGTAGATAACTACAAAAAAAATTTGTTTCAGACCACTCAGAATCTGATATGGGAGTACACAAAATAAAAATTCTTTGGAAGCTACTAAAATCTATAGCAATTACATGCAAGTTTTGAATTCTTTTTTAATTCCAGTGCAATATTTGAAATAGTTAGAAATCTGTACAAATCATTTATATCCTTTAGCTTTGGATATCCTCTAACATTCTTTAACATCTCTTGATATTTTTTGAATTTCTTGAAATACTTTGAATTCTTTCAAAATAACTTGAAATCCTTGGAGCGTTTTCAAATTCTCTTATACCCCTTGCAATCGTAGAACTACGTAGAAATCCCTCAAAATTATTTTTATTTTATGATTGCGATCTGAATATGATCAATTTATGATCTGAAGAAAGCTGTCGAGAAGGTGGATATAATCAAGCTTCAGTGGTTTCACAAACGAAGAAACAGGGAAGTGCACGTGTTGAAGGTCATGTGAGTCATTATTGAAAAAAAAGTTTTTTTTTATTCTAGCAATTCATTTATTAAGAAAATAATAAAAAATTATTCATATGGATAGACTAATTGTGAATTGAATACACACAGTACAATCAGAGAAACAAAGTTCAAAAGTTCAAAAAAGCCGAAATGCCAAGAATTTCAAAGCAGAACTCTAGATCACCGATCCCGGAAGTATTGCTGAAGACCTGATTCGAGTAGAAGGCTACCTTCCATTACATGCAACGGATGAACCTTTCATTGTTATGACATGAAGGCCTGCTACTAAAACTGAAATTATGAAGAAATCTCTTTGAGTTAAAGTTTAATTATTTTAATTAATTTCCTTATATAATTCAAAAAAGTTGAAAGGTTGAATGAAAATCGGTTAATATTTTCGGTAACAAAGAAAACTTTTAGTGCATACAAAAGTATAATAACTTCCCACTGGGATTGAAGATATTAACCGATCATTTTATTTTTTTTGTTCTAGTTTCCTCGTCAAACTCTAATAAAGTTGATGCAACCTATTAAAATTCAATTCATCAATATTTCTCCAAATTTTGGAAGAGTAAGTAGGTCGCGCGAAGAAAGCCACTGCCAGCACTACCGGTCATCAAGTGTTTCCCTTAGGTTATATGTAGCACTGTCAAAAAATTATAGGATGGTGAGTCTGCCGCTCCTGAGAAAGTGTAACAAAAGTTAGGGAAATGCTTCACCAGAGTATGCCCACCAGATGAAGATGTTCTTAAGTCTGGGCTCGAGCTCAAAGTTTTGAACCACTCGGTAGTTTTTTGTAGTCCAATTTACCTTTTTGAGAAAACATGCTTGAAACTATTGAGCCAGGCTTCAAGGATCGTCAAATATATTTTTTATCATTTGATGGACTTTGGGGTGAGAAATTGAAGTGGCTGAAACATCTTAGCATCTTACTCTAAGCTATATTTAGTATTGGAAATCGAAAAATGTACAAAGTAGAGAGACAAAAATGATCCTAATCATTCCTTCCCAGAGCTGCTTGCTTCTTTGGAAGAAGGTCTGGAGGAGCGACCAAGGATCCAGCTAAAGAAGCTTTTCGCGGAGCGGCTAGATGAGCGGCTAGTGGCAGAGGAGCTGCTGGTGTCGGATTCAAATCTGGAGTGGGAGGCAAGGCCGCGTTCGGAGGCAGACCGCGCCAGAGTGGGTCTGACGGATCCTGTTGGGCTTCCAGGTCTTGTTGGGTTACTAGTTCTTGTTGGGCTGAACATACCGAACGGATGAATAACACTTAGACGTAAAATGTTCTCAGGCACAGGACCAAATACGTTGAAATTCTTCTGCAGATAATTCATACTAACATTAATTTGTTCATCGTTTGTTTCATCATACATAATCTTGCCGCCAGACCTAGCAGATATTGGACGTATCGCATCATCTAAGATAAATCCTATAAGTAAAGGACCGACTGCTAATAAAATTTTATCTTGTGTGCAATTCTCGAAAGTTCCATCAGCATGTCTTAGTAGAAAAGTTGTTTTAACTGTACGCTGTTCGTCTGTCGGACATCGTACTTTCCTATAAGGAAAAGCTCTAGGGCGATATCCGTGTGGACTGGGAATTCCAGCTTTTATGAAACTCTGGCCTTGTTGTCTAGGAGTTCCTGATTGCGAACTCAATTCTGCAAAGAAAAATGAGTTAATTTTGATATTAAAATATCAATTGATACGTCTGAATAGGGAAACTCCTGCAATATAGTATTCATATATAGTTGGCTACCTGACCAATAATACAAACACAAGAATTTTAATAATGTAAGATTTTCAACTTTGAATCTTATATAAACTCGATAGAATAATTTCTAATGAAAATGTACTGAATTTCCAACAAAGGAGTTGAATTTTCAACGCAAAAAATATTATTTTCAACAAAATAGTTCAATAGAAAAATCCTAACCCATAGAAGAAAATCTGGACAATGAAGTCACTTTTCGGATTTCAAATCCTTCGAGTTTACCTAGTTCAGTCTTTGGGTACCGAAACATTTAATTTTGGTCGGCCTGTGTTTTTTTATGAAACATTTTATTTAAAGTCTTCGTTTGAAGTTTGGTTCCCTGAAAAACGTGACTTTTTATACATTGGGAGACACAAATTTTAATTATTAAATGTATAATACAAGCCAAAGGCATTAAAAATGTATTTAATTATATATTTACCAATATAATTAAGGATGACTGCCAAGCCGAAGATCCAGAAGGAAGAACCGTCCATGATCCTTATGTTTCTATGATCAAGGTATGAAGTTGATTTCTAAAGAAATTCGTGAAGCGTACAATTATCTGGATACGACTTATTGTACAAGATGTTTCGATATATATATATACTACTTGCTATCTCACACCTACGTATGAATTATCGCTAATATTTTTAACATTTCAATTAGAATTTCATCAATCTCTTACGTTTCTTATCTCATTTCTTTTTATCCTAATGTCAATCTAGTTGAAGAGATAAAGCCGTACAATCCAAAAAAAGCAGAACGACATTAAATATATTACTAGAAGCCACAAAGTATGTTACGTCACGTTTGACCCACCTGCCTCATAAACTCATAAATTAATCTTCCAGGGACCGTTTGAGTATTACGAAAGGTTTTTGCTGACAATTTGTTTCCGAAAATATTCACAAAATCCTTTCTGTTGGGAAAAAATTCTTTAAATTCGTGATACTCAACTCAGTTACATTACTGGTTTAAGAAATCTTTAAATTTATATCATTAAACATAATTTTAATAAAAATGTACAATGATATTCCATGAAGATGCAAAAGAAGTGAAAAACATATGGTCGCGTTTCCGACAGTTAAATAGCTTTAAAAAAAAAACTGATTCTGCTTATTACTACGTATTTTTTTGTATAATGTATGTACGAAATTACGTATTTGTGCAAACATAAGTTATAAATGCTAATTATAATTACTGAATACCCATGTACATAATTGATTTAAATCTGATAAATACTTTCTGAATAAGTATCATCTCATGTGTCATTCAAAGTAATTTTTGAGGTTTAATCATTTTTATACCTTTCGAAATTTTATGCTTTTAATCAGAAACTATCAAAATTAATAAATGCATACTTGCAGCGTTGAAAATAAAAAAGCTCCAAGCTTCATTAAAAAATTGGAGGCTTCTTGAATTATGATTTGCAAGCTAAGTCGATTTTGGATCATGAATTTGGAAATTTATTCTAACTACAATTTGATAAGATATGGAACTAACGTGTACTGATAAACTTTGACATTGCCATGATGGAAAAAACTCACAAGACAATAAACAGGCAAAAGCAAGCGGCATCATAGGAAGATGGAAAGTTTCAAGTTGTCCTAAATTAATTTAATTCAAATTCCAATGAAAAATTATTATCGCGAATAATAAATGAATTTATCTGTCGATGAAACAAATAAAGCTGCCCACTCTGTTGGAACACGGAAATTGTCAGAATTAAAGACTTGTAATTATAAAATTTCCACGTTTTTGGAACTCTTCATATTACTGTGTTATATATCATGAATTCAAAGAATTATTTTGCAAACCGGAAGAATTTTGTGATAATTTTCAAAATAAAAATTGTCAGAAAAATAAGTTTCTTAATACATAAATTATGCCTTGAATTTGAGCTATCTTCGAAGACAATCAGATCAAAAATTGAAATTTTCTTATTTTTATAAATGGTTCCCTACTAATGAAGAGAGCAATACTTCATAGTACAGAATTTTCTTCTCTCATAAATATGTAAATGACAATACTTTAATTTTCAGCCCTCACAAAAAAAATCGGACTCTTCATTATAAATTATATTTTTCAATGCACAAGACCTTTCATTTGAACCTATTACGAAGAAAATCGAATTACTTTTTGTATATCATAAACCAGGTACAAAAAAGTACACTCTATATTATCAAATATTATTCTAAGACAGCTTTGTTTTTTCATTTGCAAATACATTTATTGGTCATTCGCAAGATTAATTTTGCATTCAATTTTTAATACAAAATTTGTTCGTGATCGTTGCATGATCAAATTGTTTGTTGAGCAAAGTCTGTATGTTCCGCCTGAGAATTTGAACAAGATAATTTTATCTTATTTTTTCCGAATTACATCACATATCTTGCAAAATAAATGTACAAAAAGACGTTGAAACAGCGATAAGGTTTCAAGCGGATTGTATTTTGTAACGTCGTGAATTACCGACCATCTAGCTAACAAACCTTTTTCGCATATTTTTTTATTGAAAATAATAATCTTGTATTAATCTTTTCTTAAAATCGTTGGGCTTTTATTTTTTCATGGCTCTAATAATCAGCCTTGAAAATTTTTACATGACGAAAAGTTGTACTTGGATCAGCAAATTTTTTTTGTCTGTGGATTGAGTGTCTTAAGAAGCATTTGACAATTCTCTTTAAATTTTTTTGATCCAATAAGAGCTGAGATAACCATATCTGCAAATATATCAATTTGAGTATGAATTCAATTCTTCAGAATGCTACAACTTACAATCGGTTAATTGTACGAAAAAGGTTGAACGGCAAAATGTCTTCTCTTAGTACAAGCTTTTCAAAAAAAATCTTTTTATAGTCTTCTTTTTTAAATACTATATTTTCGTAAAAATAAAACTGTTTTTCACGGTGTCTTTTCTGCTCAGAAATTGAGTGTATGTAGCAGTTAAGTGGGTCAATTAAACACTACCCCTTCTCATCCCGCTAGATGGCTGAATAGCTGTAACGCTTTTGTGAAAAGAAAATTTTTATTATTTTCAAAGCGATAAGCTCGTTTCCAAAGGCAGAATTCGTACATTCAAAAACCTCTGAAAATTAGATATGAAATTAATTTAATTTAGAATGAGAAACAACTCCCCTCCCACTGCTTACCTGCTGTTTTAGTTACTCTACTTTCTTTTACTTCCTTACTTTTTTTACACTACTTCCCCTCCCCTACTCACCCGCACTACCATACTAGTCGTCTAATCCCTTTCCTCGCCAGCATCTTCTGCTTGCAATCATTTCCCTTTCCTAATTTTCTAAAAAATTTTCTACGATATGTCGAAAGCCTGAAAGAAGACTTTTATAAGTTCTTGTTTCATCCACCAAGAAGCTATGTAAACAACAATGCCATTTTTATCATAGGAACTCAAGACAGAGAAGAATGTCTGGAAGAAGGATTGTAGCTTTTCATTGTAAGGTATCTCACAAAATAAATATAAATATGAAACTGTCTTTTGAAAATCGAGCGTGAAGCTCGAGTATCACGATCTGAATGTATGCATCATAGTACACAGAGCTTTGAATAATTTAATCTCCAACTATAGTTCACTCCATAGGAAATTCTAAGTATGGAGATGCATAAAAAACTGGTATCTCAAAGAGATGTTTTTGCTAAAGTTTCATTCAAGCATTCTAAATGCAAAAGGTAAAAATCCGAGCGCGAAGCGCGAGATCCAGCAGACGCGTGTCCCAAGCGAAAATTAAGTACTTACAGCATTTTCAGCTAATTGATGCCCTTAAGATCATGTATGGATCAAATATTTAGCTCGAGACGGATCACAGAAAAAAGTTTGAGAGTAAGGAAAAAAGTGTTCTGTGCATTTTTTGACGTAGAAAACGCATGTGACAAAGTGAAGAGAAGTAAACTTTGGGAAGTCTTAAAAAAGTACGAAGTCAATGGATGGCTCCTACAAGCAATAAAAATAATATATGCTGGTAGCAAAGCGAGTGTACAGGTTATTGGGAGAATGAATGATTGGTTTGATATTGTGCAAGCTGTTAGACAAGGATGCGTTATGTCCTCACGGCTATATATTATATTCATGAACAAGTGTCTAAGAATAGCCCTCTTCGACAAAGAAGGTATAGATCTGGAAACAGTAAGGGTATGTATGTTAGCATTCGCAGCTGATGAGGTTTTTATGGCACAATCAATCGAAGACTTGCAAAGAATGTTCAACAAACTGACTACAAGCATGAAGAGTGCGGGCCTCAAAATTAAAGTAAATAAAACATAAATTATAGTGTTTGAAGGAAAATGTGAGAAAAGAATGTGCAACATTGTTCTAAATTAAAATCAAGGGTAAAAAGAGTACTTAACGATGACTCCAGCAGTTTGAAGAAAAATCGCTGCTTGTGTTATATTGTTTGAAATATAGCTGGTAATGGCAATTTTTCGCTTCTAGATTGAGATGTCTCGAAATACTGACCTATAAAAAAAATCTGGCTAATGTATTTCGCGAATTGAACGAAACATAACAATTTTTGATGATGCTAATTTAAAATTGTTTATATTTTTTCGAGAAAATATATTCTCAAATTTTCTTTCGGTTGAGTCTCAGTGGCGCACAGTGTGGTCAAATCAGATTTTCGTTGGAAAATTAAGCTAGTGGGTACAATTTTTTGCCGGTTATAAAGAATAACTTTATTGTGGCTGACTATTGAAAAGGGATTTTTTTTTTAATTCAGCATAGTGAAAAGATAGGTATATAGAAAATCCAAGTCTCCTATTCTGTTTAAACTGTTTGCAATTGCTCAAACATGTTTGAAATATTTAACTTGACAATAATCTTAAAAGAAGTTAATATTTAATATGTTGTAATTCAATATTACTTCTACATATGTTTCCTTGAAAATTTTGTGGTGTAAAATATCCGAGTCTTGTGAATCCATGAGGAAGCATTTTTCGCCATGGACTTATTTTTAATAAATGAATCATTTCTTTATATTTTCTCTTTGATACAAGTGAGGATTCATAAAAACAATTAACACTGATTTTTAACGGGTTTAATAATCAAATTATTAATAACGACAACAATGGTGAATCTTTATCGAAGTATCTGAAAAAAGATATAAAATTTTGTATGCTAAAAGATAGCCAAATAATACACTTGTTAAGTAAGTTTGTTAATGCAATTAATAAATTGTATCGATTCATAGCAAAAAGACATTGCTGAATGAATGGCTTTCAATTCCGTGAAATAGAAGAATTTTATGCATAAATACATTGCATGATACAAATTGATTTGAACAACCGCTTTTAACAACAAAATTCACTTATTATCATCAAAAAGTCCTTAAAAACTTATAAGATAGTTGTTTACGGTTCTTTTCGTCGAAATGACGAACTCTTCATCAAAAATAGTCAAAAGTGCATTTTTTAATCATTATTCTTTAAAAAATCATCAATCAATATTGATTGACCAAATATAATAATAAGGTTTCATTGCTAAGTAATATATGATCGAAACTGTAGAAAAAACATAATTTATACTATAATAAGTAGCTAATTGGAATATTAAAAGATATAAAACGACAGACTAGTTTTTTATTAATTTCACAAAAGAACATATTCCTCTGTCGAGACAAAAGCCCGATAAAAAAGTATGAAATATTTTTAATTTTCAAATTGGAAAAATTCTCCCAAATCGTAATAATAATGTCAATAATCAAAATATATTCAGTGTTCATGAAACATAAATGGCTATCTTTGAGTCATCCAGAAATTTGTTTTTGAAAAATTCCAATGTGGGAAAATTAGAGATAATTCATACGTAGTGGGAAATATTATTCACAATTAGCAAGTGTTTGATACATTATTTAAAAATACATTATCCAACACATTTTTATTTATTAAAAGTTCTTAATTTTTGAAACAGAAATTAATAATGCCGAATTGAAAACGTTTGTAATCGAAAATAAATGTACAGGGAAGTTGGATATTGATGATTAGAAACGCTCAAAATTAAACAATATTTTACTTTAAATTGTAGAATCACGAAATCAAATAATTTCAAAAATACGATAATTTTTAAACGTTAAAAACTTCAATATTATCACATTAAAGTTTTAAAAATTTGATAATTTGAAATTTGAAGGAGAGAAAATTGTATAATTTCTACTTAGGCGCATAATAATAAGCATTTAAAAACAAATAATCAAAAAGGTTGAAATTTTGCATTGAAATGAGTTTCAATTCAAAGAGATCAAAATCTGACAATTGGCAATTGAAAACTCTATTGTATTCTTCAGAGTCAAAGCAGCTGGAATGCTACTATTTTAAATTCTTATTATATTTAGAAAATCAAAATTGATCCGACTAATTGTTCTAAAATCAAAAATTATTATTTTTCGCAAGCATATTCGATTAATTACACTGTTGGAAGTAAGTTGATGAAATTTCATGAAAATGTTGGTGAAGCTTCTACACTACGGTTAGTGAAAAACGCATTAAAATTTCATGCAAGACTGAAATTTGAATAGCCTTATTGAAATTTCAATGTTAGTCTTAAAACTATTTCAAGAGATAGCGCATCAAACATTTCGTAAATGTTTATAAATATCCTTTGCATATTCAATGTAAATAGTGAAACTTTTTTAAGAACAATCCTCTGAAATTACTACTTTCAAAATGACTGAGTAAAACCAATTTTGTGCATACAATTGCAAAAAATGTAATAATCGATGAAAAAATATATCACACACAAAGCTTCTAAATTCAATTTCATGAATAATTTGCAAATTTTGTTCATATTTTCATCAAGGCTTATCAAATTTAATAAAAAACGTTACTTCATTTTCAATGCGTGTTTACAAAATTTACGTAAACCATAGAGACATTTATTCAGCCACGAATAATATTTGATATATAAGGAATTGAAACAGGTTGCTGAGTCAATTTTATGAAATTACAGAAACTTTTGCTTCAAAATTAGGTTCTGTGTCACTGAAAATTATTGAATATGGTCTCAAATTAATTTTTAAAACCAAATTTATGAAATTTCAGCGACATAGGTAATTGAAAACTGACTGAAATTTCAGGAAATTTCTAACAGCGTAGATGAATACCAAAATATTAAACTGTACGGGGATTAGTTTCTTTAAATTGTTTCAAACGCGTCAGGCATTCAAATTTTTTTAAATATTCTTATGAATGCCTAAATAAACTGGCAACTTGGATGCCTGGTCAAGATTTTATACTAAGTTCTTCTGAACGCCAGAAATCGGCTAAATGCTGAATGATTTTATATAGATTTTCATAGATTTTATATAGATTGTTTCAAATTGAATGTCCCTCACGTAAAGATATTATAGGGAAATAAAAATAGGCATAGGAATAAATGAATAAATAAAAATAAAATCTTCAAAATCTGTCAACAGCCACAGCAATCCCTTAAAATATTTTGAACTGTTTCGAGTACCTTGTATCTTTTGAAATCTTACCAACTTTTTCAACATCCCTTGAGTTATTTTGAAATCTCTTGAATTTTTTTGCTTTCTTTCGAAATAACACAAAATCTTTGAGATCCTTTACAATTTTCTGAAATCCTTAAGATCTCTGGAATTTGTTGAAATATGTAGCAATTTCTTGATCTCAATCTCTCATCAACTATTCGCAATTGAACTAATAAGGTCTGTCTAATAATAAGTCTGTCATTTATTTACGTAATAGAACTTTTCGACTCAAAATCTATTTTTATTACTGATTAATTGGAAGAAGGTATCATGTTTCATTATTAAGATTCGAAAATTACTGATAATTTTATTTCGGTTTTGTGTAAAATTGAATTATCTGAGCGATTATCATGCATGTATATGAAAATTAATAAACACGTACCTAATTTTAAATTTAATACTATTTCTAACAGTGTTAATGTTTCGTGATAACTGTAATGTAATAACATTTCACTATTCTAATCCTGAAGTACAAAGCAGAAAAGTAAAAATTACTGAGTTAAACATTTTTTGAGGATTAGAAAAAAAAATTGTTTTCTTTCAATTCTCAAGTGACGCATCCAGATCTTATTTGATAAAAAATTTGATCATGAGACGATCATTGGAAAAAAATGATCTTCAAATTTTCAAATATTCTTGTGAAGGTTAAAAGTCCTAAGTTGCTACACACTAATTTAATTAAGAATCGAATGCAAAATTAATCTCGGTAATGACGAATAAAAAGGAAAGAGCTGTCTAAGAATCATATATATTAACAGCGAGTGCACTTCTTTGTATTGGGTAAATGAAACCCTAAAAATTATCAGATTGTCTTAGATGACGGTTCAAATTAAATGTTTTGTGCATTATAAAATGAAATTACCGATGTTACAGTAATGTTTTTTTTCTCCGAGTTTGAAAACTGAAAAAAATAGGGCAATTACGTTTTATAGACTACTATGTTTGAATTTTGCTACTAAATTGTTTGCTTTTTTTATTACTCGCTACAAAATTAAAGCAAAAATAAGGAAATTTCGATATTTTATTTTATTTTCTTTGAACATGGCACAAATCAAATTTATGGCATATCGCTGCATATGAAAAATAAGATTTGCTGCATTAAAGTGTAATTTTTTTGTCACCAGTTGTTAACAAATTTGAAAAAAATAGATAAAATTTCGTTTCTTATGTGACAAAGCTGAACATTCTTATTTTAGTTTGATTTTCTTTGAAGAAGGCTCAAATTAGAGCTTTTGTCATGTAGTAGCAGGAAAGGAATGAAGCGTTATCCTTCTAAACTCCATTTAACGTGGGTGTTATTTTTTAATTGAAAGGACAGTTTTTATATAAAATCATACAATTTTAGGTAGAAATAATGTTATTGAAAGTGTAAAAGTGAACTGTTTCTGAAATAAACATATTCATTATTATGAAATATAATCTTTAACGGCATGGTTTTTCATGACTCGCTCATCAATCATAAAGCCCTAAAAATTGTTCGATTTTCTGAAGGTATTTGCTTAACTCACATGCCGCGCGCTCTATAGCAATGTAACCTTGTGAGAGTTTCGAGCAAAATGTTATCTACCTCAAAAGCTCGTAAAATATTTTTTCATGGACCGTTTCAATATTACGAAACATATTTCTCTGACAATTGGTATTCAGAACACTTTTATAAAATCCTTTTTTTTCGCAAACAAATTCTATAACTTTATAATACATAAAGGAGTGGAATGATATGTTCGAAAAAGTGCACCTATGTTGATAAATCGAAAAAATGCCTAACTGTAGTATTGTGCTGCAATTATCAGCGAAGAAAATATAAGAAAGATGAAAAAATTCTATTTTTGTGTTTTCACTAATTTACTGGAAGCTTTTGTTATCATCCGATTATGCTGGAACAGACTTAACATAACTTAAAATAACCAACACCCAAAAAAAATACACGACTCTTTTTTCCCTTTTACCGGAAATATTGTGTTTAATCTTCTGTTTCAAGCAGAACATTGTCTTATTTTGATCGACATCCAACAGCTTCCGAACCTCCATGTTTCCTTCAACCCTTTTCCAAATTTAAAATTAAAAAATTTGTAAATGACGAGTGTAAAAAAGAAATTTGTATATTTATAGTGACTCAATGAATGAAAAAAAATTAATTATGAAAAAATGTACAAGTTTTTCATACTTTTAAATTATGATGGGAGAAGCAGGAGGAAGCAGAATTCTTTTGTCTAGAGTGGACTTAATACCAGATGATGAAACAGTGCCTTTAATATTAAAAAGAAGATGCTTTTCAATTTTAGCCTTCGCCATGAGTATAACGAAGATATTGTATTTGCAGGATTAGGTTTTTAGACATAAAAGATTGTATTTTGAGATGTCCATACTCAAGTCTTTTGGAAATTCAAATATTTAAATTGCCAAAAATGAAAAAAATAACTCCAAGTTTGGTTGATGAAGAAGTTTGGCAGAATATATATTTATCAAATAATCCAAATTCAAAACTTTTTTTTTAAATCTCAACAATAGTATCTATTCGTGAAATTATCTCTTCATTTGATATGTCAACAAGCTCGGACCTCGCCAATCCAATGAGACGCAACAGACACTGTCTTGGGTACCGAGTATTTTCCATTTTACATATTTTTTCCAGCCAAGACAGTGAGTTTTGAAGCACCATACAGGAAAGGTTAAACCTACACGCTTCAAGTCGAACTGCGTAACTGCGCGTGCATTGCGGGAGACGCAGCAGTCCCTTAAAGAATGAGACCTGTACCCTCTCAAGGAGATCTAACTGATCTTGCCCCCAAACCTGCACTCCATACATGAGAGTATTTATTACTAAACTATTTAAAAGTTTAACGTACGTTGACCAAGAATCAGACTTAGTGCTGTATATTATTTGCATAGACGCACCTATGGCAGAGTTGGCTGAGCTAACAAATTTCCTAGCGGCGATTCAAAAGGAACAATTGTACGAAAGTGGGACACCTAAGTAAGAATACGGATTCACTACCTCAATTTCTTCATTGCCGAATTTGAAGGACTTGAACTTGTTTACAGAAGAACTACACTTCCGTTGGAAAATCACAATCTTAGTTTTTTTGTAGATTCACAGTCAACATGTTTTGCTCACACTATAAACACAAAGCTTGAAGTTTCCGAACGAGCTCAGTCGGAGTGTCAGAAAGCAAACCCGGATCGTCTGCATATGCGAGTAAAAGAACTTCAATTGAGTTATTAATAGCAATACCCCTACACCCCTGTTCAATCAAGAACTTTTCTAGATCCTGGATAAAAATGGAGAAAAACAGGGAGCTTAGAACCTCACCCTGTAAGACGCCCTGTGTTACCTTACAAAGCTAGTCTGACCATTGATACACCTAATCCTCGCATACGCGACTTCGTAAAAATTCCTGAACACATTATTCATCTTAGTGCTAACCCCGATTTTATGTAATTTCTGTCATAATATATGATGAGCTACAGAGGAAAAGGCACTTTTGAACTCTATAAAAGCCGCGTATATCGCGGATCTAGGATGCCTCAGGCGAATCTGGATTATAGCTATCAGAGTAAACAAGTTGTCGAGACTTTAAATTTTTTAGACTGTCCCTAATTTCCATTGTAGTTATATAATTATCGAGCAAGGGGTGAGAGGTATTTAAAGCGAATTCGAGGTCTGCAAGCTTACTGGGGAACATATCCAGGAGATACTCATGCCATATTTCAGGTTTGATGACGTTTGACGTTTGAGGCCTGAATCGAAGGCCACTTATAATGGAACAAAAATCAGCAGAATTACGTGCTGCAGCCAACTCGTCTATCATTCGCTTTTCGTAAGTGGCTTTCTTAGCAGACAGCAACTTCTTATAATTTCTCGCAGCGGTTCTATAAGTCTCAAGACTTTCGCAAGCAAAATTGACTCTCCTGCCCTCATGAAGAATCTCAGTCAAGCTTTTCCTTGCCTCGCGGCACGTAACGTCATACCATGGTTTGTTACTGGAAACAATGCCCGTCCTACCTGTATACACTTTTCTCATACCTAGCTCTGTCGCAACATGTCTTATCGCACCAACAAGAATTCCGTTCATCTCGTCTACGTCACCACTCACCCTCGCAATTTCATTCGTTCAACTCATCAAATCCTTAAACTCTTATGATCTAGCAAATTTAAATGCGAACTTATCCGACTCGAGAAGCATGGCTCTGCGGAGGACTGTGGCCTGCACAGCTCACAAAAGCAGCAATCGGGAAATAATCAGACAAAGTTTTGATCGCAAGTCATTCACGCTTCTTCCCATAGCACCCTGAAATGTAAACTGTGCCGGAAAATCACCGCTTGCCCTCCCATTGCACACAAACAACTCGTTACTCTCCATAAAGCTAGTTATCAGTTTTCCCTTATTATTAATAAAATTTTCTACAGATGACCTTTTACCCATAAAAGAAACACTGTTAATGAAAATTTGCTCGTCTAGAATATTGAGGTTCGAAATCCTACAATTGAAATCGCCACCGAAAAAAATTGGCATGTGTGCAAAAGACATGCGTATCGAGCCAAGAATAACATTAAAGATATTTAAAAAATAATCAATATCTGTGTCGGGAGCGAGATACATTGCACAAAGAATAAAAGAAAACATACAACAATTTACCCTTAGAATAATATGTTCCGGCACAACTGACAGCAGTTGTACTGAAAAGCGATTCTTATTCAAAGCAATCACTATGCCACCCTTGGCTCTTTCTTTGACAGCATCTCTCACCGCCAGGGAGTCCAAGACGAGTAAGTCCCTGGAGATGCTTTAAAAGTGGTTCTTGAGGAATCAATCCAGGTCTCATAAATTCACAGAATGTCAAATTTTCTGAAAGAGCACGTAATGATCTCCAGATTTGAAAACCCGTTAACATTCCAAAAGATAATTTTGGTAAGTGTGTACACATCTGAAAGAGGTGTAGAACAACGTGTGGAAACAATAGGCTGGTGATCACTTTGTATGATATCAGAGGAACCACCAACGAGCTATGCCTTCGGGATGCGGCGGTCACGGGAGGTTTTAGCAGTCGTCGGGGTAGCAGCATCATTCAATAAAAATTGATCTATGCGTTTATTCGGCGTGGTATCTATCATATCTTGTTTAGGCGGTCGTCCTCTCTTGGAGGGCTTGGCAGGCCGGACTATATTGAACTCAGAAGCGTCACCTTCATCTTTATCTTTGATAATGGACTCCTGGAGGGAGGAGTTTCAAGAACTCTGTTTTGAATTCCGAAAGAAAGATTCTACGTCCTCATTCCGAAGTTCTTCACCATTGACGATAAGCGTGGCATTCTTAATCACAACCTGAAATCCCGCATCTTTCAAATATCTGGCATGTTTAAGTAGCACTCTTCTTTGCCCTCTCTCTTCCTTGGAGCGATCATCAGCGATAACAAGTTCCAATTTGCAAAATTGTGTAATCTTGGTAAATACGGTTTTGACCCATCGTGAAGCAATAAACTTGACTAATACTGGTCGGTTCCCCTGGACTTTTCCGAGTCTGAAAACATCAGCCAAGGCCACCTCTGGTATCTGCAGGCCGACGTTATGGAAAGTCGATGATACCGAAGAAAACAAATCATTATTATGAGAATCACAATCCTTCAAGTTGAAAATAATGATGTTTTTTTACCTGCCGTTGCGTACAACGAGTTCTACCTCTTTTTCAATTGTTGATAATTTGCTGGAGAGGGACACAATTTTTGCAGCAACGTCCGTAGAAGCTTTACAAGATTCTTCGACGTCCTTCCTCAGCTGATGGTGAGAGCTCGTTAAAGATTTAATGTCCTTTGACAACTCAAAAATAACTTTTTGTAAGCTTTCTTCCATATTGTGACTGTACGCATGGAAAGCCGCACATTTAATACTATGACACTTCACGACTTCACAGAAAAATAATGCTGTAAACTCGAGCTTATAAGACGGTTCTGCGGAGCGAACTTCTAGCACGTCTAATCACTTTGCCGGTACAGACAAGACTCCCGAAAGAAATTAGTTTTCAACTAAAATAATCAATTATATTTTTAGTCGAAAGGTACTTCCCTAAATTTCACATTATTAAAAAAAAATTATTTAGAGTCTTCACTAGGCCGTTTTAGGCCTTCAAATTAATTTTCTTAGTTTTTGATTTTTAGAAATTACAAGACTGAAAACGTCTTTCATCCTTTTAATTTATTTGACTACACTGTTGAAAATTAACTTTTTTTAAAGTAAACCCTCTTGACTTTAAAATTCAACAATTTTGTGGAAAATTAATGTATTTGGTTGGAAACTCGTGTTTTTGGGTAGATCGTTAATCTTCTTACTAGAAAATTAATCTTTTTGGTTGAAAATTGAACTATTTTGTTGAAAATTCGTTTTTTTTGAGAATGTAACTACTTGGTTAAAAATTTGTTGCGAATTAATTTTTTTCCTTTGAAATTTATCCATAATAATTAAAAATTCTACTTTTTGGATCTAAATTAATCTAAATTGGTTGAGGATTCAACTATTTAGTAGAAACTTAAAATATTTGGTTGAAAATCAACTCTATTTTGAAATAAACTTATTTTTATTAAAATTGATCATTTTGTTAAAGAAATTAAATTTAAAAAAAAATCATATTTTTGGATTGTTGAACTAGTTTGTTAAAAATTAATATTTTTTCAAGATTCATCTCTTTGGTTAAAAATTCAACTATTCCATTAAAAAAATTCTTTCAGGTTAAAGTGTCATCTTTTGGGTTCAACTCTTTTGTTAAAAATTCCTTTTCTTTAAGGATTCATAATTTTTCTGGAAAATTCGTTTTTTTCTTTTGTTGTGAATTAATTCTTTGATTGATAATTCATCCATCATGATTCCAAAAGGAATCAGAAAGGTAGGATGTTAAACTATTTTAATGAAAATTTAACTTTTTAATAGAAAATTAATTTTTTTCAAGTCATTTGTCCTTTTGGCTTCAAAATTCAACAATTTTGTTGAAAATTTAACTATTTGGTTCCAGATTAATCTTTTTTATACGAAAATTCAACTACTTGGTTTAAATTTGAACTTTAGAAAATTAAACTTTGTGGTTAAAAAAATCATCTTTTGGGTTGAACTCTTTTGTTGAAAATTCGTTCTTTTGAAGATTCATCATTTTAATCTGAAAAATGCATTTGTTTCGATCTAAATTATTTTTTTTTGGTTGGGGAATGAATATATTGGTAGAATATTAAAGTTTACGGTTGAAAATAAACTTTTTCGTTAAAAATTAACTTAATTTCATGAAAATTTAACTTTTTGGTAGACAATTAATTTTTTTGATAAAAAATCATATTTCCGGGTACAAAATTTAACAATTTTGTAGATAATTCATTCTTTCGACTATAAAATTAAACAATGCACTGAGAAAAAAGATAGTGTCCTAGCAACAAAATAATTTTGTTGAGTAGTTTTGGTTGTTCTTACCAAAATTTGGTTGCGACTACCAAAATAGTAGTTGGAGTTACAACACAATTTATTTAGCTCAAGCAAAAAAGTTTGTTAACCATTTTTTTTTAGTCTCCCAATGAATTTTGTTTAGCGTACCAAACACGCTGCCGCGCATGCGCTCTCTTTCAACTCATGACGAGCAACTGACCACTTTCTCAATATGGTGGATTCGAGCGAAAATCACCTCTCTGCATTTTGATCGTTGATATTATTTGTAGTTGATTCAAAGGAAATAAATTTGAAAAAAAAGTTGTGTTTGTTTTGAAAAAACGTTAGGATGACTGACGCCGCGACCCAACAGATTTGAGGTGAATGCGGCCTAGGATCTCTAATAGATGTATTTCACGGTAAGTGATTTGTACATTTTATTATTCGTTGTTTTTAATCTCTCAAATCCTGAAATTCACTTGAAACTAATATCGTTGTTATTATCTATACTTATTATTTTTTCATTAAATTCAATGTAGTATACGACAAAAATATCGTTAAAGTTTAAGTTAGATTATTCACATGAGAAGTGAGAACATATACAACATTCGCTTCCATGAAAAGAGACAATTTCATGAAATTATTTTTCAATCACAAAAAACTATTGCTCGCATTAATAGAACAGTCATCTCAAAATTTGACAAAATTGCGTACCAGGCGAACTAACCTAAACGCTCAACCTGACGATATGAAGGTAGTTGCTATTCGTTGTGCCCGGTGACACCTGATTGGTCGCGAGAACTCTAATGAAACTCTCGACCAATCAGGCAGCCTATACTTTTAGATCACGCGTCCGGTGGCTTCAGATTGGTTGTGATAATTCTTGCCACCAATCAGAAATTAGCGGTTCCCTTGATTTTCGTGCCTGGAATACAGCAGATACACACTTTCTTTCAAAGCATGTGTAACGGCATGCGCCGTTTTGAAAACTAGAGTTTCAGGGCGCTAAGGCCCTTTTACTAAATAATCTCTAGACTAGTAATTTCTCGAGTGGAAAAGTTGAAATAGCTTAAAGTAAAACCAGAATATATTCTGATTTTACTGCGTATATGCAAAAAATGAGCAATTATTAAAATGAATAATGATGATATACGAATATCAAAGAAATAATAGATTTATTGCTAATGAGAAAACTAAGATTTAAGTGTAGCATCAGGTGACAATTTCGTTAATGTACTCGGTATAGTACTGCACAGTATCACTGCCTAAAGTGAATTTAAGGTTAGAACCTTGAGACCTTGAGCTATTTTTAATATCGATAATGGGTCATGGCGCCGCATAGACGCCATAAAAAGCGACCCTTGGACTTACAAACAGGAAATTGTTGCTCAAAGTGATTAACGCGAATCCTGTCGAAAAGTGAACTTTGGACACATATCCTTAAAGTGTCACTCACTTTAATTGACTAATACCTGTAGGAGGAGCAAAGTGACCTCATTTATGATTGGTTATTCGGCACTGAAATTGAGTGACGTCAGCATTCCGATTGGGTAAACGCTAAAAGTAGGGATAAATCCCGCCTTAAACGATCTTTCAAATATAGATGCAGAGCACGAAAACACCATAATATTGTATCTCGGCGCGCGCCTTTCAAGCTTGAGCCTGCGACTCTTGTATCTTCGTTGATTGTACAGTTTCGGACATAGAAACTTTTGAGAATCTCGGAGGTAACGTAATTGCAGCGCTTGGGACGTAATATATGCTTGATGATCATGATGATGATGCATAAACGGCGAACTTCCCGTACACTGTTGCAAAAATTTTATTTCTATATTTGAAAGATCCGACTTATTATTAATCTGCAAAGTGAGGCCCTGTTATGGAGATCCTGTATTGGACCGCCTCTTCAATCGCTCCTCCTGGGAAATGAAGCTAACGCGCGTTAGGTCCCTTTCTTCGCGGTTGGTCACATATGACTACCATAAAACTGAAAAATATGAGTAATATTCAGATGAATAAAGTATATTTCAGATGAATAAAGTGTGCACTTTTTAATTGTTAGCTGAAGGAATTGAACAATCGGGCCTCTTGTCCATGTTTGGTGTATGCGACTTGAAGCGAAGCATAAAGAAGGCAAAATTGCAGCCCAGGTTGGAACTTCCAGGGCAAATACACCTTTAACGTTGGCAAAAAGATACCAATTGAAACTTTGCGATCGATATTTGTATAATCGTGGTTTTACTGATGATAAGATATTCGGCCGAGATGTGACATTAAACAACAAAAGTTCATCGAACTTTTATGACACTAAGGCATTGATACCCAATATTTATGCCGCAATTTCATCGATAGTAATTGAGGGTATAAAGTACAAGGAAACATTGTGATAGATTTTTCTGGTCTAGATGCTAACGTAACTCCTTTTTGTAAAATAGAGGTAGTTTTCTTGGACGATAAAAATCAACTGTAGTTTACAGTTGAATCTCTATAAATAGAAGAATTTTGCACACACACGAATGCTTAGAAAATAAAAGTTACTCACGGATGGCGATGTTTGTTCTACGAAAGTTTGCGTTATGTTACAACTTCATGTATTCTTTATGATGCAAATGGAGATGCATTTGTAACTTGGTACTGATAAGTGTGCGTTATATAGTTCAATATATTTAGTCAAATAAATCGTTTTCTTTATACACATTATATGTTCTTCTTATAATTTGGAAATGGAGATGCATTTGTAACTTGATACTAATAAGTGTGCGTTATATAGTTCAATATAATTAATCAAATAAATCGTTTTCTTTATACACATTATATGTTCTTATTATAATTTCCACTTATTATAATTATAATAGAAACTAATGTAATTATAAGCAATTGTAAGTTCTTAATGTAAGGCGATGAGTTCTTCATTTTGATGTGTAAATAATTTAGAATATTTTCTGTGTGAGAAAAAAGCTAGAAAGACGAATATTGCATAGTTTCATTCAAATGAATTTCATTTCAAGAGAATTCTCTTAATTTATTAATCTTTGATATAATCACCGAGTATTTAGAAAATGAACATGTGATTAATTGAATTTCCTACAAATCAAATACATGTTATTGAGCCAATGCCTTTTGTGCTTCTAGGTTTTTTCTTATCCAGAAAATATTTTATTTTCAAAATACATTTTCCCCTTAACAAAGTAATTTTTGCTTGATAAAAATTGTGTTGCTACAACAAAATTAATATTTCTGTTTAGTCTAAAAATGATTGTGTTGGACTAACAAATATTTGGTTAATTCGACCAAATAAGTTTGTTCAAACTACAAAATTTTGTTGTGCTTACCAAACTTTTTGGTTGGTTCAACCAAACGCTCCAACAAAATAATTT
This sequence comes from Andricus grossulariae, assembly GCA_011634705.1. Classification (NCBI taxonomy): domain Eukaryota; kingdom Metazoa; phylum Arthropoda; class Insecta; order Hymenoptera; family Cynipidae; genus Andricus; species Andricus grossulariae. The sequence goes on along the minus strand of JAABKJ010007545.1, from coordinate 30,559,370 downwards.
CGTTGGCTCAAAGAAACGATTTTGTTGCTCCTATAGCAACCAAAAAATTATCTTCAGACAACCAAACATTTTTCTCAGTGTTTCAACATTTAACTATTCCATTTTTCGAAACATAATCTTTTGGTTTAAAACATCATCTTTTGGGTTGAACTCTTTCATTGAAAATTCATCTCTGTGGTTGAAATTTTAATTATTGTGTTAAATATTCATTTTAATTTTATTAATATTTTTTTTAATCAACAATGTAACTTTTTCATTTTTTATTGAAAATTGTTATTTTTTAATCAAAATTGATCTTTCCTAGTTGAAGATTCCCCAATTCTGTTGAAAATTCGATTTCTGGTTAGAAAATCAATCCTGCATGGTGAAAATTTAAGGTGTAACATTTTGAAGTATTCTTTTACTTTATTTTAATAAAAAAAATTCTGAAAGGATATTTTTTTTATCTTCCATATTTTTTTTGTCTTCCAAGAGTTATTTTATACGTAACCTGAATTCACAAATGTTTGATGCAAGTTTAGAAAATCTTGCTTTTCCTCTCGTGTATCTGGTTAACATTGATTTAGTCGAGCTTTCAACATCAGAAAAGCATTCATTGTTTTCGTGGACTGTAGACGTCTGGATTCTGAGCCACTAAACCATGTCGAGATTCCCGTTTTGATAAATTATAGCAGAAAAAAATTTAAGCTCATATTTGAGAAATTATAGTTGAATTACTTACTCAAAAAGATTAATTTTCTACCAAATTTAATAAATTTTTCAAGAAAAAGTTGTTTTCAAGATAAAAAGTCAAATGCTTTAGAAAGCAGTTGACTTTCAACCAGAAAAGACGATTTTCCAACCAAATAGTTAAATTTTCAACAAATAGTTGAATTTTCGAGCCGAAAAGACAAATTTTTCAGAAGACAGTTAAATTTTCAACACAAATGAACGAATTTTAAATAAAAAATTCAATTATTTACCAAAAGAGATGAACTTTTAATAAAATAGTTGAATTTTTAACAAAATAGTTAATTTTGAAAACAAAATTAATTTTCACAAGAACAGAAAAACATCTTCAACAAAATATTTAAATTTTTAGCTAAACTGATAAATCATCAACCAAAAAAATTAATTGAAAAAAGGCGTTACACTTTCAACCAAGTAGTTACATTACGAAAAATATAAAAGTTTATATTTCAAATTTTCGAAAAAACATGGCCTTTTAACAAAAACGTTAAATTTTCAAGCTAAAAAAATGAATTTTCAATTTAATAGTTGAATTTTAAAACAAAAGGGACGAATTTTCAACGAAATAGATACATTTAAATAGAATAGTTGAATCACTAACCTACAAATAAAATACCTTCTATCAAATTTCTTGAATTCTCAAATAAAAATGTTTATATTGGACAAAACCTTTATCAACATATTAAACGATTTTTAAAACTGCTTTCTTCTCTTCAATTTTTTGTTCTGTCTGAGTAGCATCTTAGTGCGGAGGCAGAAAAATTTTTTTCCTCGTGTGGATAATAGGGCAAATCCAGGCACGGTTGCTTTTCGTTTAGTCCAGATGTTTTGATGCAATCTGATATTTTGATCTCAAATCCTTCTTTCTTTGTTCTTATGTTACGTGTTTCAATTTTCGCAAAAGTTTGCATCATTGTGAAACAATTCCGATAAGAAAACTAATACATCTGGAACTGAGCTCAAGAACGGAATCAGGTTCCTTTTCTTACAAAAATCCCACCATTTTCTGAGACAAGAGTCATATTGCTTGAAGGAAGAGTCGCTTAAGGATGTAATTGAGATTTCCATCGAAGCCGATGGTGCTTCCCTTAATTCGAATGCCTTCCGGATAAGATACCGGCCACCAGGATAACTTTCTTCAAGAAAGTTTCTTCCTTCCTGTTGGGGACAAAAACATTGTCTTTTGCTTTAATGTGAACTATGTCTGAGATTAGGGCGGCCTTACATAGTGGATACCATGGCTGCGATGGCCAGTTTGGTACCACTATGATATAATCTGCCTGAAAGATTGTAAGCGTATCGATAGCCATTGAGTCAGGATCTTTCTTCCTGGAAACATACTTGAAGCATTTTTTATTCTCTCTGCTTACAAGAAGATCTATTTCTGGCTGTCCAAATGCTCTTAATTATTTTTCTGAAGGCAAGATTGGACAGTTCGATTTGGGTATTTGGTTTTGAGCGACGTGATTCTTCATCCGCTATTTTATTCATAGCTGATGAAATGTAATTCGCAAAAATCTAAACTTCCATTTCTTTACACCAATTCCAGATAAGTCTTGTGATGTTATTCAAATTTTTGAATTGAACTCCTCCCATTCTATTCATATATGAGATGGCTATAATGCTGTTGATGTTAAGCAACACTTGACAATTTTTTTTTGTTCTTGGCGAAGCACTTCAAGCGTAATAAGGCGACTAAAAGTTCTAATTGGTTTATATGGTTTGACTTTTCCTCATTCTTCATATATCCGTGAACTCTCTTTTTATTACAAAACGCTCCCCATCCACATGAAGAGGCATGTGAAGATCTCCAATTGAAATTCGAATTTCCCTAATGGATTATTAGAATAAACACCTATACGTTTCCACCAATGTAAATCTTCTAGTACTGATTTCGTTATCATTAACCTTGCGTTGTGGTTATCATTGTTTTTAAAAAATGCACAAACTTTTTCTCTTTTGCAGGCTTTTGTGTGACCCTAACTATAATTTACCGCAGGGCAACAAGACACTAATATACCTACGATTCTAGAGAACTCCCTTATTCTTATGTTTTGGTTTAGACGAATTCTATTAACTTCTATTATTATTTAATTCCTTTTAGAATCCGGAAGCTGAACTATCATTTCCTTTGAGTCGTAAATGAATCCCAAGTATTTACAAGTCTGAGCTGAAGTCATTTGACTTTTTTGAAGATTATTTACAAATCCCAGTTCCTCTAGTTTAGATACGGTTACTGTTATGTTATCTGTGCACTCGGTATAAGATGTTCCAAATAATAACAGATCGTCTAAATAAATAACTGATAAAAAACATAGTTCTCGTAGATATGACATTACCGGTTTCAGAATTTTTGTGTAGACGTAAGTCGCTGTGCAAAGCTCGAACGGTAAACACGCAAACTGATACGTTTGGCCCACAAAGAAAAAATTCCATGGAACAACCTCGATTAATAATTTGAGTTGCCGTTTTACCGTCTTCTAGCTTGAAGTGCTGCGTTGGAATGCATTTTTTAAGCGCTTTTAGGTTGGGAATTAATCGATTCGAACCGTTGGGTTTTGGTCTCAAAAGAAGATCAGAGATAAACTGGTGTTTTTCTGTATTGCATTCCATAATAGCACCTTTTTTCCGGAGTTTCTCAAGCAACTGAGAAAATTGAGGTTTTTCCTCTGATGTCCAATCTCTTGAACAGAATGATAAAGTTTGAAACGGTAAAGATTCGAAAGGAATTTTATAACCCTCGATCCATGACAGTGTAGTGGGATCTGATGTGATTTCCTTCCATTTAGACTGAAATTGACAAAGTCTGCCATCTATATTCCTTACCGGATCTACCGACGTTTCCGAGAGGGTTCCGGTTCCTTCTGTTGATGTAGACTGTATTTGTAATAAGACTTCTGATTCCGATATTTCTTCGGTGTTCGGTAGTTTTGTTTCTGCCCACCCGACACCCTCAATTTTGTTGCCAAATTTGATAGTGCCTTCGCTGTCTTCAGGGCTTCGTCAAGTTTTTCGCCGGAAAGGAAGCTACTACTATTCACTGATTGTAGTGTATCCTCAAGGGAGACGTTGACATTCGCCAAAACCAAACTCCTAGGGACCACAGATTCGTCATGATGTAGATCAGCGAGTAGTTTGCTTGCATCGCTTAGGTACTCTATTTGCTGTAATTCTTCTGCAGATCTTTCTTTTTTGTCAGATAACAGTGATAGGGCCTTACCAATGGCTGCCAGAGAAGCTGCTTTTTTCTCTTGCTTCATGACTATTCGTCTACCTCTTTTCACAATGGCATCTTTTTCCTTAGAGCTACCTTTATTTCCGCATTTAATTTGGGAGGATCAATCAACTGACAAGTTGACGCAGGAGGATGCTTTTTGATCAACTTCTTCTGACTTTCAGACGGTAGGCCTTGTTTGATGATGTCCTCCCAACGAACAAAGGAGTCTGCATGCATAGCTGGGTCCAAGGACCTCTCATCGTGAATTCGATTTTCAATCACTTCCAAAACATCCTTATCAAGATTATTCTCTGGAATTGATTTGCATTGTGCTTTGGGATCAGTCTTCTGCCAATCCCGGTGACCTTCATACGTGTTTGATTCATCTGAGTCTTGATCAGCTGAAATATAAAAACCATAGACTGATGCCTGCAAAGCGGAATTTTGTAACGCTGCCTAACAAAAGCAGCGTGCCACGGATTTTCTTTTTGTGCTCTGACTTGATTGTTTTATTTTTGAAACTGAAAGTTTCTAGATAAAAGATTAGAGTCTTTTATGCGCTAGTAGGTTAGAGCTTACTTTGCACTTATAGGTTAGAGTCTATTATTCGCTTGTAGGTTAGAGCCTACGAAGCGAGATTTGACAACACTTTTAAACAATCAAAGAGACTTATCAAATTACTTCTCCACTTTTATCATTCACGTCCTGCCAGGAGTTATTAGAGTAACCAGGCGGTTCATCACGTAATAAATGTACTTACGACTCTGAAATGATGATGAATCTGATGAGCTGTTTGAGAAAGGATCCTTTCGACGCTTTTGATCATTTTTTCTGATCCCGCTTCTTATTCTTCCGACTCTTCTTTTGTATCTTCTCGACCAGTTTTCTCAAATAATCCTCTTCATCTGTTGAACTGGATCAACTCGATGATGTTGGTGAGCTTTTTCTTCTTCTCTTCCGCATGATGAGATGAGTGAAAATCGTTTCCGATGTGGCTTGATCGGCACGAAGTGAAACAATGACTCTTTGCGCCAAAGCGGAAAGTAACGAGGTCAGTGCTTCCAACGCGGGCACCCTGCACTTCTGCGCATGCGATGCATAAGGTGCTTCATTGGCTGCCGTTCGCGCGCTTTTTTGAAATGTTAGAAAGCACAATTTTTTTATTTATTATGAATCAAATTAATTCTAAAATTTTCATATACATTTTAATTAATATACACAATTTCAAAAGCATAAATTAGTAAAAATAATTTGAAAAATGAAAAAATATTACATTACATAACATGATATTTTTCATTTACTGAGTACTCATAATATTTTTTATCCTAATGATCAGAGTACATTAAAAAACATCTAAGTACCATTTGAACATGTTAAAATATAATTATTTTCAATTATTAATAATAAATAAAAAATAAATTAAATTAAATTAAAAAAAAAAGAATAAAATAAAATAAAATACTATTTTTTCATTGAAAACTTTGAATAAAGTGGCGCCATTAGCGAGAAGTAGGCGTACTATATTTTGATCATGAGGAAGAGGCGCCAAATACAATTAACGATTTTCGATCAAAAAAAGCTGTTAATTCTAAATTAAAAAAAAAAGGACAATTTAGCTAAAGAAACTGAGATTTTAGAGAAAAAAATAATAGGTAATTTTGCAAACATTAAGGTTATAATTTTCAATCAAGACCAGTTGAAATCAATTAAAACAGAAGAATTTTGAACAAAAAAGTTCAATTTCATATGAATTTCAAACTAATAACGAATAATTTTTAACCAAAAAAGGAATAGGTGAATTTTCAATTTGAAGAATTGATTTTCAGTCAAAAAACAACTTTCAACTTAAAATATAAATTTAAAAAAATGGATCTTCAACTACTAAAATTAATTTTTGACAAGGCAATTCCACTTTTAACCAATTAGATGAATTTACAATCATGAAGATGAACTTTCTACCAAACAAAGAAAAATTAAAATACATACATTTTTCAACCGTACAGCTGAATTTGCAACTGAAAACGATAAATTTTCAGTTAAACTTGAAATGGTTAAATTTTTAGTTAAAAAAATAATTCTCCACAATAAAAAATTGATTTTCAAGAAAATAGTTAGGGTTTTAAGCAGATTTTCAACATCAATAAAATGAATTCTTGAAAACGAGTTCATTTTTTAATCAAACATATAAATATTGAACTAAAAACGTTCAATTTTCAACCAAAAATAGAATAGTTAAATTTGCAGTTGAATAAATTGATTTTCAGTAAGACATGCTGTTTTTAACTAAATATTTGAATAAAAAAAAATTGATCTTTAATTGATAACAACAATTTTCAACAAAATCAATTCTACTCTCAACCAATTAGTTGAATTTTCAATCATGAAGATGAACTTTCTACCAAAAATTATTATTAAAATAAACACATTTTTTACCTTATAGCTGAATTGTCAACTAAAAACGATTCCAAATTTGAAAACTTAATTTTCAACAAAAAAGAAAACAAATTGAAAACAAATCTTCAACAAAAACGTTAAATTTGCAAACAAACACATGGATCTTCAGGCAATAAAATTGATTCTTAACAAAGTAGTTAAACTTTTAACCGAGACGTTGAATTTTCAATAATTAATTTTCCACCAAAAAAGGACGAATTCACAACAAAATACATCAGTTTTTAACTAAGTAGTTTAATTTTCATCGAAAAACGATAAGTTTTCAACCCAAAATGGAATACTTATATTTTCCGTTGCAAAAATTGATTTCCAGTAAAAAAAAAGTGAATTTTCAAAAAATAGTTCAATTTTCGACCAATCATATAAATTTTAAACTAAAAAAGATGAATTTTTGGGACCACTGAAAAATCCCGAAAAGTAAAATTTCCGAAAATGGAAAATTTCGTAATTGAAAAATTCTCGAATTATAAAATTCTCAAATAATAAAATTCACGAATCATAAAATTCTCGAATTGAAAAATTCCTGAATAATAGAATTCCCCAATTTTAAAATCCCGAAGTAATGAAATTTCCGAAAATTTTATAATATTAACAAATTATAAAATTCCTGAATAATCAAATTCCCGATAGTTTATAATATGCGACAACTGAAAAATCTTGAAAAATAAAATTCCCGACATTGTAAAATTCCCGAATAATAAAATTCCCGAATGGAAAAATTCCCGAATAATAAAATTTTTTAATTATCAAATTCCAGAATAATAAAATTTCCGCATTATAAAATTCTCGAATCGGAAAATTCCAGAAAAATAAAATTCCACAACTGGAAAACTCCTGAATAATAAAATTCGCGACAGTTCCTAATATGGGAAGACTGGAAAATCACAATTAATAAAATTCTTGAATAGTGAAATTTTCGAATAGTAAAAGTCCCGAATTTGAAAATTCCAGAAAAATACAATTCACGAATAATAAAATTCCCGAATGGGAAAATTCCCGAATAATAAAATTTCTTGATTATCAAATTCCAGAATAATAAAATTTCTTAATCATCCAATTCCAAAATATTAAAATTTCCGCATTATAAAATTCTCGAATCGGAAAATTCCAGAAAAATAAAATTGCCCTACTGGAAAATTTCTGAATAATAAAATTCGCGAAAGTTCATAATATGGGAAGACTGAAAAATCCCAATTAATAAAATTCTTGAATAGTGGAATTTCCGAATAGTAAAACGCCCCAACGTGAAAATTCCAGAGAAATACAATTCCCGAATAATAAAATTCCCGAATGGGAAAATTCCAGAATAATAAAATTTCTTAATTATCAAATTCCAGAATAATGAAATTTCCGCTTAATTTGAAAATTCCAGAAAAATAAAATTCCAGAATAATAAAATTTCTCAATTATCAAATTCCAGAATAATGAAATTTCCGCTTTATAAAGTTCTCGAATCGGAAAATTCCAGAAAAATAAAATTCCCCAACTGGAAAATTTCTGAATAATAAAATTCGCGGCAGTTCATAATATGGGAAGACTGAAAAATCCCAATTAATAAAATTCTTGAATAGTAGAATTTCCGAATAATAAAATGCCAGGATTAGAAAATTTCAGAAAAATAAAGTTCCCGAATAATAAAATTCTTCAACAGTTTATAATATTACCGAATTGGAAAATTCCTGAATATTCAAATTCCCGATATTTTATAATATGCGACGACTGAAAAATCTCGAAAAATAAAATTCCCGACATTGTAAAATTCCCGAATAATAAAATTCTCGAGTGGAAAATTCCAGAATAATAAAATTTCTTCATTTTAAAATTCCAGAATTTCAAAATTTGCGCATTATAAAATTCTCGAATCAGAAAATTCCAGAAAAATAAAATTCCACAACTGGAGAATTCATGAATAATAAAATTCGCGACAGTTTGTAATATGGGAAGACTGAAAAATCCCGATTAATGAAATTCTCGAATAGTAAAATTTCCGAATAATAAAATGCCCTAATTGAAAAATTCCAGAAAAATACAATTCCCGAATAATAAAATTTCCGAACAGACTATAATATTACCGAATTGTAAAATTCCTGAATAATCAAATTCCCGAGAATTTATAATATGCGACGACTGAAAAATCCTGCAAAAAAAATTCCCGTCTTTGGAAAATTCCCGATTAACAAAATTCTCTAGTAATAAAATTCCCGAATGATAACGTTTCTTAATTATCCAGTTCCAGAATAATAAAATTCCCGCATTATAAAATTCCCCGATAATAAAATTCCCAAACAATTTCTGGATGAAAATTATTTTCAGTTATTGTTATTTTAAATTCAAACAATAATTTTACAAACTATAAACATCATAAATATATTATTTGAATGAAAATATTTGATTATTGTATTTCTAATACATAAATAATATTTATTTCAAAAATTTTAATTGTCTAAATTAGGGAATTTTATAATTCGATTATTCGGGAATTTCCTAGTTCCGAGATCTTATAATTCGGCAATCTTTTGTGGGGAATTTTATTATTCAGTAAGTTTCAAATGTGGTAATATTATAAACTAATCGGAAATTTTATTATTTGGGAATTTTATTATGCGGGAATATTATAATTCGGAAATTTTATTTTTCGGCAATTTTATTATTCGGGAATTTTCCGAATCGGAAATTTTATTATGCGGGAATATTATAATTCAGAAATTTTCCAATTCGGTAATTTTGCTATTCGGAAATTTTATTGTTCGGGAATTTTTCCATTCAGGAATTTTCCAATTCTGGAATTTCGCAATGTCGGGAAATTTATTTTTCTGTATTTTTCAGTCGTCCCGAATTTTTAACCAAAAACGGAATAGATAAATTTGTAGTTGAAAAATTTATTTTATTCCAAAAAACATGAATTTAAAAAAATAATTAAATTTGCAAAAAAAACAGATGCATTTTTAACTAAGAAAATAATTTTTTAACAAAGTAGTTGAACATTTAACCAATTTGTTGAATTTTCAATCAAAAAGATTCATTTTCCAATAAAAAAGACGAATTTACAACAAAATACATAAATTTTTAACCAAAAATGGAATAATTAAATTTGCAGTAGAAAAAATTAGTTTTCACCCAACAAAAAAAAAGAATTTTGAACAATATAGTTTAATTTTCAACCAAAAACGGAACAGTTAAATTTTCACTTGCAAAATATTTATTTTCAACAAAAAAAAAATGAATTTTCAACAAAATACTACAATCTTATACCAATATAATGAATTTTAAAAAAGTGGTTCATTTTCAAAAAAATAATGTTCAATTAAAAATAATTAACTTTAAATGAAAAATAGTTGGATTTTCTTATTGTTTTTATTTATTTATTTATTTTAGGTGAGAGATTGTAATAAATTTTTGCATTGTTATTGGAAAAATTTAAAAGTGAAAGTAAAAAAGTAAAAGTTGGTAAAATTCCATAAATTGGCTGTCCTCACACACAGTACGTAAACAGTGACTGATCAAAGGGATAGAGGCGGCAACTTTATAGTGCCTGGAGGCACTAAAAATGTAAAACTCGCCCACCCAAACGAATTTCCAATATTTGATTGGTATAGCTAAAAATAAATTTAATTTTGTTTACTTCATTTGATTACTTTACTTTTTTAACATTATTTTTATCATTTTATACACTATAAATTTGAATCAGTCAAAAGTGACTGATTCGAAGGCAATTTTCAATGATTCACAGAATGCAGATTCGGCGACTGATGACAAATCATTGAAAAGTGATTTTTCGCATCAGTCAATTTCACTGATCAAATCAGTTAATTTCGCTGATCAAATAAGTCAATTTCACTGATCAAATCAGTCAGTTTGACTGATCAAATCAGTAAATTTGACTGATCAAATTAATCAGTTTGAATGATCAAATCAGTGAGTTTGACTGATTATATCAGTCAATTTGAATGACCAATCTGTTGAATTTTCAACTAAAGAAGGTCAATTTTGAACCAAAACAGTAATAGTTGAATTTTTAATTAACAAAATTACTTTTTAATTAAAAAAGGTCCATTTTTAAACACGAAGATAAATTTTTTGTCCAAAAGACGATATTTTAACAAAATATATGATTTTTTAACTAAATAGTTGAATTTTCAACAAAATAGTTCAATTTTAAATCAAATAGATGAACCCTCCACCTAAAAGGATTAATTTTTCAACTCAAAAGATTAATTTACTACAGAAAAGTTAGGTTTCCAACAAAAAAATATAATTTATAACAAAAACTTAATTTTGCACAAATTTCTTGAATTTTAAAACCAAAGAAATGAATTTTCTACAAGAAAGATGAATTTTTAACGCAAAGATATAAATTTCCTACTAAAATAATTTAACTTTTAACCCAAAAATGAAGAATTTTAAAACAAATTACATGAATTTTCAAGCAAAGAAATAAATTTTCGACAAAAATATGATATTCCAACAAAAATAATGGATCATTATCCAAAATAATAAACTTTGAACACAGCAGTTCAACTTTTAACAATATACTTGAATTTTTAATAAAAAAAAGGAATTTTCCACAAAGACGATTAATTTTCTAGCAAATGTAGCAAATTTTCAACGAAATAGTTAATTTTTAAAAATTAAAGATGATACTTTTTCAACCAAAATTAAATACTCAAACTTTCAGTTAAAAAAATTCATTAAGAAAAAATCAAGTGTTAAATTTAAACAAAGAAAATTTTTTCAGTCAATTGAGGAAAAAAATTATCCAAAATATTGAATTTTCAAGCGAAAAAGACAAATTTTCTTCCAAAATGTTAACTTTTCAAACCAAAAACATAGATTTTTAACAAAACATAAATTTTTCACAAAAAATGAATTTTTCACAAAAAATGAATTTTTCACAGAAATTAAATTTTTCACAAAAAATAAAAATCAATTAATCAATTAATCAATTGACGGAGCCGAGAATTCGATCACGAATATAGTTCGTTTCTCGAAGTCTTGGAGAACAATGTCAGGCCTCGAGTGTGTAACAGAGACTGCTGTCCGAAAATCGTAGCTCCAGAAAATTTGGCACTTCTCGTTTCGGACAATTGACTCTATATCCCTTATATATATATATAATGAAAGCCGACGTAGCTTTTTTAAGATTTATTTTAATTTATGATTATTGATTATATTCTATAGTAAGTGCTTTAAATTGTAATACATGTATATTCTAATTTGAAAATTAGGCAATCTAAATAAGAAACGCGTAATAAGCGGGCGTAGCGCGCTAATTTTGATAATTTATAACAATAATTTTTATTAATATTTCTTCTTAATATTTTATTTTTATTTTATTAATCTTTAAATTTTATTTATTTAATTGTATTTATATTTAATGTATAATAGAATAATTTATAATTTTCTATAAACAGTACAATTTGGAAATAAAAGTTAAGAATTTGTTATTAAATCCTCTAATGATCAACTTTACCTTTATTTATATGCTTCTAAATTTGAAAAGAGAGGGGAGTGGCGGTCGTTATGCTGCAGACATGCATATGGCGCTTTCGAATAAAATTACATTTATGATTATGACCTTTGTCCAATTAACGCTGTCGGAGATCCGCTACTGTTTGGCAGGCAGCGAGCAAATGATCTCATGTCATAATCATTGTCCCAGTCCAAGTAGGCTAACTCGTTCATGTGAAACTCGTGGGATCTCTTCTTCCTTTTTGCTTTCTCTCCCTCTCTCTGTCTCTCTTTTCTTGTCTTTATTTCTCTTTCTGGAGATCATTAAGAGCACGGTTGATTTCTCCTTCCTTCTTCTTCCTCGTGAATTATCTTTCTAGTTTCTATGCAGAATGCACTGATGCTTGGCCTCTACCTTGTGATGAGTTCACACAGTTTCAAGGAGACAATACACTTTGTTTAAACATAAGCAGATTTTCACAACGCGTGTAAAATTTCCCTACTCGAGATTAATTAGGGAGAGGTGTCATTAGAGTGAAAGTAAAACATTTTCAAGTTAATCCATTTTCTCGAGGAAGTGATTCCCTCATGTCAGGAAATCAGGAAGTATCCAAGACGGCTTCTTTGAATCAAATTTTAATCCAGTCACTTGATTTTATACGCCCGCATATAGATTGAAACTTTTATTTTATATAAAAGTAAAAATAAACGAAGATTCGATTTATCCAAAATATAGATACATGGTATATAATATTCTTTTTACATTCTTATCTCAATGAGAAGGTATTGGGTTTATATGAAAATCGACTTTCGGGGATTTCGTCAAATCTCGACGTTTTCGGCCTTACTGATTGAGAAAAAATGGATTTTTTGCAATAGCCACCTCGAAAGTGAGGACTACCATGCCTCTAAATGATATGCAATTCACTTTAATCCAACAGACTGCGAGGGAATAATGGCGCATACGCACTTAGAAACACGTCTATTTTGCGAATCGAGGCAATGGACGCGCATGCCTATGCGTGATACACGTACGCATAGGCGATTGCTACTCGTGTGATTTCAGCATGAGTTGAAGTTTTGCCCACGAGCGAAGCGAGTGCGAAAACGTAGACGAGTGCGAAGAGTTTTTAAGGCAAATGCTGCAATCACACAAGTAGCAATCGCCTATTTTGCGCACTTGTATCACAAATAGTTATTACTTCGGTGTCTGTCTGTCGTTTTCGTCTTTGTGGTTGTTGTCTGTGAACACGATACTTTTGAAGGAATTATCCGATTGGATTGCCCTTTGATACATTGTATTAAGGCCTAAAAAGAGAGGACGAGTTCGTTAACTGGCTATTTTTGACCAATTGTTCTGGTTTTATCCAACGAGAATGCTTTTTAAACAATTAAAAACTTCATTTTCCAGCAAAACTATACGATATGAAAAAAATTAAAAAAGTAAAATAGGGTTGTTTCCAAAGTCAGATATTACTTTTCCAATGAATGGATCTTATAATTTATAATAATTAATAATATATATTTAATATAGTTCAACATAGTATAAAAAAGTTTGTTTTAGATCAACTTTAATCGAGTACGAAACTGGCGATCACCCCCCCCCCCCCCTCCAGGATTTTCTGACTTACCTTCACTTTTTTCTTTTTCACTGAGAAATTAAGAAAAGCTATAAAACGTATGCAATTTCATATTGACAAAAATAATTAAAAATTGTTAATTAATATTTAAACTATTGAAAAATATATAACATAATATTGAATGTATAAAATGGTGTATATATACACAGCATGTATATATCATTTTCGGATGCCCCCCCCCCAGGACACTTCTCTGGGTCCGCGCCTGTACAGTTGTCAATTATTTAAACTTTAATTTTAAAAGGTCTGTGCAAAAATATGGAGGAAACACAAAGACCGAGCGCGTAGTGTGATGTAAGTACGTTATCGCGTTAAACAAGACGCCAAAGACGCGTTCACGAACGGCGCGCTCCAACTTACAAGCGAAGCGAGCCGCACATGTTGGGAATGTGCCGTTTTTGAAGAAAATTCATTTTAAATGTAAAAAAAATCGAAATATACCCAGTTTTTCTCCAAAACGCAGCGAGATAAGAAGAAAAGTTGAAAAGCAAAGTTTTCCTTGGCAAAATTCATTTAAAAATACCCTCTTTATAGTTTTTAATCTCACTTCATTTTCTTGAAAAACTTGATTTTTCGATTTCACTATCAATTTTTTTCTCTTCTTATTTCTTGTTCTCGATATAATTAGTTTGTGTAGAAAAGCTAGGAATGTACTCATACCCACATGATTTTTAACACTAACAACTTTTTATCCTAAGCTTGTATGAATAATGGAGTGATGTTAGTCCAAATTTTTTCTCATACTTTTTTCGCTTTTAAATTTTATATCCTAAGCTGATAAGATATTTAAAATAAAAAACTATCTTCAGACAATTTGAATAATAATATTTATCTGTACTAATCTTCTTTCTGGTATAAAACAGTGAAAAACAAATGCTTACTTCTTAAAATAAAACGATCAAGTTTTTCAAGAAAACTAAGTGAGATAAAAAATTATGAAGAAGGTATTTTTATAGGAATTTTTCTAATGAACAATTTGGTTCTCTAAACTGTTTGTCATATATGGTTTCGTTTTTGAGGAAAACGGGGTATTTTTTTTTTAATTAAAAATTCATTTTTTCAAAAATGGTTCCGGCAAAGATTTCTTTTTTATCAAAAAATAGTTATAATACATCCCAGATACAAAATCAAGAGAAATATTCTTAGTGTTCGCACCATGGGGTTGAATTCATTTCAACGGACCGTGTATCTTAAGGGATGAAATTTTTTCATTCTTTTTGTATGAAAGTTCTAAATTCTTGAATGATTCAAATTTAAAAATTTCGTTTTAATAATGTTAATTTTTCCAATTAGTCAATTTTGACATTGTCAATTTGAAAATTTTTCAATAAAAAAACTTTCAAGTTTGTAAAAGTAATTTTTCAGCATTAAATATTTTAACTATGAAAGCTTGATTTAAAATCGATAATATTATATATTAAAAACATTTTCCATCATTAACATAATATTAAAAAAATGCAATGTTTATTTCTAGGTATTTTGAATATTTTTATTTCCGTTTTACAAATAAATTATTACTTATATTAGGCATTAAGGCGTGTCAACCATCAAGCCAGTTGAAAGAAGCAGTTCCTTGACCCCTATAAAGATCGAAGATTGAATCTCATAAGAAATACTTGATCCCTGCTGTTTAATTTTAGGACACCTAATTTGCAAATGAAGCAAACGAATAGCCGAAGCCATATTTCGTTTTGACCTGAATCTTCTAATCATTACACGTACATCCAAACAGAGTTAACCCGATTGGCAGTGTAAGACTCCTATAGAACCTTATTATTCAATTTAACCAATGTTAAATGCTTCAACACAATATACCTCTTGCGTCTGGGTTTCTAAAAAAACTACAAAAATAAGTAAATTCATATAAAAATTGTATTTTTAAGTCATTTTATTTTATTTTGTTACCGATGTTCAATCATTTTTATTAAAGCTATAAACATTACATACTTTTGCCGCTTAATATGAATTTACACAAAAAAATGTCACTGCTAGAATTTTGTATCGGGTTATATGTTTTGTGTTATTATTATTTTATTCTTATACGGATACAAAATTTTAATGAACATAATAAACTGGGAACGTTGGCAGAAGGAGATTTAATTCTTGGTTTCGAAATTGTAAAATAATTATAATTCTTTATAATTCTTTATAATTCTTTGAATACTTTTAATACTTTCACATTTTAAAGACTTTGACATTACTATTTTCATATGATTTATTATTTCTTTATTTAAAATAAAGTCATGAATTACAATTGCAAATTTTGTTTTCTAATGTTGAGTACGGTATAGAATTTTTATTTTAGAACTTCTGTGCCTGGAATATGCAATTTAAACCCAGATTCTAGATTCTAGAAGGCCTATTATGGATAACTGGGAACTTTGTTTTGTAATGCTCAGTACTTCCCATTGTAGGTCATATTTTCTTGTTTATGCGCGATATTCCATTGACGGTTAGGTTTCTGCTTCCAAAAGGGGCTAAAAAGGTTATATAGGTAACAACTGTGTTGTTAGCATGAATGATGAGCAAAATTGACCAAAGAATAATATACTTATTTCCATTAATGACAAAAACGTTGTACACTACACTCAGAAAAAAGATTCTTTGATTCAAAGAACATTTCTTTGAATCAAAGAAAAATATTTATATTGGGTATCAGTCAGAGAAAAATTATCTGCGTCAATGAAATTTATTTTTAATCAAAGGATTGGTTTGTTGCTCCAATAAACTTTTTCTTTAATTTAAAATGATTTTCTTCAGTTTGAAGTTATATTTGTATAAATGAAAAAAATGCTGTTAAAGAAACGGTTTCTCCAATTCAAGACAAATATTTTTTTGACTTTAGAGAGTATTAATTCATATTTATTCAAATATGCAATCTATTTAGAACATAAAAAAAATTTTTGGACAGAATATTATAATTCTTTACAATTGTACATTCATAGAAAAAAAATAGTTATTTTCTAAATATTCCAGTTCTGGTAAAAACTTGTTAAGTGAAGAATATAAATAGAATTTAAGTAAGAGTATCTTTAATTGTCTAAAAGTAATTTAGAAACGAAAGCTTATGTGTAAAACACAAGGAGGGTAGAGTCTTTTTTAAAATAAGAAACCTTTAAGTTGAAATATTACTCCCACGAGTCGAATTTTCGTTCCCTCTTTTATTACACTTTTTTTTTCTAGATATAGAGTTATTTTGAAGAAGATGAAAGGCTGGAAACAGGGCCAAGCGTCGAACTACAACTCTAGGAAAAGCTAGTCGTAACTTTGAGCTGGAGTCACTTCCCACTTTAGAAAACAGCATTTGATGCTAATAGGTCACGTAAAAACCGCGTAGTACAGGAATTAACACAAGAAACGGAGTTCATTTATCATTTTACTCCTTTTTTATACTATTAAAAAGATAATAATTTGTATTCAACTGGAATACTATTTTATAAATAACTATTGTTTCATTGATTATTGCAGGCAATACATTCTTAATTTAATTTTTTATTAAATTTAGAATTGGTCTGAAAAAGGTATAATTTAAGATTTTCAATGAAATGTTTCTAATGTAAATCAGGGTATATTCCAAGCTGAATTTGCAACTAACCGAATGTATCGTACCCGAAAACTGAAAAAAAAAAGGAATCCACATCCGAAATTTCCGAATTTTTGTAAGAAGACTTATGTCATAGTATTTAAAGCCTCTATAATAAAAATAAATATTTTTTCTTTACCACAATTATCACAATTATTTTGTCTCGAAGATCGGAGTATGCTAAATCATTTCAAAATTTACTTTTTACAACTAACATTTTTGACTTTTGGAACTAAGCCTTTTCATTCGCAACTAAGCGTTAGAATATACCCTGATGTAAATACGTTTTACGTTCAAGATTCCTCATTAGGTTAAACAATTATTTTCTTAAGTGTTCAATATTGATCGATTTTGAATTTCAAGAGTCAAAATTCAACCATTTTTTATAACTGAGGACTTGAAAAGTTAGTAATTTTCAATGTTATGTATTCAAACGTAATCATTATATTTGAATTTAACAAATTTTTTATAGATTTTAGAAAATTATGTTTAATTCAGATAAAATTGTTTTAAATTGAACGAATTATTTCTTAAACTCAAACATATTATTTTTTTGATCAAACAAACAAAAATTATTTGAACGCATTTTATTTAATTTAAACAAACTTTATTTGAATCAAAACAAATTTATTGAAATTGAACCAAAACTATTTTAAAAATAAATACGAATTCCTTTTATCCTATATTACAGAAATAATATTTTTCATTTGAGCCTCGATTGAAACAAAATTTTGTGTGAATCCAACAAAATTTGTCAAGTTCAAGTATAAGTTTTGTTTGAATCAAACAAAGAGATTTCAAATAAATGTTGTTGTTTGATGCAACCAAACATTTTTCTCAGTGTAATTTCTGATGGAAATCACGAACAAATAAAAAATGTTGTCTGGCAAATATTGAAAAAAGTATTGTTGAAATTACACAATTTTAAATTTGGAAAAGTGTACTGTTCAACGATTTAAAATTTAGCGGTTGAAAATTTTCCAAATTTAAAAATAAAAAGTTGAAAATTGAGAACATCGAATTGTAAATAATTGTATAAACAAATTTTACATTTAACATGGGCGTAACGCTAGAGGTAGACCTCTCCAGGCTTTACCCATTTTTTGAATGGCCCCCTTTGAAACATTAAAAATCGAAGAAAAACTGAAGTATATTTAAAGGGAGTATCTACATGTAACGAGAAAATCCGGCTAATCATACCGAAACATTGGTACAAATAGCCCCTTTTCCAGCTCCCCTATTCGTACCAAAAAATCCGGCTATTTATTTCGAAATTTCGTTACAAATAGTACAACAGGTACACATATAGGATTTTGGCTCACTCACCCTTTGTGATACGTTTTCCATTGTTCTTAACATGCAGAATGATACTTGGACATATCGTATATATCACGTATTTTGTGAATGACCCCTTAAGAATTTCCATTGCGAATTAAAAGTTTGGAAGCTCATTATTGGTAGCTTAATAAATTAAAAACATTTCTAAAATAGTCCAGATGTTTAAACTTTTGAAATGAGAAGAGATATTTTGTGTATACTATCTGGTTTGAATAGAAAAAGTGTTATCACGCAATATTTAGAATAATTTTGTTTAGAATATTTCCAATTATGTTTTTACCAGCATCATTTTCATTTATATTTTGTGTGGAATTCCTTGTGTCCAGAAGGTGATTTGTGTCAAATATATTTCCATTTTTTTCCTGTAGAATACGTTTAACTTAGAATTTAAAAAAAAAACAAATTTGACGAATGCGTAATGAGTAAAATAATGTAGGACTTAATTAAAGAAAACTACGCCGCATTCGGTGCAGTTTTGAGATGCAACAAAAATGAGACACGAACACAAATAAAGGCGCAATGAAAATTTTCATTGTTCAAAATGAGATGGAACAAAATTCCCACCAATTGGTTTCTGACATACCCATAAAAAAATAAAACATAATGATTTTCAGACGAAATAAAATGTTATTATACAGAAAAATGTGTACTCACTGTTAAAAAATTAATATCCAAAGGAAACGATTAACAAAAAGCACAAGAGCCGCATTTCTGCTTGTTGACACCTGAAGTTAACTTCTTCAATAGTCTTCTTTTTCACTAACAATACCATCAACTTCCTTCGTCTCGCCCTGTATTTCTTGCATTCTCCAATTCTCCACTCAATATTTTCCCACTTTCCCAGCCTTTTCCTATGTCCGAGTTTTATGCACTTGGTATTATTTCGATCACGCGTATTTTGAGATCAGAGAGTGTGTTTATTCGAGCGCTTTCAAATCCGATAGCTTCCAGCTGCATCCGCGGCGCGTTCTTCACTGCGACAACGCGCAGGCTCACCGCACACATGTGTCATTTCCTAATGGGACATAGGACGACACTTTCCCGCATTGAGAGTGCGAGTACCGTTTCCCGCGAAAACCGGAAGAGATGTTCATCAGCAATTTAGTTTCAATTCCTAATCACCAATTTTTTCTCCAACCGACGTTCATGTGCCATCCTCTACTTGACATTCAATATTTTCGTCAATAGTTGATAATTTTGTACAATATTACCATGGAGTATTTAAAAATGTTCTTTATTATATATTAATGTGCAATATAGTTTGAAATTGTAACAAAAAAAATGAAAGAACTGGCCCTAGGAAATACAAGGAACGCAAACTAATGTTAGATTCTGACTCGGATTCAGAAAGATGGATTATTTAATTATAATTGAGGCCGAACAATGACAGGGTTTACATGGTTGGGAAAAAAATGTGGCGACTGATTCTTGGCGATTCCCTTGTTTTATTGCAATATGGTCCCATTCACTGCGGTTCAATGGCCTGTGGGTCGCACTTTATTGGGATTAGTATCAACATCTGATCTGAATATCTATTCTTCACTCTCACTGCATCCACTGGACGGTAGACTTGGTCTCTGTTAAACGGAACCTATTGTTCTATTTTCGATCCTTGATGCGGAGACAGATCGGACAATATTGCCGCGAAGAAGCCCGGACTGGGACTGACTGGTATCTGGTAGAAGGATTCATTTGGGTCAGCAGCACGAGTACCTATAGCAAAACAAGCGCTGCTATGCTGTATGCTGTGGCTGTGCCTGGCAATGGTAAAGTGGTACCAGTGGTAACATGAAGTATAAAGTGAAGGTACCGGTACCGCTGCCGCTGCTCACTTTAAAGTTAGTTGAGGAGGAGCTATCTTCGCAACAACTCTACTTTTCAGCATTCTTTCCTCGAATTCCGATAGGTTTATATCACGACGATGATCATCGACTTTCCGACAGTCTGTGAAGGACTATTACTCCACTTTTTTGGACCATTGTTAAGTGCTATTTCCGTTAGATTGGAAATAATAGGTACCTCTACGTGAGAAGATGCTCGTGGTACAGTTTCTCTTGTAAACAAATTGTTTGTTTGATTTTTATATTTAAAAAAAATATTGTTTCGTTCTATTAGCATATTATTATACACACGCCCTGGCGAAATGTATTTCCATAATAAAACACAGTAAATTAAAATATAGTACTAAAAAATGTGAAAATTGTACATTTTTGGCGAGTAATAGCTAAAATTTGCCGTTTATAGCAGATTTGTTGCATTTGTTTTTAAAAAATCGTTAAATATCCCAGAAAATGGTACAACAAAATTCTACAAGAAACTACCATTTTTTCAAGAATTCCAACACTTTTGCACTGTATATAAGCATCGAAAAACTGCCTCATACCTATTGTGCACCCCCATGGGGTGCACAATAGGGTAGCCCGAAAAAAATTTTTTATTTCAAAATACCACAGGGTCTAAAAGTTTGTGCATGCTAGATGTAGTTTATCCTGAAAATTTGAGCCTGATAAAAAATAATCCAGCCATCGCAAGTGTATTGAAGTTTTAAACAGCGATGAGCGCTACATTTATTTTGCGCTTGATACATTAATACATTTTTGTGATTCTTGCCTACTGGATTTCGTAGTCTACATTATTGCCAATATATCCTGAATGATAAAAATAAACAAATTTAGTTTGAAAAACTACATAATTCCATTAAATTTGACCAAACATGTTTTAAACTATGACGTTTTTCTTCGTTTTAAATACCCCTAAAAACCATGATGATAATATTGAAAATCTGGTAAAATCACGTATTCTTTGGAAAGATATAGCCTTCGAAATCAGACAAAAAGCTAAAAAAAGCTACATTTTTCATTGAGTTATGAACAAAAGTGTGTACACATGTTTTTTTTTTCGAAAAATGAATTACATATTTAATTTAATGTAATGATTTTACTTAAGTTTCTCTCTCCTTTTCTGTTTTTTTACTTCTCTGACAACGTTTTGTAATGACGGTGTGTACTATGTAAATAATAGAATCATCTTTAATACGGTTTTGTACTTATTTCACTATTTGAATTAATTAAAATATATTAAAATATATGTATTCACACTATTGCATAGTACACACCTTCATTAAAAAATGTTGACAGAGAAGTAAAAAGTAGAAACAAGAGAGAAAAACTTAAATAAAATCATTAAGTGAAATTAAATCATTCATTTTTCATATTCCTAAAAAAGATGAGTACACATTTATGGTCACAATTCAGTGAAAGATTCAGATTTTTGTAGTTTTTGGTCTCATTTTTAAGTTTATATTTTTCCGAAGAACGTGTGGTTTTTTCAGATTTTTAATATTAGTTTCAATGATTTTAGGGGTGTTTAAATCGAAGAAAAAACGTAATTTTAAGACATTTGTGATCTGTTTAAGTGTAATTATTTAGTTTTTCGAATTAAATTTGTTTATTTTTATCATTCAAGATATATTGGCGATAATGTAGACTACAAATTCTAGTAGGCAAGAATGACAAAAATTGATAAAAGTGCAAAATAAATTTAGTATCGCCGTTTTAAACATCAATGCGCTTGCGATAGCTGGATTATTGTTTTTATCGGGCTCGAATTTTCAGGATAAACTATTTCTAGAGAGCACAAAATTTTAGGTGCTGTGGAATTTTGAAATAAAAAAAAATATATTTCAGCCCACCCTAGTGTACAATAACCCCAAAGATTGACCTTGAAATCAAATTTTGTGAAGTCACGGGTGGGGGAAATTTAAATGAAAAAAGTAGTTTTTCTCCAAAATGTCTAAATCTATTTTAGTGAAAAAACATACTTATGTCATAAAGACCAATAAGAAAATTGTTTTAAAAATTATAAAACATCTCTAGCTTCCTGAATTTAACATATTTTTCCTCGTCTCGATCGGCGTAGTGCGTCATGGTTACCATTTTTTTCAAAACCCCTAGTGCTACAGTTTTTAACGATTTTTTAAAAAACAATCGAAAATTAATAAAAATTAATTCTGCTATGAACCACAAGTTTCTGTTAAAATTTGAAAACTTTGATGAAATTCCACAAAATTAAAAAAAAAATTCACATTGTTGTACATGCTTTATTGTATTTTATTATGAAAAGATATTTCTACTGGGATCTTAACTAAAATGCTGATAGCAAACGTGGTGCAAAAATGAGTTAAAAACGTTTGTGGCAAAAAACGAATTATTCTTGAGCACTTGTGGAAGTTCTTAATCCTCTAAATAAAGACATAATTTAAATGAAAGAATAGTCATAGATTTTCCTGCTTGTTCATAAATAAATTATACCTATTCATTCATGTTTTATAGAGTTTATAAAAACTTAAAATTTCCTGAGGTAAACTATATAATGAGATTAAATTGAAAAGATTAAATTGAATTACATTAAATTGATTAAATTCAAAGAAATTTTCACAATATTCACACTGTTGTGCTCGCTTAAACAATTGTGACTCTTCATAAGAATTTATGAAAATTCAGAATATTCTAAAATCTGTATTTATTTATTTGTTTAGAAAAATATAAGAAATTAAAAATTTTGGGTTCGCAGGATTTCCTGTATTCTTTCGTAGAAAAATATTGTATTAATTCATACGTCTTGGTCTTTTTCATAATTTTCTGCAAAAGGTTATAAAAAAAAGGTTGCCTTTTAGGGTCTTAAAAAATGATAAAAAAGTCGAATATTATTCATTAGCGTTTTTAAAAATTCGTATTTCTCTGAGAAAAACTATGAAAGTAATATTTTATATCTTTAAATATTTATTGTTTTTTGAGAAATCCTTATCAAATTCCTGATATATACTAAATTTTCAAAATAAAGTAAATAATTTTTTTAGTTGAATTGTACCTTAAAATTTCCCATTCACTAAGATCATTTATTCAAATTCGAATATTATTCCAAACACTGATCTAAAAGTTATTACTTTGTTTATATTTTTAAATCTGTACATAATCTTTGCAAGTAATTTTTTTCGCTCTTAAATATCCTTTCCTTATACATAAATTAATTATGTGCAAGAAGCGGGGTGCCGGGGTATGACGTATTACTTTTTTCACTATTTTTTAATTTTTTGTTATCTTTTTACTCACGTCTACATATTTTTTCAGACATTTAGATATATATATATAAAACCCATTCTTACTAAGTATCCCCTACCGTATGCAACCGAATTTTTAATAGAAGTTCTCGCATTTGCTTGGACTTTTGATCAAGGGAGAGAAAAACGGCAGAAAACTTTTTTCGAGCGCAGCCGTTTCCTGACAGTCGAGTTTGGATGTCGACATTCGATATCATCGACACTGTAGCTACACTGTATAGTAAAAATTGCAATATTTTTCAATATTAATAATTAACTTCAATCTTGATAAATGATTTTGGTTTGACAATTAATGAAGTATTTCGCTAAATGACTATTTTAAAGAAAATTCTATTTTGAAAAAATATCATAGTTTTTAATAAAAAACATTTCCTTAGTGTGGAAATGTTTGATTGCACATCTTTCTGTACTTCATTTAAAAAATATTAACTAATATAAAAATTGTGATATACCATGACATGATTTTATACTCTATTTAAAGGTAATTTTTATAAGTAACAAAAAACATAGGCCATAAATTATTAACAGTAATAAAAAAGCATATTTTTTTTGCAATCTCAAGTGAACTCTTAATTTTGAGAGGATACTCTAGTTTCCTTCAACCACGCAATGTAATACTACATTTACCTCTATGCACAGTTTAATGCTATCCCTGCTCTATATGCATACATACACTCCCCTAACGAACATGGTTGTTTATGCTCCCACGGCACTTACATAATTATCCAAACATCCAGAGGAATATAGTTCACAAATTATTGCAAGATCATAACACAATTTTAACACCTCTTAAATCTGTTTATTACATTTTGAAAAATTTTTATTACAGCTACAAATTTTTGGCATTTACGTAATTCATCAATAAAAGTATCACATAATAGCTGCTATATTTTACATGTTATATAACGGAAAGCACAACTGAATATGCATTACATTAAAAATTATTTAAAAAAATATCATTAACGTTTTTATTGGCGACATACTTATTATTTTGATGTTTCAAAAGAATGAATTGGAATTAAAATCGACCTACAATTTAAAAAAGTACATTTGTATCTTGAAAAGTTATTCTAGCACATTAAGATAGTATAATTTATTCTACTTTATTAATTAAGAATTAAAAGGCGATTAATATTTGTAAAATAAAAATAGGCATTAAATGGCACTAGGTCATTTTTATACGGATTATGTTATTTTTCACAAAGATTTAAACTAATCGACTTCTGCAGAAAAATGATTTGTCCCTGCATTATTTTTGCAAATAATATTTTGATTTCTTTCTTGAATTTTTATTGCAATTATAGTGTAATAGCACATCCAAAATTTTTCCTTTTTTTAAGACTTTTAAGACCGGAATCGTATTTAATTAAATGCAGTGGAGGTAATAGTTTTCTAGACATTTCTATGAAGTTACTATACATTCCTTTCATGATATTGTACTCCCTATAATTCATCAAAATCGCACATTTCCGACCACATTTTTTCTCTACTGTGTTCACAATTTGCTCACAACTATCCAGACAACATCTCTTTCGGTACTTTATCCTTAAATAAATATATTTATTGTCCTCGCCCAATAAACAGTTAAAAAATCGCCTGCAGCAACTATTCGCATATTAAAATATATATAACAGTCTTGTAACTGAAGCTCCTACAAGTAAATATCTTACATATTTTTTTCTTGTAAATAGTTTTTCGATATTCATTCTTATTATTGTATTGCACTTGCAAAATTATAAAAAAAAGAGAGTCTGAAAGCTCAATGAAAATTCAAAAGAATTTGAAAATAATTAATCCAATGATTAATTATTTCATCATTGCTAAAATTTATATCTACATCAAATTCGAAAATGTATAGAAAGAGTTATCCTTAGTTTATGCCATTCCTGCATTCAATTCTCACATATTACACATAAAAATAAAAAGTGGAAAAATTATTCGATGATTGATCGATGGTCAAATAATGCTAATAAGTAATCAGCTCTGCACTTTGTACAAATAAGCTAATGGAATATTGTAAAAAAATAAGTTATGAACCCATAACGTTGAATTCTTGGCTAAACTTCTAAAGGTAGAAAATAGGCACGATATTCCTTAGGACTGATAAGCAATCGTTTTTTGCGGTCTTATCTCCACATACTTCGAATATTCTAGACTTAGAACAACGTAACCCCGATTCGAAAAAACTCTTCTGAAGAGATGGTTGTAACCCCGGAAAAGAATTGGACAAACTGGTGGTCTTCCTGACTTTTTGTCCTTTCCACTGTCGACTAAATCCATTAAGTCGACCATTCTACATCCAGGTTTTCTGAAAATTAAAGGGGTTTCTGTAATATATACCTTAAATTTCCAGAATTTACACACAATTCTTCTGATTCCTGCAATCTTCATATATGATTTTGATTAAATGATTTTCATTGTTTTTATAATTCATTTCATATAATAGTTAAATTTTTTTAAATTCCAGCTGAAAAAGTATTTTTACAATTAAATTCAATAGATTACGGATATTGCGGCCAGAGATTACTAATTAATTATACTCTACCCCCAAAATTTTCTTTACATGTAGTAAAGAACCTTGGCCCACTAATTTTATTGTAAAATTGTGTAATTACTTGTACAATTATATTTACAGTCATAAAAGCTTTTTACTTATTTGACAAGAAATGAAGATATTCACATTATTTTTTGGTATAACTATAATTTATTGTATTTTGATTTTCTACTAAACTTTTTGTAGAAAATTATCGAAAACTACAAACACTTATAAATAAGTACAATTTCTCTTTAAAAAAGCAGTAAAATCTACGATTCCAAAAGGTAGATTTAATTTTTGTACAGATTCCCTAGTGAAAATTTATTTTTACAATTAAGTTCAATAATGGGAAAATTGTAACTGTTTGAAAAAAGTTGTAACATGGCCCTTTGTAAAATTGTTCGAATTCTAGGAAAATTGTAATTTTTGATAATTTTTTACCAGTATTCAAAATAAAATCGTTAGAAATATTGTAGAAAATAATACACATATTTTAATAGAAATCACAATTTGTTGCTGAAATTCGGACACCTTCATAAAATGTGACAAGAAATTACTGCAAAAAATTACAATTTTCACATAATCGTACTTTATTGTACTTTATTGTACTTTAATGTACTTTATCGTATTTTATTGTATTTTATTGTGAAAATACATATCTATAAGGTTTTTTTTTTCAGAATATTCTTAGTTCCTATAAATTCTTTAAAATTTCTATAACTTCTACAAAACCTGTATGAACATGAACAATTTTTAAAAGAAACACAAGAAAATCTACGATTTTTATAAATGCCAATACATTGATTTTATTTAGAAAACTGTGAATTACTGCAGAAAATAAAGCACATCAATCAAATACAATAAATTATAATGAAGTACAAAAATGTGAAATTTGACGTTTTTGTTAAAAATTGGTAATTAATTGTAAAATGTCGTAAAATTGTCCGACTGCTAGGAAAAAATATGATGTTTCGTAGATATGTTCCATTATTTTGTTCAAAAATCGTTGAAAATTTAAAAAAATTATACAATTTTACAATTGTTTGTTAAAATTCAGAAATTTCTATTACAAAATTACAATTTTTACGTGCTTGACTATAGTTTATTGTATTTTATTGTGAAACTGCATTTCAACTAAGGTCGTTAAATTAAAGAAAAAATAATAAATCAATTTTAAACTTACACATTTTCAAAACCAAAACATAAACCTTCGTCCAAAACTACATAATCAACATGAAGATTTCTCAAAGTTTCATAAACGGCTGATGGTTCCTTTCTGCTAAATATCTCGTAGACTTTTATCGTTCGATCTCTAAGAATAATAAATTAATTTGGTTTGTGTAAACATTTTTTTCAAAATGAATGAGGAAAAAAACAAAGGTACTTCAAAAGTAGCTCACCGCATTTCTTTACTTTCGTAATAAGGATTATTTACAATTGGTCTGCCTGTGGATAACATCAGGTTTGCCATTAGGGACATTTTTCCAGCGAATACTGCAGATTTTGGGGTTTTTGCTTTTACCCATTCAAATAACTCTTCCTGTTCAATGTTACTATATTGAGCTAAAACCAAAAAATTATAACTGTATTAATTTATTAAATTTTCTTCTAAGAAGAGGTAAAGATGGATAACATTTATTATCATATAATTTTTCATCAACAATAAAATTTGGCATTTCTAAACATATTTTTTGGCCAATTTTTAATTGGAAACTTTATTCTTGAAGAAGCTCACAAATTTTCAAAACATTCTGAATAAAGTTTGTAAAATATATTTCACTGTCACTCTAAAATGTATTTTTATTTGAAAAAAATTCTTTAAACCAACTTCACTTCTGAACTTCTTAAATAGATTGAAACCGGAAACTGAAAACATATTGAAGAAATAATAATAAATACATACATGACTTGATTTTTACAGAATTTTGATAGCTTTGAATTTATTTTAGAGAAAGTGTTATCAATGTCACCATTCCTCCGAAACTCACCGAGCAACAAAAAGTTATTTCATAATTGTAAATACAAAACAGAAAGCTTTCAGCTTCAAACTTAATGTTAATTTGGTTATAACATCCCGACAAACTTTCGTTTAGTTATGCTGAATGTTGTACTGAATATTGTAATCAAAAGCTTTAAGATATTGTTTTGTACATACTCTATTAAATTCAAATTGCCTACTCTTTAAAGTGACTCACTCTTGCATAGTTTCTCGTATTTTTGTTCTATTATAATATATTTTGCAAATATACACACCAACATGACTTCTTTCTTCCTGAAGTCTTTGGATTCCATTGTAGGTCATCAAAGCTAAAATTAGAGCAACCAAGGCTCCTCTGGAAGCTTCACCTTTAATTCCAAATTTGCCAAGATATCTTTTTCCGGCAACCAATGCAGCAATTATGCACAAATGTGGTGTCATAAAAAGCTTCAGTCTCATGATAAAAAATGCCATTACAATAAAAGTTCCACACTGCAAAGCATTGTAAGCCACTTCAGGTTCAATGCAATCAGGATAACCTTCTTTCTTAAAATTTCTGTACCAGTAATAAATTGTTATCACCCCAGCAAGGATAACAGTAGGCAAAAGTGCAGTCATTATTATCGTTTTGTAAGTCTCGTACTGCAGGAAATCAAATTCAATAGAACAGGTGTATAACATCGTGTGAAAATTTTTGTAATTTGTGATCTTTGATTTGAGTAGATCGAAAATGTGATTATCGTCTTCTGACTTCATGATATAAGATTTTGTCATGATTGTGGAAACTATCGTGGAAATAATTTCTATCCAGACAGTGCCTGATGGACTGAAGAAGCGAGACAGTTTTTCACTTATAAATTCGCAGTACACGTGGTTGAAGAGAAGGCACCAATATAAAGATTGAGATAGAAGAGTGTTTTCTGAATCCATAATTATAATTAAAGCTGAGAGTGCATGAATTATTAAAATTTTTCGACATAAGTCTCGAGGGATTATTTGGATCCATTTCAGAAAAAGCAAAGCTACAATTTGGGTGAAGAAAATGAACTGGGAAAATTGCCATGTCTGGAAACTGTAGATCATAGCCATAATGATGTCCTGTAAAAAATTAGTTTTTTTAATGTCGCTTTATTCGACCTCCATGTCAAAAGAACCTCTCTTGGAGTGTACGTCTAAAACGACCACACTGTCGTTGGTCGTGGCAATAAATGCCGAATCAAACAGAAGACAGGATTAATAATTTAATACTCTCGGGCTTAGTAGATTATTTAGAATTAATTCTAATTCACTCGAGTTTCTTTTAATTCTCTGAGTTCCTTGAATTCTTCTGAATTCAACAAATTCTCTGAACTTCATGAATTCTCTGAATTCTTCTAAATTCCTTGCATACTTCTGAATTCTGTACATTTCTTATATTATTTTGAAGTCCTTGGAATTCTCCGAACTCTACTAATTCAAGGAATTCCCAAGACTTCAAAATTATGCAAGGCATTCAGGGAGTTTGAACGAATTCAAGGAATTCAAAAGAATTTCACAAATTCAGGGAATTACACAAATTCAAAGAATTCCATAAATTCAAGGGATTAAAAATAATACAAGGAATTCAGAGAGCTTAGAAGATTTCAAGTAAGTTAAAAGAATTCAAAAGAATTTGAAAGAGTTTCAATGCATTCACACTGGAAATCTCATTTAAGTGCGGTTTCGGGTCAGGTCCTAAATGGCCTTCACTTAAATCGAACACAGCATTTGCTCGCTCCGAAAGTAAACATTCAGGGCCGTCTGAACCATTTCTGTTGGATTTGGACGCGTGCTAACAGCTGATGCAACTAACCCGCCGAGGGTACTGCCCAGTTTATCGCTACGCTGATGTTGGTCAATTATGACTGAGTACAGCCGCTCTTTCGGTCCCGCGGTCCCCGCATGACCAAAATACCAAGAACAGAAATTCTAGGAACGACTTAAATGGGAGTTATTTAAATAGGATTCCCAGTGGAACTATAAATAATATACTAAACCAGAGAGTATTCATTAATCAACATGTCTGACCTTTGCCACATTCACTCGCGTATTACTCAGTACACTTCACACGTAATAATTGCGCAATAATGCGCTATAATGCCTAATAGAGGGATTACCTCGTGCAGGTTTTTGACGAGTAAATTCCCCCTCGGTTTTTGGACCAACACTCCCAGAGAGGTTCCTTTAACATGGAGGTACTGATTTACTTTCTCCATAATATTTTGTTTTTATACTTTTATGAAAATTAAAAGAAAAATAAGTGGGCGTCCGCATGATAAGGGCCCTTGTGGCCGGTTCTAGCTTATGAGATATTCGCGTTTTTTTAAGTCAGAAAAAAAATGATTATTTTAGAGTTTGAGGGGGGATTCTTGTAGGACTCATAATAAATCTACTGGCACTGCAACTGGAAGTGGGTATATTTCACGTTCGAAGAAAAAGTATAACATGCGTGCATTAATGGCACTCGTAGGACTGCCACAGACTAATGTACTTGAAAAAAGTGGAAGAAGTGACTAATTTAAGCTAAAACGTGACTAAAAGTGACTACTGTCCACACACTACTGTTTCATTACATATTTATTTTATCGGATTGGATTTACAAGATGAAATGAAATTCTTCTGCTGAATTCGTGGGTGGAAACCAAGGTCACAATTGCTAGAATAATTTTTACAAGTAACGTTCAGACGAATTGTAATTAATTTTATTACAAGATAAATAAACCTTTGAAACTTACCTGCCGTATTTATATTTCGATGCTTTATAATAGGAACTATAGAAAACCAGAAAATTATTATTATTATTATATCATTAAGCCGTTTCCCTTTCGGGGTAGGCGTGAATTGCTCGGTTGGAAAGTAGTGTCAAGAAATTCAATTTATGCAAAATCATTGCACAAAAAGAGTTAAAATAAGAGAAATATGTTTACAAAAAACATCGTTATATATATGTCTCTAATGAGCCGTTTTACGATTTTTTTTGTAAACATATTTCTCTTATTTTAACTCTTTTTGTTCAATATTTGTGCATAAATTGAATTTCTTGAGTATTCGTTTTTCAAAAAACAGTTTTTTGATGAACTCAATTCTGTTTAAGCCTTCTTGTGCAATTTTGTTCCTCAATTTGGGTTTTTTAAAGGTTTGAGTTGTTTAAAAAAAATGTACTTTCATATTTTAGGGTATTTTAAAAGATTACAAGGCATTGTTAATAGATTTAAAAAATATCAAGGGATTTCACAAGATTTCAAAGGATTTTTGAAATATTTTAGGGAATATTAAAAAATTTCAAGAAATGTATGATTGATTTCAACAGTCTGCAGGGATTTGAAACGATTTGAAACATATTAAGGTATTTTAAAAGATTGCAAGGAATTTTGAAAGGCTTTAAAAATTGCAAGGGGTTTTAAAGGATTTTGATGATTTTAATGAATTTGAACCAATTTTCATGTGTCTGTAAAGAATTTCGAAAGACATGGATCGATTTTATAAGACCTACAAGGTCATAAGATATTTTAAAACATTCCAAGGGATTTTATAAGGTTTCCGAAAATTTCAATGATTTTGAGGAATTTTCAAAGCTCTCAAGGTATGTTAATAAGTTTCTCAACATTTCAGGAAATAGCACCAGATTTCATCGAATTTATTCACAAAGAAATAAGGAATTTCCCATGGTGCCAATGATTTGAAGAGATTTTCGACTATTTTTTGCAAATTATTTTAATTCATTTGGAATTCTTATTAATTCTTCTTATCCCTGAATTCTTATTAATCTATCCTAAATTATTTTAAATACTTTTGAATTCTTAGGAATCCTATTTAATGCACTTGACTTCTTCTAAATGAGCTCAATTCTACTCAATTCATTAGTTTAAAACTTTATTTTTAGTTTTTCTTTAAATTATCCTGAAGTCTTTTAAACTCACCTTGAATTCTGAGGTATACCATACAATTCTTTTGAATTCTCTTACATTTTTCTAATCTTATTTCAAACTTACTGAATTTCATGGATTTTTTTTCATATTTTTCAATTGTTTTCAATTCACTTGAATTTTTTGAATTCACCACGAATTTTGATGAATTTTACCGAATTATTCAAATTTCCCTTCAATTCTTCTGAATTCATTCCAATTTTATTGAAATTCATTGAATATTTTGGATTTTGAAAATGTTGTGCAATTCTTTTGAATTCTTTTGAATTATTTAGAATTCCCTTGAATTCAATGTACTTCTAAGAAATTAACTCAATTCATATTTTTGAATTGTTTTCAATCCAATTGATTTTTTTTTTAATTCGCCATGAATTTTAATGAATTTCGTCGAATTTTTCTTATTTCCCTTCAATTTCTATGAATTCACTACAATTTTACAAAACTTCATTAAATATTTTAGATCAAATTTTTCTTGTTTAATTCATTTGAATTCTTTTGGATTTAACTTGAATTGTTTTGAAGACTTATGAAGTCACCCTGAATTCTTATTAATTTATCCTTAAACCTTTCAAATACTTTTTAATTATTTGTAATTCTCTTGAATTCTAATAAATGTACACAATTCTACTCATCAAATGCTTTTAAATTCGCTTAAACTTTTCTAAACTTATTCTAAGCATACTGGAATCAATGGACTTTTTCTAATTTTTTCCAATTCAACTTAATTCTTTTGAATTTAACTTTAATTGTTTTATCCTAAATTTGTTCAAATTATTCATCGAATGCTTTTAAATTCAAAAGAAAATTTTTTATTTTTGTACATTAGTTTTGTCACATTCGTCACTCTTTGGGTCAGAAATTAGTCACTTTTTTACTTTTTCAAGTAAATTAGGCTGTTCTCAGGAATTGTAATCAGGGAATTTTGAAAATGAATAAGATCTTTGTCAATTAATAGAAAATATTATTTTACCTATTAGAGTCGCACCCTGAGAAGCTTGGAATTCAATTTTTAATGACTTTGGCTCGTAAATTATGTGCTGAATGTACTCAACATATCTGAGAAGAGCAGCAGTCGCAGACAATGCATAATACCTTTGAAAAGAAAAACAGTAATATAAATTGAAGAAAGCCACAGTTTGTTTCAAATTTTTCAAGTTCTCAACATACTTCTCTTTCATGAATAATTCTATCGTCGAGAATTCGTTGGCACAATGCGTTTTAATGCGATCTAGTCCATTTTCTTCGTTGAAATTCAATCGTGGAATAGGTGTGATGTGAATATGTTCGAATTTGCCTTTAATTGTGTTGAATAGCTTCTTTCGAGGATCGTTTTCTCCACACATTGTCTCCGGCATGATGATCTATAAATGAACGATTGTATCAAATACTGTCTCTATTTTGATAAAGAAGAATCTTTTATTGTTTAAAGTTGAAACTTAAGTGATTTTGTATAATTTTCCTTCTCTACCTCAACAGGATTGAACAAGTGAATTTTCGTCAGTGTGTTAACGTAAGTTTGGCTGTCGCTAATTTGACTTATTATCAAGTGAGGAAATTTAACATCTATAGCTGCCATTCCAACTTCGCATCTCGCATCACCTCTTCCCGATGTTATGGCTGCGAAACGAAAATTAATTTCTCTTTTACCATTTAATTCGATTTTGTGAAGTAGACCATTTATTATAAAAATTAATTCGAAATAAAGTACTAGTCTACTTTTTTGAAATTTATTTATTTTACCCATAATGACTGTGGACTCTACTGCACTCGTTGAAGTGGAAGTAGCTTGATGCTGATTCGTAGAGCTGAAATTGGTTAAAGATAAAAAATAATACAACTTAGTACAACTTGATACTGCTAGAAATCAAATTAATTTATTTACGCAGAACTTCGTATTCGTGCAGAAGAGGAAGAAGGTATTCCTGAAAATCGTCGGGAATTCAACGGCGTTCTAGCAGAACTTGAAGTGGGAATTCCATTCATCAAAGGACGACGTGTACTCGAAGAAGATGCTAAAAATAGTTTATAAAAATCGAGAGATTATTATTATTATTTTTGTTTGAATTAAAGTCGCAAAAGAGGATTCCTTTTTAAATTTTGAAAACAGTTTACCACAAAAAATACGTGTGAAAAAATTCCCTCATATAAATAAATATTCATATCTTGACTGTGTCTAGTCGCCCCAAAAATTTGGGGATTTGGAAAAGGGAATGGACAAATCGTCCCGAATTTTCGGAAGAAGAGGAACTTCTTTTATGAATAATAGAATAAACTTTTGGCCTGCATCTTATAAATCGTTAAAATATTACAAACAAATAAAGTTGAAAAAACTTCCCCTTTTTCTCGTTTTTTGCATAAACTCAAACTGAATTAATAGAACTCAATAAGAAAATCCAACTATTTTTGGTTAAAATTATTTTTTTTGCTTGAGAAGACTATTTTTTTATGACAAATCATATTTTTAGATTGAAAATTCGTCTTTTTCGGTAGAAAAGTTTCTTGGTTGAAAATGAACTTTTTTATTGTTTGTTTTACTGTTTGTTTAAAAATACATGTATTGTCTTAAAAAGTCGTTTTTTTCGTAGAAAATTCATCTTTTATGGTAAAAAAAGGTCATCTTTCCTGGTTGAAAATAAACCTCTCTATTGAGAATTCAACTTTCAGGTTTGAAAATTCATCTTTCTTCCAGAAAAATGGTCTTTTTGGCTTGAAAATTCAACTATTTACTTGAAATATGTATTTTGTTTAAAAGTCATCTTCTGGTGGAAAATTCATCTATTATGGTAGAAAAATCATTTTCCCTCTTTGAAAATGAACTTTTTTGATGAAAATTCAACTTTCTTCTCAAAAATTTATCTTTTTGGCTTGAAAATTCAACTACATCTTTGAAAATTCACAAATTTCGTTGAAAATTCGTCTCCTTTTTGGTAGAAAATTAATCTTCTTTGTTGAGAATTATTCTTTTCTTGGTCAAAAATGCAACTTTTTGGTTCCGATAACTAGTTTGGTTTGGATAACTGGATCTTTAATAACTTAATCTGTCATTTTTGAAGATTTAACTATTATGTTGAAAATTCGTCTTTTTTGTTGAATTCAATGGTTTTTGATTTTAACTAAAATCCTTTTTGATATAAATATAAACTATTACATATTTCTTTGAGAATTTTTCTCTTTTTTTTAAAATCAATTACTTGGTTGAAAGTTGAACTACTTTGTAAAAAATGCATTTTTCGTTGTTGTAGATTTATCGTTTTAGTTGAAAATTTCACTATTTGGTTGTAAATTAACTTTGCTGTTGAAAACTCATACTTTCGAGTTGATAATTACACTATTTAGTAGAAAATTCGTATTTTAACTCAAATATTAAACAATTTGGTACAAAATTAAAGAACTTGATACAAAATTTAACTATTTGGGTTAAAATTAACTTTTTGGTTAAAAATATATATTTTTTGTTAAAAACTTATACTTTTGGTTAAAAATTCAACTATTTTCTTAAAAATTCATATTTTTGTCTTAACAAATAAACAATTTTGTTTAAGGTTAAACTATTTGGTTGGAAATAAACTTTTTTGATTAAAAATTAACTTTTTTCATGAAAACTCATATTTTCGGGTTGAAAATTCATCTTTTTCGGTACAAAAGTTTTTTGGTTGAAAATGAACTTTTTTATTGAAAATTCAACTATTTACTTGAAATATGTATTTTGTTTAAAAGTCATCTTCTGGTGGAAAATTCATCTATTATGGTAGAAAAATCATTTTCCCTCTTTGAAAATGAACTTTTTTGATGAAAATTCAACTTTCTTCTCAAAAATTCATCTTTTTGGCTTGAAAATTCAACTACATCTTTGAAAATTCACAAATTTTGTTGAAAAGTCGTCTTTTAATAGAAAATTCATCTTTTACGGTAGAAAAGTCATCTTTCTTAGTTGAAAATGAACCTTTTTGTTCAAAATACAAATTTTCGGCTTGAAAATTCACTTTTTGTGTTCAAAAGTCGTCTGTTGGTAGAAAATTCATCTTTTACGATCATCATTCTTTTTTCTCGTTGAAAATGAACATTTTTGTTCAAAATCCAACTTTTCGGCTTGAAAATTCAACTTTTTACTTAAAAATTCACGTATTTTGCTCAAAAGTCGTCTTTTGGTAGAAAATTCATCTTTCCTGGTTACAAATTAACTTTTTTTTTTGACAATACAACTTTTTATGTTGAAAATGAACTTTTTTGTTTAAAGTTTAACTGTGTTTGAAGAATAATCGTCTTTTTAGTTAGAAAACTCAACAAATTGGTAATGCTGATAATAATTGTTGATAATAATTTGATTGAAGTTTAATCTTTTGTGTTTGAAAAATCGACTATTCAATTATTTCGTTGCTACCGTGAATTTTGATAATATTATCTTTCACAGTTAAAAATAGAGTAGAATTTACAAGTTCAGTAAATTAATATACACAGAGTTAAATTTAAATATAAATAAACCATTTTTAAAATAAATAAAATCTGTTCTAGATCCATTTTTAGACATTCCCACAAAAATTGCATGGAATTTGGTCCTGGATGTTTTAATCGTTCTGATTATTATTGAAAATCATATTTAATTTTTCAACTGGTTTTTGAAAATTGGAAGTTTATTATTCCTCTTTGCAAAATGCCATTTAAGAAAACAAAAGTTTATAACAAAATTAATAGAACACATTTCATCAACTTTTAAAGCAGGTTTAATTATAATAACACTTTAGACTTGTTTCGACCAGTTCTTTCTACGGACTAACTCAAGCAGATGATTTGAACTTTTTGTCCTTCTTTATGGACAAAAAATCGTTTTTGAAAATAGCCTGAGATAGAATTGTTTGACGAATTTCAATAGACATTTCTTTGGAATCTTTTATTTACTATAAAAATGATTCTGGGACGATTTTTTCATTTAAAAAAATATTTTGAGGTTAGATTTACATACCGTATTTTGGAACGTTTGGAAGGCAGTTAGTGGTTATAACTCGTTCTTCTTGAGGTGGTCTATTTATACGCTGATCCCTTCCTCTTCCTCTATTACGAGAAACTGGTCGAACTTTAGCATTTTCCGTTCGAATTACGTTCATTTTGATAAAAAATAATCCTGGATTAAAACAATGGATTAAAAAAATTCAAGCTATGGGGTTGCTCCTCTTGAGAATCAGAAGTGCCAACATAAAATAGAACTAAGTAATGGCGCCAAATTCAAAGTAATAAGCTTATTATTTCTTAATATGTATATGAATTGAAAAAATAATTTAAAGGTAAATTTGGAAAAATTATCATATTTATTATTAATTTTTGTTTTATTCAAGTTAATTTTAAGAACCTTGTTCTTCATACTAGTATTAAGTCTGTTCAACCTTCTATGCAAGACATCGACTGATTCTGCCGTAACAACCTTATCATCTGCAAACCCACGTACCTTCACGGTCCCGAGATCTACATCTTCTTCACCGAAATGAAAATTCTGAAATTCCTTAACTTTTCCCTGACCAATTTTTCATTTTCCCTGCCCGTTATACAATTTTTCTTTTAGGTATAAAAACAACAATGATATTAATGTAAAAAAACGTTTGTTACTATGGCTGACTTCATAGCACAACATAAAACATGGGAAATAGGGTGATTTTTGCAAATAAAAGAATAAGAGGTGAATACATTCTTTTAAATAAAATTAATGTCCAAGTATATTGCATTTTCAAGGAAATAGTTGAATTTTCAACAAAAAAACAAAAAATTCACACAAAAAGGCGAATTTTTTAGAGGAAATTTGAATTTTCAAGCAAGAACTTTTATACCAAAAAAGATGATTTTTCAATCTAAAAAGGACGTTTTTCCTATCAAAAAATACAAATTTACAACAGTAGTATTTTCAACCAAATAGTAAAATTTTCAACTAATAAGGATAACCAAATAGTTGAATTTTCATATAAAAAGGATAAGTTTTCTGCCAAAAATGGGATGGTAAAATTTTCAGTTAAAAAATTAAATTTCAACGAAGAAAAGAATAATTTTCAAGAAAATAGTAGTATTTTTAACCAAATAGTGGAATTCTCAACTAAGAAAGATGAAGTTTCAATTTTCATTTAAAAAGGATCAATTTTCAAACAAAAATCGAATAGTAAAATTTTCAGTTAAAAAAATTAATTTTTAAGCAAGAAAAGAATAATTTTCAACAAAATAGTTAAATTTTCAACCAAAATAGATACATTTTTACTGAAATAATGTAGCTTCAACAAAAAAGATGAATTTTCAAAAATTAGTTCATTTTTTAACCCAGTACTTGAATTTTTAAGTAAAAAAATAAATTCTTAACGGAAAAAGTATAATACATGATACTTCAACCATAACAGATTTTAATTTTAAATAAAATCCAGTTGAATTCAACCAAAGAAGATGAACTTTTAACGAAGTAGTTGATATTTCAAGCTACAGAGATGAATTTACAATATGTTGTGTTTTTAACCAAATATTTGAATCTTTATCCCAAAAAGGCGAATTTTTTAGAAGATATTAGAATTTTCAACCAAGAACTTTTCGACTAAAAAAGCTGCTTTTTCAATCCAAAAATGACGTATTTTCTATCAAAAAATAGAAATTTTCAACAAAATAGTTGTATTTCCAAACAAACAACGGAATTTTCAACTAAGAAGGATAAAATTTTAAACAAATAGTGGAATTCTCATACAAAATGTATCAGTTTTCAACCAAAAAGAGATACATTTTCAACTAAAATGAGGCTTCGACCAAAAAGATAAATTTTTAATAAATTAGTTCATTTTTCAAACCAGTAGATGAATTTTCGATAAAAAAGAATTAAAAAAAAATGTATAATAGTTGATATTTCAACCAAAAAAGATCGATTCTTAACAAAGAATGTAATTGTTTAAATTAATAAAAAAAAGATTTTAATTTTAATTCAAGATTAGTTCATTTTTCAACCCAGTAGATGAATTTTCAATAAAAAAAGAAGAAGTCTCAACCGAAAATGTATAATAGTTGATATTTCAGCCAAACAAGATGAATTTTCAACGAAAAATATAAGTTTAATTATTAACTAGAAACGATTAATTTTATGCCAAAAATTGACCGGGTAAAGTTTCAGTTAACAAAAGTAATTTTCACAACAACAAAAAAACAATAAATTTTCAACAAAATATTTAAATAATTAATCAATAAAATGAATTTCGTAACAAAGTAGTTAAACTTTCAACCATGTAGCTGAATTTCCGATAAAAAAAGATGACTTTTTAACAAAATGATCTCAGACTTTTTAATTGAAAAGAATGAACTTTTAAACAAAAATAGTTCGATTATCTTATTTGGTTATTTGAATTCAAATCGCATTTAAGCGGCAAAACGAGATATTTAAAAAAAGAGACAAGAGGGGGATTCCCGGACTCTTTCAGATTTTCCGTAACATTCCCTGATCAGTTTTAAATTCCCTGACTTTTCAGAATTCCTTGACTTACTACCAACCCTGATTTAATATAAAAATTACGATCAAGAATTCGTAATGAAGTGTTTAAAAAAAGAAAACATTTATTTTAAAATGTATGAAAAATGTTTATTTCTGTTTCCTTTTTTTGCAGTTGCTTCCTCCGGACGATTATATTTTTAATTGAAAATTTTGTTATTTGGTTGAATATTCAACAATTGTTAAAAATGCAATAATTTTCGTAGAAAATTTGCTTTTTGTTTAAAATTCATATTTTGCTGTTGAAAAGTCAACTAAAATCTTGATTGGATGAAAATTCAACTTTTTTTTTTAAATTTGTCTTCTTAATTAAGAAATTCATCTGTTTTAGTAGAAATTGTATCTTTCTTGAATAAAAATGAAACTGTTTGTTGAAAATTCAACAATTTGGTTAGAAAGTCACCCTTTTTGGTTGAAAATTCGACTGTTTTGTTGAAAATTCATCTATTTCGTAGAAAATTTACTTGTTTAAAATTCATATTTTGATGTTGAAAAGTCAAACTAACATTTTTTTAATGAAAATTTGAATATATATATTTTTTAATTATCTTTTTGATCAAAAAATTCATCTGTTTTAGTAGAAATGTCATATTTCTTTAATAAAAATGCAACTATTTGGTTGAAAATGCAACAATTTTGTTAAAAAGTCATCCTTTCATGGTTGAAAATACAACTGTTTTGTTGAAAATTCGTCTTTTTGGGGTTGAAAACTCAAGTATCTTCGTAGAAAATTTACATCTTGTTTAAAATTCATGTTTCGACGTTGAAAAGTCAAACTAAAATCTTTTTTGGATGAGAATTTAAAAAAAAAATTTAATTTGTCTTTTTGATTTGAAAATTCATCTGTTTTAGTAGAAATT
Organism: Andricus grossulariae; assembly: GCA_011634705.1. Classification (NCBI taxonomy): domain Eukaryota; kingdom Metazoa; phylum Arthropoda; class Insecta; order Hymenoptera; family Cynipidae; genus Andricus; species Andricus grossulariae. The sequence goes on along the minus strand of JAABKJ010007545.1, from coordinate 30,519,029 downwards.
CGATCTTTCGTAGATAAAAATGAAAACTTTTTGGTTTAAAATCAATCTTCTTTGCTTGAGGATTCAACTATTTTGTTTGAAAATTTTTGTTGAACCACTTTGTTAAGAAATCATTTTTTGTCGAAGAATCTTATTTTTAGTTAAAAATTCACCTCTTTGGTTGAAAGTTTAACTATTTTGTTCAAAACTAATTTTTTTACATTGAAAACTCAACTGTGTGGGTAAAAGTAAAATCATAAAATTATGAATAGGAATTTGGATAAAAAATGTAATCCATAGTAAAAAGAAAATTAATTCCATACCTAAAATTTCTTGTAAACTCAAAAAATATTTTCCCAATAACTAGATACTCCCATATTCCTTCCAATTTTGCTAGGCCCGGGCATCGTATCTGCTTATTTTTAAAATTCTTTCCCAAAATTTTGCCAAGGCCATTTTTTTCTCAGACCTGCTTCAATTATTATTTAATATGCACCAGGAAAGCAATTTTTTATATTACAGTGCGTGTCGATTGCTCATCATTAGAATAATTTTCAAATTACTGAAAGAAAACGTATTGCAAGGGAAATAAATAAATAAATTGTATTTATGTGTATTTATTGATCGATTTATGTACAAATTTAATAATTTCTGTCCAACATCACCGAAACTTGAAAACAACAGACTTAAATACATAATTATAAATAATACAATCACAATCACTATCATTTAGAAATAAATAGCATATTACTATCGTTCCCAGAAGGACAATTTCAATAGATTCATCACCTATATTTACAATTTGTTATTAATCATTATTAATCGTGGCCAAGTCGAGTTTCCAATGTACATATCACGCCGTTTCTTTTCTACGGAGGACAACACAGCTGACTGATTTGGCAATTCGATCAACTTGCATACATAATAGTCTCGTGCACAATCCTAAGCAATCTCGCAATAATAAGCTGCCCTACGACAATAGAAAAAAGAATACATCGAGCCTTAATCAATAAAAGCCCTGCTTAGCGATTCAAAAAATATCTGTCATTTACAAAAGGAAACGCAACTAATTCCTTAAGCTTTATTCCACGAGAAGTTACTCTCACCGGTCACACACTGTCTTTTGTTTAATAATCCTTCAATAAATCCTCACTTATTAGAATATATACATTAATAGCTCTCACGTTTCGCTTCTACTGATTATCAATCCAATAATTGTCAATGCCAACAACGAAATTTAGATTCGTTTAAAAGCAACGTCTTTTCTTTCTTCCTTTGTCGAAATTACGGAACATATTCCCGGATGAGATTCCAAGGCAGGTCCTATGTACTTTTACAAACGAATCGCAGTAGCTAGTCTCGAAAAGAAGTACCGATAAGAATAGTACAGCATAAATTCAATACCTTACTAACTAAGGCGAATTTCTCGCAATCGTAAAATGATTATCATAACCATAGTAAAATATAAATCCAACCTTAGAGAGATATCACGTATCGAAATTTCTTAACGACGAACATCAGAGTCCATTCCACCTTTCATCTCTCCCAATCTTCAGAGTTTCACTTTCACGAATTCTTTAGAAGAATCGTTAATGCAAATTCTAAAGTCACTAAACCATCCCCTCTCAACTATTCGCAAATTCCTCGTAATATGAAGCGTATATACAAAAAAAATTGCACGATCACAATTCACAATTTGTAGATAATTGACAATGTGTAGATATTGTAAGATAAAATTACGCCTTATAATATTAACTGATCTTAACTTTCATAATCGTTACTTTCCTCTAAGGATATTATCAGCCAACGAAAACGTCGAACGCGGGACAAATAAAAAAATCTTTCCAATACTGAAATTCTTCATCGAATCTATCTATTTTGGCGCTAAGTAAAAATCTATGCCGCAAATTGGTCCAGCATTTTGGCTCATGGAGTTAGGAAAGGACATTGATATAAGAGTTCTAAAATTCAGAATTTCAAATCGGGGGCTTAAGTGGATTTACACCAAAACAATGAAATTCAAATTGATTCTGACAAGAATCGACTGAATTATTGTGAATTCCATTTAATTCTCTTGAATTCACTGAAGTTGATCAGATATGTACTAAAATAATCATTTCAATGCAAATTAAGTTAGATATTTTTGAAAATATTCTCTCAAGTTTGTAACTATTCAAACTTGGACATATTCAAATATGTTGTGCTTTGAATGAATGTAAATCTTCTATTCTCACCAATCATAAACCAAACAAATTCTGATTAGTTAATGATAAATTGATCGCATTCCCGAGATTCTGATATTTCCTCTTTAGAACTCGAATTGATATGAACGTTATTTGAACTAGGATTATCGTCTCTTATACTAAACGTGACTTTCTAGGGGCACTTTGTAAACTTTCGATGTGAGAGTCCCATCTGGGAGGGACTGAGGACGGGCGTTGGTGACGTTGAAGACGACGTTGCTGGGTCCACGAAAGCTGACTTCGATGAGAAAACTGGTATCAGCCAGATTAAATCGATTGCTGCTGAGATCTGGTGAACTGGTGCGTAATTGGCTCTTCTTTGTTGGCTTGTCGTTCTTAATAATCTTCTCGGCCTCTGCTTGGAGCTTATTATCAAGCCAGTGTACTTTGTCAAAGTCCTTGGTCCCGCCAACGGTGTGTCTCCTTTTGATAGAACGTTCAGGCATTCCGTTCTTCCTTTTCAATTTGGTCGCACTTTCCTTCCTGACTGATTGCCTCCTTTTGCTGATGTTAGATTCCGTTTTCTCAGTTTTCGTGAGAGACTCGGATCGCTTGAGTTTACTGTTTGGGGACTCGGACCGATCCGAGTGTTTGTTGAGGCTTTCGGAACGTTTTAGCTTTCCGTTACTTGGAGAAGTGAGAGGTCGATCTGAAGAGTGTTTGTTCAAACTTTCAGATCTTTTGAGCTTCGATGTCACGTTTTCGGTTCGCTTGTTTAAAGACTCGGATCTTTTTAAGCGAGACCTGGGTTCCGAAGTGGCTTGACTCATGCTTTCAAATTTTTTGAGCTTGTTGGAATAAGAGGGATCGATGGAGTCGTTTTTTTGGGAAGAGTCGTCGGTTTTGGATGAGGTATCAACATCGCGGTGAGAAGGAGAGCTTGTGGACGATGGGGTGTCTTGAGAGTCGGGTGAGGAATCAGCTCGCTTTTTTGTGTGGGAAGATTGCTCGAGTTTTACGGTTTCGTCTTTTTCACTTGCGTCGAGAAATGTACTTGAGGTGGCTTCGTCTTTTTGGGACTTTTTGCTGGAGACGTGACGATCGTTGTCTGGCAAGTCTGCGACGCTTGAGTCGGTTGTATCCACTATTCCGGAATCTGAGTCTTTTTCTGGGACGTGCTGTAAAGAGAAAAATGTATTGTAGATTAATCGAGTGGTTGACCACTCGACGTTCGATTGTACACCAGATTTCAAAATTTGAACAATTCAGGGTGGCTGCAAAACTTCATTTTCAAATTTCCCTGACTTTTCCCTGACTAATCTTTCATTTTACCTGACCACTACTATTTAAAGGCCAAAATTCTAATCTTGTAAAATCTTTAATACAGAATCTTTTATGAATGGAAACAAATTTAATTCAAATTGATACATTTTTAATTTATTATTCTCAAGGCTTCACAGCTAATTTATAAACTAAAAAGGGACTAAAAGTGCATTAATAATGCGACTAACGTTCATTTGAATTAAAAAGAATTCTATCACAATTATAAGAATTCCAGGTGAGTTTTAACAAATTTAAGATAAATTCAAAAGACTTCAAAATAATGGGAGTTAATTTCAAACGAATTGGAAAAAATTAGAAAAATAACATTGATTCCAGTAAAATTTCAGTGAATTTTGAAGAACTTTAGGGAACCGAGGAGAATTTTACAGAATTCATCAAAAGTCATATGAATTGAATAAAATTAGAAAATATAAGAAAATTCATTGAATTCATTAAGTTTGAAATGAGTATAGAAAAATTCAACGGAATTAAAAATAATTTGATGAAATTATAAGAATTCAAGGTAAGTTTAAAAGACTTCAGGAAGAATTAAACAGAAACTAAGAAAAAAAATCCATTGAGTTGGGTAGAATTGAGTGAATTTAGAAGAATTCAAATTAATTAAAAAATTCTAGAGAATTCCAAAGAATTTAAGAGAATTCAGGGTGAATTTCAAATAAATTCAAATGACTTGCAAAAAATATTTGAAAATGTCTTCAAATTTTTGAAAACCTACGAAATCCTCATTTCTTATGAATAAATTCTTTGAAATCTATTGCAACATTATAAAATCCCGTGAAATTCAATCAAATCTGATGATAATTCCTAAATTCATGGAAAATTTATTAAAACACCCTGAGAGATTTTAAAATCCCTTCAAATCATTAAAATCCATTAAAAACTCCTTGGTAAATTTTCCTAAAACACTTCAAATCCTTTAAAATATTTTGAAATCCCTGTAAACTTTTTAAAGCTTTTGAAAATTCATGGGAATTTTAAAAAGCCCTAAAATCTTTAAAATCCTCTGAAATCCAATCAAATTATGGAAAGCTATTGAAAATTCCTTGTGATCTTTTAGAATACCCTAAAATATTTCAAATCTTTTGAAATCCCTTGAAACTTTTTAAAGCTCTTGAAAATTTCTTGAAATTTTGTAAAACGCCCAAAAAGCTTTAAATTCTTTGCAATCCCTTCAAACCATTCAAATGTATTAACAATTTCTTGGAATCTTTGTAAATACCCTCTAATATATAATACCATTAAAAATCTTTTGAAATCTATTAAAAATTCCTTGGAAGTTTTCAGAAAATCGTAAAATCTTTTGGAATCACTTCAAATTATTGAAATCTATTAAAAATTCCTTGGAATCTTTTCCTAAAATATTTCAAATCCAAATCCTTTCAAATTTCTTAAAATATTTAAAAATACTATCAAATCATTAGAATCCTATGGAATCTTTACAAATTAGTAAAGTCTATTTGAAATTTCTTGGAATATTTTAGAATACCCCAAAATATTTCAAATTTTTTAAAATCCTTGAAACTTTTTAAAGTTCCTGCAAATTCCTTAAACGTTTTAAAATACTCTAAAATCTTAAAAATCACTTGAAATCACTTAAATTATTGAAATCTATTAAAAATTCCTTGGAATATTTTCCTAGAACATTTCAAATCTTTTGAAATATTTTAAAATCCCTTAAAACTTTCAAGATCTCTTGAAAATTCCTTAAAAATTTTTAAAATACCATAGAATATTGAGAATCCTTTGGAATCACTTCAAATTATTAAAATGTAATAAAAATTTCTCCGAATATTTTCCTAAGATATTTCAAATCCTTTTCAAATCTTTTGAAACTTTTCAAAACCCTTAAAAATTCCTTGGAATCTTTAAAAATACTATAAAATCTTGTAATTCTTTGGAATCCCTTCAAATTATTGAAATCTATTAAAAATCCCTTGTAATCTTTTAGAATACCCTAAAATGTTTCAAATCTTTTTTTAAATCCCTTGAAACTTTTTACAGCTCTTGAAAATTCCTTGAAATTTTGTAAAACACCCAAAAATCTTTAAAATCCTTTGTAATCCCTTCAAATCATTGAAATGTATTAACAATTCCTTGGAATCTTTTAAAATACCCTAAAATATTTAATACCACTAAAAATCTTTGAAATCTCTTGAAAATTCATTGGAAGTTTTAAGAACATCCTAAAATCTTTTGGAATCACTTAAAATTATTGAAATCTATTAACAAATCCTTGGAATCTTTTCCTAAAATATTTCAAATCCAAATCCTTTCAAATTTCTTAAAATTTTTAAAAATACTATCGAAACATTAGAACCCTATGGAATCTTTACAAATTAGTGAAGTCTATTAAAAATTCCTTGGAATATTTTAGAATACCCCAAACTATTTCAAATCTTTTAAAATCCTTGAAACTTTTTAAAGCTCCTGGAAATTCCTTAGACGTTTTAAAATACTCTTAAATCTTAAAAATCATTTGAAATCACTTAAATTATTGAAATCTATTAAAAATTCCTAGGAATATTTACCTAGAACATTTCAAATCCTTTGAAATATTTTGAAATCCCTTAAAACTTTTAAAATCTCTTGGAAATTCCTTGAAAATTTGAAAAATACCCTAAAATCTTGAGAATCCTTTGGAATCACTTCAAATTACTGAAATCTAATAAAAATTTCTCCAAATATTTTCCTAAGATATTTAAAATTCTTTTCAAACCTTTTGAAACTTTTCAAAACCCTTAAAAATTCCTTGGAATTTTTAAAAATACTATAAAATCTTTTATTTCTTTGGAATCCCTTCAAATCATTGAAATCTATTGAAAATCCCTTGTAATCTTTTAGAATACCCTAAAATATTTCAAATCTTTTGAAATCCCTTGAAACTTTTTAAAGCTCTTGAAAATTTCTTG